>CAIGQQ010015131.1:6953464-7010147 GCA_903798035.1 Danio albolineatus | reverse complement strand
ACAGACAATCTGAAGATCTGTAATTCAAATCTCTCTATATATGGAATCTATGAGTTAAGAAGGTCCTAAATAAATAATCTATTAGCATGCTGCAGATAACAGTAAACTCAGTGTGGAGTGGCCAACATTTAAAGTGGATCAAAACCTTCCATCAAAGCTGTTCGAAAACTATTGAACAACTCCCAATCTGGACTACTTTGATCCACTTCGAATGTTTACTACTGTGTAGACCAGTGGTTCTCAAACTGGTACGCGTACCACTAGTGGTACACGAGCTTCCTTTTAGTGGTACGTGGAGGAATCTCTGAATAATTAAAGTAAAAAACAATTAACACACTTTTAACCCTTTGATGCGTATGATAACAGTGATGTGATCAGAAAAGTATTTTTAATAGGCTAAACCTTTTAATTAAGTGATTGACAATAATAAAATATTCTTATTTAGAAGAATTAATCACCCTTGTTTTTGAACTGTGCAGTGCTATAGCTGCTTAATTAGGCCTACTACACTACTGTACTTCAGTACCGGTTATTATGGTGGTACTTGGAGAGACTATGTTTTTCTGAGGTGGTACTTGGTGAAAAAAAACGTGAGAACCACTGGTGTAGACGAATGTCTCCCTCCAATAATACTGAGTAAACCTAAGAGGAAGCAGGAACTAACCCATGCTGCCATTCTCTTCAGCCGAGCAGCATACAGGACACCCCTCAAAACTCTTCGAGAAGCTTTCGAAGGTATCTTAGGCTTCACTGAAAGCATCTGACACACGTCTCTATTGACCTATGGAATAAACAAACAAGTTTAATGATTCCTGAGAACTCAGTAGCTCAGTTTAAAGTTCCTTTTTTATTAATATTCGGTCACACTTTGGTTTGATGGTCCATTTGTTGAGTTTAAGTTAAATTGCAACTAATTCTCATTAGATTATAAGTAGACTGTTAGGTTGGGGTTAGGGTTAGGGTTAGTGTAAGTTGACATACTTGCAGAGTTTCTTATAGTCAGTTAAATGTCTGTTAAATGTCTGTCTCAACAGATATTAAGTAGACAGTCTACTGAGTCTCAAACGGACCATCAAAATAAAGTGTTACCTAATATTCTGCTAATATGTGAAAATGAGAGACTTACAGAAGACACAGGTGGGCCCAAAGCTGTCTCAGCAGGGGTGGGGTTTTGCTTTGGGAGTACGAGTCGAGCTGGGGTGCCAGCCACAGTGAACCCAGGAGCTCCAGACAGCATTATCTGGTTCTTGAGGACTGAGGATGTGCTGGATTCCCCGTTCTCAGGAACACTGACAAGCACAGGAGCTCCAGGTGATGTTTCTGGTGCCTCCAATAATTGCATTGTGGAGACGTCAACCTGAGGCTCAATGGGGCGCTCAAGCTCCACGGCAGCCCCTGCAGCAAGGGCAGTAGCGAGCTCATGTGAAGCCTCAGGAACGGAGGACGCATCTTCTGTCTCTGCTGGACCAGACGCAGAAAACTCTCTGACGTCCTGTTGAAGAATCAGACATCATGAAACGCTGCACCGTTAACGATGTTTGAAAATGACACAGTATTTACAGTAATGTGAACTGAATTTTGGCGGTTCATTCCGCTGTGGCGGGTCGAGATTAATGAAGAGACTTAGCCTAAAAGAAAATGAATGAATGAACTGAAATGATATGATCAGTTTGTCCTGACAGCGTTTGTTTTTAGGTTATTGTAACTTTAAACTACGGTAATCATGTTCTAACTTAACTTATAAAGTTACACACGCTGTTTTAAGTCAGTTTAACATAAGTTCAATTATAAGGTTAATTTGATTCCGCTTAATATTTTAAGGCAGCCAGGTCTTTTTTACAGTGTAGGACAGTTATGCAGCATGTCACGGTAACTTAAAGCTACACGACTGTACATTTTACAGTAAAGATTTACAATGGACCCTTTTCACAAGCCTGTTATGACGTGTTTAACAGTCATCATAATCTTAAATCCTTATAAGTTTTTAATATTCATATATTTTCGAAAAACTTATGAACATTTACATGCATTTATAATATCATCTTCGCTTCAAATTACAAAAAACGAATTACCGCTTGTGCGAGGCGTTTTTAATGCAGCGTCTATGGGACAGGACAGTAAATTAAACGCTATTCACTTCTCTGGCTGCGTCATCGGTCTCACGATATTATTTTTTTTTCATTTTTCCGGAAGTCTTTATAACACCATCGTGGAGTGTTTCTTTTATTATTTGAGCAAGTAAGACTGTAAAAAATGTTTTTTGTATTCTCCCATTCACAGCGTTTAAAGTTTTCCCAACGACTTCCGCTACTGAGAAACCCAGAAATGTGAAAAGGGTCTATACTCTAAATACACAAACAGTAGAGCAAGATCAACATTGCTGTGAATGTCAATACAGATACATTTTGCTGTAATTGATTTACAGTCAGGTACTGTAGATTCTACAGGAAACTGTAAACAGTGTGGACAAGATCTGCTTCTTCCACTCAATCTCTTACTATCCTTATATAAAATGTTTTAACATCGAACATGGTAGCATGTGACGCTGGACCACAAAAGTCTTAGTTGCACATGTATATTTTTGTATGGGTCAAAATGTTTTTCTTTTATGCCAAAATTCATTATTATTTTAGGTGAAGCTCATGTTTGTGAAGATATTATGTAGTTTACCTATTGTTCATATATAAAAACTTTATGATTGGTAATATGCATTGCTGAGAACTTATTTTGGATATAAATAGACTGCAGCTCTGCACAAAAGGTTTGGCCAGAGGAGAAATGGTCGTGCCCAACTGAGTCTGGTTTCTCTCAGGGGTTTTTCCTTCACTTTCGTCAATTGATGAAGTTTGTCCCTCGCCGCTGTCGCCAATGACTTGCTTGGTTTGGGATTGTGAAGCTGCGTATCGATGGATTTGCTCTTCAGTGTTTAGACTTTGAGCAGTGAAAGTTAAACCACACGGAACTGAAATAAACTGAACTCTGAAAACTGGACTGACAGTTTTAATAGACTGGAACTTCTGTGTTAAGCTGCTTTGACACAATCTACAGTGTAAAAGCGCTATAGAAATCAACATGAATTAATATTTGTAAAAACATTTCGATTCTTTGAGCTCCAGATTTTCAAACAGTTGTATTTTGTTCAAATATTATCATATATTCCAAACCATTCATAGATTGAAAACCTTTTTATTCAGCTTTCATTTTTGTGTGCGTGTGGGAATCTTAATTGAACAGAAATTGCCTCTTAAGACTGGCTTTGGGGTCACGTATCTGATATTTAATATTTTGTAAACGGTACCTCCACCGTTTGACTCTGGTAAACTGAAGTGTAGTCATACTGCCACTCCTCATCGATGGGGTGTAAAACCTCCATGATAGCCCACCAGCGGCCGGTGGAGAGGGCCGTGGCGAGCTCTTCTGCGCTCTCAGGTGGAAGAGAGGCAGGAATCAGGTTGGAAAGCTGGTTAAAATCAATGGTTGACATGCTGGTGACAAACGCAATGACGAAATACTGAAGAAGTAGAAGATTGCTAGACACTGATGACGATGGCAAACACACTGTAAAGCACTGCCAAAAGAAAGAGATAAGGTTAGTAAACAATAAAAAGCTTCTAAACAGGTTGTCTTAAGTTTTTCACCCCTAAAATAACCAACAATTTGAGTATTAGGGGAGAGCAGGGACAAAAGTAACAAAGCGATTTTCTCGAAGCCCTGACAACATTTGCTTTCCAGGCTATAACAGCACATTCAACATGCAACCCTTGATGGAGCTGCCGAATATCAGCTGATTTCAGGACTGTCTCTCCCAAATTTCAGTTTATAAGTGCAGAATTGTTGTATCATTTTTTTTTCTTTATTACAAGTTGTGTTTCTGATTTTTAATGATCAATCTACAGGTTATTTAGTGCAAAAAGACATCCTTAACTCTGAAATGTCGGAGTTTTTCCAATTTGAAAGTGAATCTGGCTTTAATTGCAACAAAAAAAAGTAACACTGTTGTTAATGTCCCATTGCTAATAGACAAACATTAATTTTCACCTCCACATTAGAGTTTGCAGTGTTTGGATTCTGATGTTTAAAAAAAAAATGAAAGCAAATTGCCAATAATAATAAAAAATATTCAGAAAAATTGCAGAAAGTTTTTACATTTTGCTTTGTTGGGTTGCTTTTGAAACATTTGATGCTCTCAGAAATAAAGGAGCTGTCACTGGGGCAGTACCTTTTCAAAACGTACATATTTGTACCTGATGGGTCCATAATGGTACCTCAAAGATGCTTTTTAGGTACATTTGGGCACTAATATGCACCTTTGAGGTACCACTGTGGACTGGGTACAAATATGTATCTTTTAAAAAGGTACTGCCCCAGTGACAGCTCCTGTACCTTTATTTCTAAGAGTGTGGAGCTGGAATTTAAAATGAATATGCAGTTTAATGTTTGTTTTATTGCAAAAATAAAGGACAATATGTTTGCAGTGAACATTAACAAAGTCATAGTCAGATATAATTAAAATAAACAAGATTTAGCAAGTAAGTCGAACAAACATTCTGCTACTTTTGACCCACCCATGTTCGTCCCTGCCTATGGGGTAAAAAAGTAACAATGTGCAACTTTTCATGTGAAGTTACAGTATATTGGAGTCGTTCTACATTGATTCAAAATAACAGCTGATCCTAATCGGGCACTCTAGTGAGTTAGCAACCACAACAAATATATAGATTTCTTCAAAAACATCTTTTAAATTTTTTTTTTTAATGAAAAATGTTACTTTCAACCCTGCTTCCCTACTTCAGCCTCCTTTTCAAACAACCACTGTATACAGTAGCATTGTGAATGTGTATTTCAGTGCCAGTAACGTTATTTTAGTCCAAAAACGATAGCCGCTTTTCAACTGTCCGGGCTATAAAGAGCTATATCTCCGGTCACCGCCAGGGTGTTTGGTCTGTCAAAACACCTTTAACCAAAACCGGACAGCGGAAAAGCGGCTATTGATAGAACATTTAGCTGGAAACAGTAAATTTTCTCAATTATAAGACATTTCTAACAGAAAAAAAAACAGATAAAATTACACAAAAATGTGAAAAGCACCGTGTGCCATGCACTTACGATCACTCGACGACTCGGTATGATGTAAAAAGTAGAGCGCTCCACTTTACAGAATTCGAACGTTCTAAAATAACTATGACGACGCCGCGGTGGGATCCACTACATTACTACAGTATGTGTCGTTATAGCTATAGAGGTTATTATGAACATAATATACGCTTTTGAATGAGTTTATTAATACATTTTACATTCTTGTAATATTTGTATACCATAAAGTAGCTACATTTATATATTTATTTTCTAAAAAAATACCGAACATTTAAAGAACAAAACGTCTCATCTAAAGCTAATAACATACTTTAAGTTAAATAAAATATATAAATAATAGTTTATCTGTACATAAGTTGTAAAACTGATCAAAAGAGTTCTGCATTTTGTTACAATACTCAACATTTACAAGCATTTTGTTACACTACTCAGTACTTCAGAGTGTAATTCTTCACCGCTGCTAGTAACCTTTATTAATCCGTGGCGAAAAAAACCCTATTTTATAGTTAAATGCATTTAATTGAGTATATTTTCACTAAAACGCTTTGCAATTGGGGTTTTATGGGATTGTTAAGCACGTTTGGGTCTGAGGTTTAATTGGTCGCATGTACACAGTTTTGGCCAGCGGGTGTCGCCAGCAGGTGGAGTTTTCAATGCATGCGAACAGTGTTTTTGTGTAGCAATTCAATTCACACACTCACCTTTCCACACATTCCGTTCTTCATCAGGGGTCAACACGGCGAATGATCCCTAGCACGTTTTACTGGCTGACTCTAGAACAGTAGCTTACAGTACATACAGTAAATGTAATACACACGTTTATCAAGTAGGTGGCTAATCTGAGACTCCAGTGTGTGTGCACGTTCATGTGTGTTTCACCTGTTTGACTTTTCATTCATTCATTCATTCATTCACTCGCTTCCTCACTCATTCATCAATCGTGTACTCATGTTATCAAAAAGGGGCCTAAAGAAAGGGGTTTTCCGAAGCTCCACTGTAATATTTACTATTGTTAATCAAGATTTTCCTACACAGCCGCCACACACTGTATGACATTTTGTTTCACCTCTGCCTTTTTTGACAAAAAAATAAGGCAGACAGACCCCAGGTGTTGCTCCAGCACTGGTTCTGTAATTATTATTAATTACATTTAATGTTAATGTCTTTTTGTAAATAAGATGTTTTGCTTAATAAGATTGAAATAATGCTAAATGTATTTGTATCAAGTAGCCAACCGTCACGATCAGAATACCACCTTTTTGATTCAGAAAAACCCTGGTTAATTATAGAGAAAATTGTTCCAGTCGTTGATTCTGATTGGCTGAGTTGCGTTCTAGGCTGTTGTAAAATACACTCTCAGAAAAAATGGAACATTGTTGTACCAAAGAAGCTACAAACCCTTTTCACTGGGGCAGCACCTTTTTATGGGACAGAATTATGCCTTAAGAAAAGAAACAAATTTGTACCTTTTAAGGTCATGATTTGTACCATGGGAAACCAAAATGTACCTTTGTTTTTAAAAACCTGCAGATACAATATTGTATACTTTGTGAAAGGTACCACCACAGTGAAAATAAGACACTTTGTACCTTAACAGTGTCAAAAAAGCTTACCAAACATTTACTAAAATGCCTTAAATGTTTAGTTTACAATACCTATAGTTTTATGTTTTACCAGTTGTTTTGTATTATTATATTAGAGGACTAAAAATGTATGTTTATAAGTCTTTAAACACATACATTTAAATGATGATTCTTGTCTTAATATGGAAATTATTCATAAAAATCACTTTGCCTTTCCAGTCATATTTATTTTCATAGATACTGTAATAATGAAGGCGTTGTTCAACACTTTTGTACCTTTTATATGAGAACAATTGTGTACCTTCATTTCAGTTGTACCATAAAAGGCACAAAACAGTATCATAAGAGGTCAAATGCCAAAAGGGTCGGACCATTTTTTTAAATTTGGGCCAGTGATTTTAATTTTTTTAAAAAATACTTATATTTGTTTTAAATGCAGGCAGCCTTTATCTCTTGCAAGAGATGAACATAATAATAATAATAATAATAATAATAATAATAATAATAACAACAACAACAACAACAACAACAACAACAACAACAACAACAACAACAATAATATTAATAAAAAATAATAACAACAACAACAACAACAATAATAATATTAATAATAATAACAACAACAACAACAACAACAATGATATTAATAATAATAATAATAATAATAATAATAATAAATGTTAAGCATTTGGCCCAATCGGCGACGGTCAGCTGGTTTCGAGATGGGCCGACCCAATTAGAGGTTACGCGGACGTAATCAAAACCTGGCATGAATGTCAAACAAACAGTAAGCGCAACATAAGCTAATTGTCAGAGATGGACTCAAAAAAGGGAAAGCCGAAAAGCTCAGGTGCCGAAAAGCTCAGAGAAAGCAAAAAAAAAAAAAAAAACTAAAATAAAATAAAAGGGCTCTAAAATCAGACACTGCCAATTGCATAAAATTAACTGAAATATTCTTTAAAGGTTTATATTCGGCTGCTGCATCGGAGGACAGTGAAGGAGGTAAGAAGAAAACAGAAAATATACTTCTAATTCATTATACTATAATATACTAAGTACTTTTCACACCATTCACTCTACTATGTAAGTTGTTAATATGCGTGTCCGTGGTTGGGGCTGTGTCGGTGTGGTAATGTGGGCTGGTGTGGCTTCAGTGCCAGGGCTGAATTTTTGTCCCAGTCCACCCCTGGCTTAAAGTGAGGATTCAGGAAAATATAATAAAGCAGTGAGCCCCTAGAAGCAGTGGTTCAGTGAGGGGCATTTATGTGGAACGTAGTACTGTATCATTTTAAATTCACCATTACTAAACCACAGCTTCATGGTCATTTCATAAAAGCAGCTTTCACAAAAATAAAACAAAAAATATGAAACGAATAAAGGTTTTTTTGGCACAAGCTGATATGTTTGGTGAGAATGTTTACCGAAGGAAAAGTTGCAGAATCAGAGACATAAACCCCCTATTTCATTTTGTATTTTTGTAAAAAATAAATAAATAAATAAATAAAAAATAATAATAATAATAACAATAATAATAATTTTGAATTCCAATAAAATATATTTGTGTTTGTGGTTATAAGGAAATGAGAAAAGGTTCAAGGGGTGTGAATACTTTTGCAACAAATATTAATTGCACTGAATTATTAATACAATGAAATATCCCTATCAATGTAAAATTATAAATCTTCCCGAAAAGAGTTATTTAATTCAATTATTTTCACATCACAATATATACTACAGAAGAACTAAATATTGTAATGTCAGTTTGTTCCAATAACTTCCAGCCCTCAGTAGTAGTATTATTAGTACATGCTGAACGAGCTCCATCCAAACTTCACATATCCACAGAACATACGTCATATAAAATAATGTTATGGCTTTAATAAATGTTTGGCTTTACGGATTTGTGGCTTTAATATTAAAAAACTCCAATATAGTGATTTTAAGTGATAATTCAGCCACGGATGAACATTTGCTGTTCATATATTCATCCTCAAGACACAATATTAATGTACTTGTTTTTTCTTCAGTATAAGATTAATGTTTTTTCTTCTCTTGCTGAAACTGTGTTCTTCGGTGAGTCACAAAATAAGAATCAACAGTATACCGAATTCATTTGAATTATTATTATTATTATTTTTTGCAAATTCCATGAAATCCATGCAGGTTATACTGTAAATGCCTTTCTGACTGGATTCTATGCATTAATCATCAAATAAACGCATGGTGTACGACTGTTGACCCATGACTTTCTTTACAAAACGAACGCGTCCAGCAGCATACATGGAAAGTCCTGCAATATGAATAGTTTACACTAGGGCTGAACAATATATCGTTTAAGCATCGATATCGCAACATGTTTATCTGCAATAATTGCAGGATTGTTTTATTTATTTTTATTAATATAAATATTTATATTTATTAAAGATTGAAAGTTTTTATTAAATAGTATATTTTAACATGTTTATGCGATGATGACTATGTTATTTCCCATTTGATTATTCTAGTTCTGTATTTGAATACTGTTAAGCCGCCTTTCCACTGCACACGACATTTGGACACGACTGTCGGAATACGCCCCCTTGTGGCAGTCGCACAGTATTTTCAGTGTTGTCGGGCACCATAGGGAAGACGCTGATTCTCGCAGTGTCCGAAATAGGAGTGCAAGAGCCTTTTTTCTCCATGTGTTTACCAAGGTTGAATGAATAAATGAATACTGAAACTCATAGGCCGCTAAAAATGTCTATAATAATATTTTTATTACTCATTTATGAATAGAAATGTTTTTTTTTTTAATACAGACTTTTTCTGATTCAAAAAAATTATGAAAAAACCCTATTTCTCATCTTACGCGCACGGACCTGCTTGGAAAACACTGAAATACATCACATCCGGTCGGCCGGTCGCATACGGTCTAGTCGCAGGAATTCAAATATTTCAACGGATCCGCGGCTCAAATCGCATCCGAATTTCCCGCATACGGAGATGATCGGAACTCAACGCAGCTCCCGGACTACTCTCTTGTCGTGTGCAGCGGAAAGGCGGTTTTAGACACCCCCGCCCCATCTCCAGGTTGGAGGAAAGTCCTTACCCCAGGTGGAGGAGTTCAAGTATCTTGGGGTTTTGTTCACGAGTGAGGGAAGGATGGAACGTGAGATTGACAGCAGCAGCCGATGTACCGGTCTGTTGATGTGAAGAAGACAAAGCTCTCGATTTATCAGTCAATCTACATTCCAACTCTCACCTATGGTCATGAGCTTTGGGTCATGGACAAGATCTCAGGTCCAAGCGGCTGAAATGAGTTTCCTTCGCAGGGTGCCAGGGCGCACCCTTAAAGATAGGACGAGGAGCTCTGTCACCAGGGAGGAGCTCGGAGTAGAGCCGCTGCTCCTCCACATCGAGAGAAGTCAGCTGAGGTGGCTCGGGCATCTACTTCGGATGCCTCCTGAACACTTACCAAGGGAGGTGTTCCAGTCATGGCCCACCAGGAAGAGGCTCCGGGGAAAACCCAGCACGAGGGAGCTCTCTGCTGGCCTTGGATCGCCTTGGGATCCCCCTGGAGAAGCTGGAGGGAAGTGTCTGGAGAGAGGGAGGTCTGGAGTACTCTCCTAAGACTGCTGCCCCTGCGACCCGGGGGATAAGCGGATGAAAATGACATGACATTAAATTTGAATTGACAATCTCTAAACTAGGCAAACTTGATCCTGGAGGGCGGGTGTATTGGATAGTTTTGCTCCAATCCTACTCAAAACACACCTGCTAGTAGCTTTCGAGTGATCTTGAAGACACTGATTAGTGTTTAGGTGTGTTTGATTAGTGTTGGAGCAAAAGTCTGCAGGGACACCGGCCCTCAAGGATCATGTTTGCCCATCCCTGCTCTAAACCATCCCCATTGTTCCTCCTCTCTTCTCGGATGAGATGGCAGGCCAACGGGCCCAAGTTTGGGCATCTCTGATCTAAATGAATGAAATCTTTCCAAACAGAGTTATTCAAATCATCAGGTGAAATTATGGTCATATTGCAATATACAATCACAGGAAACATCGCAATGTCATATTTTCGCAATATTGTGCAGCCTTAGTTCACACCTCATATTAAAATGAACATTTTTGACGACCCTCCCATAATGAACACAGAAAAGGAATATGATGTAAAATATTTTATTTTTGTAAATGTTTCTAAATCTTGATTCCACAAACTCCAAAACCCACACGTTGTATACTTCCAAAAAAAAGGTCTGTTTTAAACATCGGATACTACTATACAGGACAAAGAAAAAGACAAATACTGTTAAATGTCTGGATATTGTACAAGAAGGGGGAGAGAAAAAAAAATATCCAAGAACAAATTTTATTACATCCAGTCATTGAGAAATTATGTACAATTGATTTATCCGAAAAATTGAAAAAATACATCATGCCATGTATATTACAAGCTCAGGACTGCGTAGGATTACCAACTGCAGTCCGCGTGAAAAAAACTTCATCTCAAACCGGTCTGCAAAGTGCTACCACCAGGTTTGAGTTATTTCGCTAATTCGAGTTTGCGACATCATACCGTGATTGACGTTTTCCACAAACCAAAAATAAGTTCTCTTTTATCGGTTAAATGTAAACAAGAAAGAAGCGTACGTTACGTTTCATGAAGCATTCTGAACGTGAAAGGCATGGAACTTCATCTAGGCTGCAGAGAGTTAAGTAGAGCATTATTAAACGCATTATGGGTGGGAATTCACAGTGCACACTAATCTGATGAACAGAGTTAAGAGATTAATCGCCTCGGTATGATTGCTGCTCGTTCTCCATTGCGAAAATATATATAAAAATGGCAAAAAAAGCAAAGGTAAGGAAAGAGTTCTTCAAGTGGTCAGATCATTTTAGACAATATTGATTCTACATTCTAAATACAACAAAAATACTCTGAATTCTTTCATTTTTACAGATTCTGTACATCTTTATACAATACATAAACTCTCAAAATGATATCTCCACATCCTTCTTAAATATATATATTTTTTTTCATCGTTTTTTTTTTCTGTCGTTTTGTTGAAAACAAACAAAAGGTCACCCAGACAGCTATGATAAAGTTAAGGTAACATTTGGTCGAGTATTTAAAAACGTTTCATTATAGACGGATATTTACACATCATATAAAGTAACATGTTCTGTCCGATCGGCAGGCTTTCCCAGCAGCTCGACGCTCTGCTTTTCCGCATCTTTAAAAATAGCTTCAATCCATAATAAATACAAAAGCCGTCTCTTATTTTACAGAAATCAAAGCAAAGGAGAAACAAAACAAATAAACTGACTCATGGAATCAAGTATTTAAACGGTATCTTTCTGTTTTAGTGCAAGTTAATAGTTCCCTTAGCTTTATCCCTAAGGAAGTCTTCTCAGTACATTCCTTGTTCAGTGGTGTCTACATTTCTGTAACTACATGTGTATATATATATATATATATATTTGTGTATATATATTTCTTTACCCAGAGGACCTGCCTCTATATATGTAAATAAGGCTGTGGCCAGCACTTTCAAGCCTAAGCCCACCTGAAAATCCTGTTTAGCACTCGCTCACCGTCTCATCTTTCGTCCAGGAAAAAACACATTTACATTGTCTTTGCAATTCAGAGTTACCAGTGTGCAGCCTATTCATTTAATTTAGGTGAAGGTGCTCGATCATAAACTATATGTCAACTCTTTACCAACTGAACCAAAACAGACCCCCTGGAGTCAAAATCCATACCTTTAGACCCCCTTACAGTCTACGTCGCACATTTTCTGGGTCTAAGAAAGGAATGCATATGTTGGATTCCGTCTTTTCGGACAGCTCTTTCATTCAGTTCATCCACTTCCTGCAGTTAACGGCACCGCAGTGACAGGGGATTTTATGCTGATCGTCCTCCAGATCAAACTTGTAGTCGTAACACAACTGAAAGAGAGAGATAGAGGAAAAAAGGTGACCAGAATGTTAACCTCTTAAACTCTGGTGCTATTTTGGGATTTCCGCCTGGATTTTGTCTACCCAATTTTAAAAGCTTCCTAAATCCACATGCAGAGGAGTAAATGCAAAAATGTGGTATCATTTTAAAGAAAACCCTTTAAATTTTCATAAAACACTGTTGAAAGTGATTAAAATAATTGTATATGTTGTCTGTGTTATCATAAACACTTAAAAAAGAGGCGCTTTCTGTATTTTTTCTTTATAAACTCAAATTTAATAGAGTATCTTTTAGGTTCTGTGTGGTCTAGGTTTCTGTAATTAATTTTTGGTGGTTCCTGCACATGTCAGTAATCATAAGAAAAACGAAAAATGCCTCTATCATAATCTATGCAAAAGTTACTGTATTCCAACTGATGAGAGGTGCTATACCTTTTTTTAAATGTAATTTCCGCCTACCAAACTTTGAAAGTCTTCCATATCCAAATGCAGTGGTATAAATGACAAATTCCAGTGTTATTGGACAGAAAACCATTTGAATTTACAAAAGAAATGGCTGAGAGTAATAAATAATATTTGTTATGTTTTCTGTTTTATGATGAACCACTTCAACATTGGCCGCTTTTTTTATTTTTTGTTCTAAAATGTTTTTTGAAAATGTGTAGATAATCCCATAAGAGAAGAAGACAACTGCAAACAGTTCTGCTTGAAACCAGCAGATAGCAGCAAACACTAGGAAAAAGAATTTTGTCTCTACCATAGAGTATGCAAAGGTTATTGTAATTCAACTGAATATTGGGAAAATAACTTTTTGATCATTCATATCAAACATGACAGATTTGCTTCTGCATAGTTCTTACATGATAAGAGCATGAGTTTCCATTACTTTCACATTTCTCCTTCCCATTTGTATCATAACATTATATCAAAGAAGTCAAAGTCAGCTTCTCTAAAACTTCCTCAGCTCCAAGAAAACAAAAGCTTATTTTGAGGCTGTCTTCTTTTTTTGCGCCATAAAAAATGCAGTGATTCATTCGATAACTGCTTGATATGTGAATATAATTCAGTAAAGGAATCGTACATGGACAGGCAAGAGCTTTTATTTGAGCTATGACTTGTACATGTGTGTCACATTTGGAGCATATAAAAATATGAAAATGACAGCTCGGGTCTCCAGTATTTTGTTGTGTAATTAAATGTTAATAACTTTTGTACAGTAAAATAAAAACCTAAGTGATGCATATATGCATAAAATATAGCTTCTACGCTTTCAAACGGAACCACTTATAGGGGTCTTGCGCAACCACGGACCTTTAAAAATTAAAGGGAAGTTGATGACGTCACCAGAGTTTAAGAGGTTAAATAAAATCCCTAATATAAAGTAGATTAGTTTCCAATAATGAAGTAGATTAGTTTCCATAATGGAGTCACATGGGTATAATGTTTGCTACATGAGAGCCTATTTAGCAAATCATTTCCATATCCCATTATTTGCCATTTACTAGGATGATATTAAACCAAAAAAAGTGGTAAGTTCAAACCACGATACCCTCATCTTTAAATGAGATGATTTGGAACATTCCAAATGTGCTGTATGGTAGCATAAAGTGTTTATTTCTGACTCTACTGCTGTGGAGAGATTTCATTTTAGTTTAACCAGATCAGCTGACTGCAATAAACAGAAACATGTGAAGCCAGTGTATGAAGTGATTAAAGTTTAATTATTGCTATTAAGTGTTTCAACTTAACAATATGGCTGGTTCCACAGCACAAGCTTTGCTCCCTTAGCAAACTATACCAACCGAACCATACACAGGGCCAAATACCGTGAACGATACCAGTGCTTGGCATTGGTGTATTGTTACACCCCTACTATTCACTATAACCCTTTAACCGCACAAGTCCAAAACCACCTTAACCCTTTTACTGCCCCACCAACAAAAAAAAGAAAAGAATTGCATTTCATATCTCCTAATGTCGCTAGTTGACACACTTAATGCATTTTTTTTCAATGCATCCCATAATTTCTAAAATATCAACCTCTAACAAATGGTTGATATGTCGGTTAATGGTAAAAGTAGAGGAATTATAACGTATACTATGAAAAATCTGAAAATATGAAGTGTATTAGCAATTCATTTAAAATAATAATCAAAATAAAACATTTATGAATACCAAATCATCTTTCTTTTAAATTATGATATAAAATATTTCAGATTCTCATTTAACATGTTTTCTTGTTTGTTTTTTACACAATAAAACCAAAATCAAGTGCAGTAGTGCAACATGATTATGTTTGTTAGATTTCTTTTGTAAACCAACAATGCTGTGTGAAAAACATTGTATAAACCAGTCATTCTTTAAATGACTTTAACAGTCATTAGTTAAAACAGTCAATATGGTCAACCATTTGGCAGAGCAGGCAGTTAAAGGGCTAAGTGAACATAATTATTTTAAAGAGATTTTGATTAGAAATTTGGCATTTCCATCACTCGTTTCTGATGCAATCATTTAAAACGTCCATTAGCACAGGATGGTTGACACCCAGCTAATGTCAAAGAATGACGCACCGAAGAGCAGCTCTATATACAATACATACCTCTTCGCCTCTTTGGATTCTGCGGTTGGAACTGATGATGATTTTGTGACCCCTCTCCAAAGCCACAACCTCAGCAATGCAGTTGGGTGCGCAGGAGTGGTTGATATACCTGATGGATAGAAGGCAAGTTAGAAAATCAAAACTGATCAAGTCAAATATGCTACACAAGCATGGGAAAGCAAACACTGTTAGCTGTTATGGCTATAAATATAAAATATTCTTCTTTCTGATAGAAATTTGTATCCCATAAGACCTACACTACCTAAGTCTTGTCACCTATCCAAGTTTAAGGGAAAAAACAAATAATAATTTGACTTCTAGTTGATCATTTGGTATCAGAAGTGGCTTATATGAAAGGCAAAGGCCTCTAGATCATGCCTTGATTTTTAATTATTTAGTTAGGACAGTAAGGTCTGACTTTGCTTGTACAAAAGTCTTTTCACTTAACAGAAATAATGTACAGTATAGAATATAAAGTCATGGTGCAGTGGAAAAAGAATTAATATTGTGCATGACTCCCACGAGCTTGGAGGACTGCGTCCATACATCTCTGCAATGACTCGAATAACTTATTAATAAAGTTATTTGGAATAGTAAAGAAAGCGTTCTTGCAGGACTCCCAGAGTTCTTCTAGATTATTTTGATTCATCTCCAATGCCTCCTCCATCTTACCCCAGACATGCTCAATAATGTTCATGTCTGGTGACTGGGATGGCCAACCCTGCCACACCTTGACCTTCTTTGTTTTCAGGAACTTTGATGTGGAGGCTGAAGTATGAGAAGGAGCGCTATCCTGCTGAAGAATTTGCCCGTTCCTGTGGTTTGTAATGTAATAGGCAGCACAAATGTCTTGATGCCTCAGGCTGTTGATGTTGCCATCCACTCTGCAGATCTCTCGCACACCCCCATACTGAATGTAACCCCAAACCATGATTTTTCCTTCACCAAACTTGACTGACTTCTGTGAGAATCTTGGTCCAATAGGTCTTCTGCAGTATTTGTGATGATTGGAAGCAGTTCAACAGATGATTCATCGGACAAATCTACCTTCCGCCACTTTTCTAAACGATCAACTAGGAGTCAAGTTATTATTTGATGCTCTTACAACTGGAATAGATGACGAGTTTTTTTCAGGTAGTGTATATATGTGGCCTATCATGATAAAAAGTTTTATATCAGCAGGGAACACTGTAAATGTCAGAGATCTCAGCTTGCCAGAAAATGTGGATATGTTGATAAAAGATTTTTATGCCAATTAAAAAAAAAAAGACAGAGATGAAAAAATAAAAGTCTTAGTTTCTATATTATTAATTAATTTGATTGAGGAGAGAACAAAACAATTATTCGCTATTCAGTTGTATTATTTAACAAAGAAATGTGAAAAATGTTTAACATTTGAGAAATAATAAAGAGCACTTGTTCATTTCTAAATCGTACTGATTCGTTTTGTTTTGTGAGATCACTGTAGTGAATAGTAACATCCTTATTAGCTAGGCAAGATTGATTATATGTGATATTTCGTACAAGCATGTATGTACTTATATATAGCAGTGGTTCCCAAAGTGCTGGAAAGGTCGCCCGACAATAAGTGAGGGTCACTTGGTGATTTCCAATAATCAAATTCATTTTATTAAACTATTAAAATTAGCATATTTTATCCATAAGCTACAAACAATTAAAATAGTGGTTAATGGTTACATCAAAGAACAAAATAAATAGGCCATGACTGAACATGGAGGATGAGCTCCAAGTGATCTCCAAAATTACACCAAGAACAGAGCAACATGCAAGATTTGTATATTTATAATAATAAAAATACACAAATATAGTGGATAGTGGGGGCCGCGAGTCATTCTTATTTTGGGGGGTTGTGGGCGGAAAAGTTTGGGAACCCCTGGTATATAGTACAGTGTCTAGAGCAAACAGTGATGGCATGTTAAGAAGCTCAAGTTGATTTTCCACCTTGCAGGTCCCCCTGTAATAGTCGCATCAATCACATGCTCACTATCGATGCGAAACATGTAAACTCCACGATTCTGCAAAAAAGATAAAAAATAATAACATCAGTTTGCTTTTGGAGAAAACAAGTACCTGTTCAGAAAGGCTTTTAGATTTACATTTGATTCGAATGCATACCTGTGCCTCGTACATCTTCTCTTTCCTGTTTGCCACCTCGCTGCGAATGATGGTACCGATGTATTCAATAACCATAGTGTATTTTTCAATGTCTCTCGCAGCATACAACCCTAAACCCTAAGGTAAAATAATGTAAAAACTCAAATTATTACATGTTTGATCATTTTATAACAATTAAGACAGAAAATTTTATATGATTAAGATACAGGTTGTGTTCGTAACAACTGGATTACTTCTGCTTGCTGTATTTAAAATATTAATGTCTAATAACATCAATAACATCAAAATATAACAAGTTTTGTATTATTAATTTAAGTAAAATGACAGCTTCTAAGAGCTCAATAAGTAAACAAAAAAAGTGAACAAATAAGGTTAATAATATTACACTCAAATTAGGTCAAAGTGCACTGTACATGAAACAAAATAGCAAGTGGATTAATGGCACAACTGGGTTGAAAAGACTTCATGCAGAACCCTTAATCAATTCGTCTGAGCTTTCTAGTGCAATTGAGAGGACATGTAAAAGGAGCGAGGAATTAAAAATAAACGAAACTGGAAAGTACTGTGCATGTGCAATGATGCAGAAATAGCGGAATGACATATGACACATGCTATCATATTTTTCTCAAATTCTCCTTCCAACAGTCGTCTAGGAGCAAAGTCCAATCAGTCCCGACTCTCATACTTTATACACAGAGAGCTTGATTTAGCCACAGGACTGAATCATTAAACTTCTTGCTAAATATCCACCTTTTTTTCCCCACACATGACTACTGAGTTGCACTTCTGGGTAAGGGAACTTCTATGCAAAAGAACTCAAACAATTACTTTTAAATTATGAGGTTGAGCTTCAAATCCCTATATACAGTTGAAGTCGGAATTATTAACCCTTCTGAATTATTAGCCCATGTATATTTTTTTTCTTAATTTCTGTTTAACGGAAGGTAGATTTTTTTCCCCCCACACATTTCTATACATAATAGTTTTAATAATTTCTAATAGCTGATTTATTTTATCTTCGCCATGATGACGGTAGAGAAAATTTTACTAGAAATTTTTTTTAAGATACTAGTATTCAACTTAAAGTGCAATTTAAAGGCTTAACTAGGTTAATTAGGCAAGTCACTGTATAACGATGGTTTGTTCTGTAGACAATCGAAGAAAAATATTTCACAAGAGGGCTTTAATATCGACCTTAAAATGAGTTTAAAAAATAAAAAAAATGCTTTTATTCTAACCAAAATAAAAGAATTAAGATTTTCTCGAGAAGAAAAAGTATAGGAAATACTGTGAAATATTCTTTGCTTTGTTAAACATCATTTGGGAAATAAACCGCAAAAATCAGTCCAAGACCCTCGAAAAATGTGAAAAAAACATTCAAATTCTATTTTGTTTTTTACAATTTTGCCACATTTTGCATGTGCCTTGGACTGATTTTTGCTGTTTATTCAGATAAATCCCTTACTCTAAGGCCCCATTAAACATACACACACAAAAAAAAAAGCATGGAATTGGATATTCAGAGATCGGTTTCAGGCCTCCTTCATAGGTGGAAATAAATCAGATATAAATCAGATATGTGACAATGCGACGATCATGTAAACGCGCAGATCAAATTTATTGAGGCGTTCCATTTTACTTCTCCATGGTTTAATAAAGTAGAAGGAAGAACGTGTGTGTGGAGACGCCAACGCGGTAAACAACAACAACAGAGGAAAGTGGTCAGTGGTCGACGGCAGAAGTTACCTGCCTTCTTTCCCAGTTGGGAGATGAGACAGTGGACGACACCATATATAAACCATAGGCGCAAGCTGCGATGATGCCCCTTTCCCTACTCCTCTGCCTTAAAACTATTTTAAAGTTGGCTGAACATTGCATATTTTGCAGAGCTAAAAGCAAGACAATTTCTTCCATCGTGGCTAATGTGGCGCAGATGCTAGAACCCGTCTTTACGCATATGCAATATCAAAAGTTGTATGGCAAGTGTAAACATATGAATTGGATATGGGTCACAATTAAAAGAACGTGTAAATGGAGAGCCAAAAATCAGATATATATCTGTATTCTGTATATATCTGTATATTTCTGTATTTGCTGCCTGTATAGGCAACAAATCGGAACTGCACAACAAACCTGACAGTGTAAACGTGGCTAAAGAGAACTGAAACATTATTTAAGCTACCCCTGAGCACTTTTTTGTTTAATTTTGGATAATTTGGGAAATATTTGAAAGAGAAAAAAGGAGAGAAAATAGTAATAATAATAATAAAAATAAATAATAATTAAAAAATAAATTATAATCACAGGAGGGCTAATAATTTTGACCTCAACTGTATATAGAATCTCTGAACAATGTTGCTAATGACGGAACCTTATGTTGATTTTTGGGAAACGCAACCAAGTATGACACTGATTGAAGACGGTGTTCATGTGAAGACAGTAAGTAATGAACATCTGTCACCCAGGTACAGTAGTGTATGCTTGTTGAACTTTTTAAAGTGGTGCTCATTATACATACAGTACACTACATACCACTGAAACAGTAAGAGTAGTAACATGCTACTATAAACAGTCACTTCTTGGCAACTAAACTATATCATTCTGACCAAAACCCTGAATTTAAGCATGATCTCTCTACCTGTATGCGTGAACGAGCCAGGTAGACGTTGGACTTCCACTCAGCATTCATGCGGCGGTACTGAGCGGACTTGGAATGGACAAAATGCTTGCTGTATGGAGGGACGCCGATCTCAGCTGGGTTCCCAGGGGTCTGCAGGGCCTTCGACGTGCTAGTCAGGGTATGAGGTCTACAGGGGAAACACAAGTAAACATGCCTCATTATGAGGAGAAACATTCTTTCTTTATTTATTTATTTATTTATTTAATTATACAGGGACAATGTACAACATGACATGTTGTGCCAGAGTTAGCTATAAAGCTAATTTACATCTGTAGTCCCTGGGCAGGAATTTGTAACAAATTAAACAAATTTAACAGTAAAAAATACAACATACACTTATAGTACAATACATACAATACATTATTGTCAATAAAATCAAATCAAATCATTCTTCAGATAAGAGAGGGCAAAAGTGTCCATCAATGCATTCAAATGACAAATTCCTATTCCTATAATGATTCCACAGTGCTATGGTACAACAACTGAATAATTATCTGAACAGTTAATGTGGTAATAGAGAAACACTGCTGATGTAATCTAAATAGACATCACGCAAACATACAACATGAACATGTAGATCTATCCACAAACAGATGAGTTTGGTTTACAAGAAGGCTTCTTTTAAATAAATCATAGTCATTCATATAAATGACTTAATTACTTCTTGACTACATCAAACTTTTTGTCAAAATGAACCAATTTCCATAGCTCGGATGTTCAATGACTGATTGTGTGTACTGGTAACTCACGGGAAAACCATCCTTGCAGTGTAAACCGGGACATGAATTGATGTAGACTCACAGACCACAGGGAAAGCTGGAAATCCAGTACAAACATGGACGATAAAAAGTTTAAGTTATACAGAATACCTTAACACAAACCTCTTGATGTGTGTGCAAGCTTTAGGTTCAGAGCGGGCACATCCTGAGGGGTTGATGGCCAGGGGGAGCTGCATCAGTGGGTTTCGTCCATAACGAAACGTGTACTGCTCGCATGCCTCCACTCCAGGAAGCTAAAGGCAAAGATAATCGTCACTACAACAGGAATGTTGACAAAAAATAAAGATTTGAAATGTCACATATTTATTTTATTTTTTAATCAGTTCATGGAATTTTAAGCCTTTTAATTACAACATACTTGTTTATAAACAAGAGGAGCCCATATTGAAAATAACGGTTGCATTTGCAAATATAAAAATTCTTGTCATGCCAACAAAAGAAGACATGCAGACATTCATTTATCAGAGAAATGCAAACAAACATTTCAGAAATCTAATTTGCCGTGTTTCTGCTTGATTCTTTCCACACAGCACACATCAGAAACCATCTATCCAATACAACACAGAGAGAATCATTTATCTTAATAAGTGAATAAAATAAATATTTGACTTTTCACTTACAGATTCCACAATCCTAGTAACTGCAGATACAGTCAGTCCAAATAGGTCCTCTCCCTTCAGGTAAACGGGGAAGAGCCTCAGAAATCCGGTCTCATTCCTTCTCTCCGCCACAGGCTCCAGAACTTTATCCCACACACCTGCACCACAACATGAGCACAATCTCTTAGTTACTCCTGTTGAAATGTAAGTTTCTTGTCACTTTTGCCTTTGGCTTGATTAGAGTCTGAAATACACTTAGTGTTCAGTAATATCAACCTGAACTATCAAATGTTTTTTCATAATGAAGGAATTTTGCAACATCACTGAACAGAGCTGTATTACAACACTACCATCTTCTGAAGAGCAACTATTTGCTAAACTCAAGATAATACATTTTTATAATGAATTAACGTTTTCTGTGATTAATTACTCACCATAAAGTTTTTTCAGATCACGTCTTAGTTCATTTTCAGAAAACAAATGAATTTTTTTATTATAAAATCTGAGAGATATCTGACCCTCCAAAGACAGCAATGCTCCAGAGACATTTAAAGTCCAGAAAAAGGAACGATTTTGTTTGCAGATGTCCTCCACGAGACGTCACGGTGTGCGTTTATATTGGACAACACAATGTTGTCAATACAATGCTACAATAAAGAATTAGTGTCTAATGCCAAACATGTTGTATCGCCTGTAGTAAAGGTATCACTGTAGAAAAGATGTTGGTGAACAAAACCATATTTAGGTTTTTTACAGTGAACAAAACTGTTCTTGGAGCCTCTTATTTTGTTTCAAGCAACAAAGTCACAAGTTATAGACAGTTTGTGGTTCCTTTTTTGGACTGTGAACATCTCCGGACCACCGTTGTCTACGAAAGATGAGAGAACTCTTGGATTTATTATCAATTTCTTTGAACAAAGGTATCATGGACTTGAAAGAACAACATGAAGGGGAGTAATTAATAAGCGAATTATAATTTTTTGGCCGAACAAAATCTTTTTTAAAATTATTATTATTAATTTTTTTTATATATAATTATTTATTAGGGGTGATTGACAGACAGGAAAGTGTGGGGAGCAGAGATAGGGGAAGGATAGGCAAAGGACCTTGAACCGGGAATCGAACTCGAGTTGCCGCGAGCACCTCGGTTCTATGTGTCGACGCACTAACCACGAGGCTATTGGCACCGACCGAACAAATTCTTTAGGGACCGAGCTCGGAACGGTGCGTAGGCCCTATTGGAATTGCTCCGTTAATTATTAACAATAAGATTCTTGCTTAAAGATAAAGTTACACTAGAGTTTGAGCATGTGAAATTCTGTTGTACGACACTGCGAAAAGGGCCGGGATTAAACAAGATGATTAAAAATAAATGAGCAATTCCTCCAATATTTTAAATTTCTGTTCAGAGTGGTCATATTTTAATCTTCTATTGGTCTTACGCAATCATGTGATGCGATTTTGCAGGTCAGAGTTCACCAAGCTTGCGTTTCTGGTCTGCTGCATTCGCATGCATATGAATGTAAGCCTATGGGGCGCAGTGTGACCACGGCTTAATACATGTAACTGCATTGGTGACTACTTTTGATCATGCTATTGCTTACCTTTTGGTGAGGATCCAGTCAGAATCAAGTCATCGTATCCCTGCTCCACCACACGGATGATAAACTCAGGGCTCCCATCGTTCTCATTGATGGAACACACGTAATGACAGCGGCGGTTTCCATGACGCATGCTCCAGTAGATCCTACTAGCCTCATAGCCCACAGGAAAGATGGCAGTCATTGAGTGAAAAGCTAGCATCTGCTGAGGTAGCAGCTGACCGACTGCATGCAACACCAAGCTGCCTACGCGGAAGGTGTGTTCCCGCTCGCCCCTCTGGATGATGCTGGCAATCTGCCGTGACTCGTCTCTTTGCACGTAAACCCTTCGAAACACAGCGAAGCAGCGAAGTTCATGCTCAGTCCCAAACAGCCCACCTCCTATCGAGCTGGTTCCTCTGGGTCTGTGCAGATGACACAGCATGGTCTTGTCTTTGAAGAATGTGCACTGCGCTTTAAGGGCACAAGTAAAATGGTATGCGTTAGTGCAACGCAAGCGGTGGCATCCACTTGTTGCGCCAGTTTGCTGACAGTATGCACAGCGCACTGATAAGCCTCTTCTTAGGGCCAGCTCTACATTAATGAGAGCTCCAGCCTGGGTCTCGTATACTTCAGTAGACCAAAGGGCACAGTTGAGGTGCACCCACAAGTCCAGATCAAGGTTTAGCAATCGGGCAGGCCCATCAGTGAGCCCGTCACCTTCTTCGTGACAAAAGCAGCAGCGGCGCAAGTCTTTGGGCATGGGTTCAGGTCTAAGAGAGGTCCCCAGCTTTTTTAGAAGTGCATCAATTTCTTCCTCTACAGGCAGGTGGTAGTTACCCTTAGGTACAACAATTTGAACACTCCACCTTCTCCAACGTAGAGCCTTCCAACGCTTCCCTGACAAATACCGAGGTTCATCCCCACCATTGTGTAAAGCTCGTGGCCTAGGCTTGAGCTTGACTGTTACCTTGAGAGTATCAGGCTTACAATCTCCTCTCAGCATCTCGGAAGTGATCGAGGGGAAGGATATTAACGGCGTTGGGGGTGGAGACTGCTTAGGCTGTAGCTGGGCCAGACAGTGGACGTCAAGATCAGATATGTTGTTACTGTATTGATGAAGCACCTTTGTGGGGTTCTGCTTGTCCTCAGAGTCAGATGGAAGTGGCAAGTTTGGCTGTGAAAGCGGAAGAAGAAAACACTTTACCTCTGAAGTAGAGGAACTCTGAGTTTGCATTGTAATTCCACCAGCAGCACTTCAGCTACATGTGTTAAACATACTGAGGACACCATTTATTGTATTTTACAGATGGCCCTCATAACAAGAAACAACTAGGGATGCTCCGATCAGGATTTTTGCAGCCAATACCAAGTACCCATTCATTATAATAGCGATCGGCCGATACAGAGTACTAATCAAGACAATGTTTGGAGAGCATATTTGATGCATAAGAAGTTAAAATACACACATATATATCCAATACTTCTTTATGAAAAGAAAATAGGCCTATAAACTACTATTTAAGTGTATACTAAGCATATTACAAGAAGTTGTATTATTAAATATTCATGTTCATTCATTCACTCATTCATTCATTTTCTTTTCGGCTTAGTCCCTTTATTAATCTAGGGTCGCCACAGCGGAATGAACCGCCAACTTATCCAGCATATGTTTTACACAGCAGATGCCCTTCCAGCTGCAACCCATCTTTGGGAAACACCCATACACACTCATGCACGACTGACAATTTAGCCTACCCAATTCACCTATACCACGTCTTTGGACTTGTGGGGGAAACCAGAGCACCCGGAGGAAACCCACACGACCACGAGGAGGACATGCAAACTCCACACAGAAATACCAACTGACCCAGCCGAGGCTCGAACCAGTGACCTTCTTGCTGTGAGACGATCATGTTACCCACTACGCCACCAAGGCGCCTAAATATTCATGTAAAAAAAAAAAATTATCTTTATAAGTTTTATTTATCTAATAATTCCAGCCAGCTTTTAGTGAACTTGCTATAGTGTCAAAACCACAGAACTTTCAGTTGTTATGATGCAAAATGACCTAAATACATAGCATATACATGCTAATCTCCAACTACTGACAGCAGATTCCAATGAGACAGAGGGAGGGATTTTCACTCGCGATATCTTTACTGCTCATATTCATTTAACCTAACAAATGTAAAGCTTAGAACATCACTGTGCCTCTTTGCATCTGTTCTCTTGCTCATTCACTCTCGTGGTCATGATTTCTGGGTATTTTAACAAATGTTTGAGACTTGCAGAGCTTCCAGGAGAGGTCATTAGGATTGATGAGACACTAGATAGGGGCAATCACTCCGCTTGCGTCACAGCAGCTCAAAGCACTGGAAATGCAGTGTCTGCACTTGTAGCAAAGAGTCCATCACTCATGCGGGTCGCACCAATTGACTGTATAAACAGGTCGCGCCACATCTGTAAAGTATTTATTGTAGTTGTTTTGGCGCAAGCACAACAATCGCTCACTCCAACACGCATCATTCACCTCCTCATGTATTGTGGCCGCTGTAGGATATGCATAATGTACAGGTAATATACAGATTGGTGAGTACTGATCGAGTCATGCAATGTGAATATCGGCCGATCGATCAGAGCATCCCTTGAAACAACTATATAACAATCAATAAATCAGAGCAGCAGATTTCACATCAATGACTTCGTAAACTGACTATTGTGATTTTGACTCACCTTGCCATCTAACAATTTATTCTGCATGGAAGCTGAATAAAGAACCAAGCAGTTATTGCTGCAGAAGACAAGGCTCTCTGCAGCTCCTCCATGGCCCTGTAAGACAGAACATCTTTAAGATCATGCTCAGTTTGGACAGAAGTTGTAAAAAATAAGGGGCATGCCATTTCCCATCTAATGGCACGAATTATCATTAAATCGAAGTGCCTCACTGGCAAGGGATCAAAGCTTGCATATGTTGCAAACCTTTGTTGATGCCATAAGGAATTAGATTTGCATACTATTAAAATAAAAAGGGAGGGGGTGAGGGAGGGAGACTTCAAAGGTGTCCTATGATTTAAATGACCTGAAATGGGCTTAACTGTTTTTGAACTTGGGCATCTTACGCTCTTTAACAAAACGTGCCTCGGTATACACATCCCCTTGGGTAATGTCAGTTAACCCTGTGACTGCAGCAGGGTAGATTTTCACTTCCCATCAGAGGCCGGATTTGCATAATTGGAGCTCTATTCTGTGCCTCCTTAAGGGGCTTTAAGGGGGCTGCATATTTTCAAGTGCTCTGTGGCCCTCGGTTTTAATGTTCTTGAGGGCTGTGTCAGAGGATGTAGTCTAGACCCACATCAACCGGTTCAGCAAACACTTTTATAGCCCTTAAGGGGTGACATGCTGTCTAATGACTCAACAAGGTATCCATGAGACGCTAGGAAGGGTAGTTTGGGAGTTTTAAATACATAAGTGTTGTGTACCAGTTTATTCATTGGCAGCTCTTTGGTGGACTTCCGAACCCCATTTCCAAGGACCACCACCCTGCAATGGGAGCACCATTGTGGTTTGGATCCTAGACTACTTCCATGCATCTGACCATAGTCTCGTCTGACCATAGCTGTACCTGTAATAAAAAACACAATCAATCACAGATATTTCTGGCGGATTACAAAAAAACTCTGTGCAGCTCTTTCAAGCGTGTTATGTACTGATTTAGGAATTGACTGGAATAAAATCAACGCACAGCAAAGTAAACAAAGATGTACTCTACAATAGTTTATTATCTTCTATGATTGGCTTTTTAAAGTTTGGTCTTAATCTTTGGTGGTTTTTAAAGAAAATGACTATTCAATCAAAATATTTGTGTTTCTGAAGCACATTCAACACATGTATTGCTTAAAACATCATTATTATTACTATTACTATTATTATACTCTATATAAAGAACAAAACAAACAAACAAACAAACAGAGCATCCATTTTCTTAAAAAAGTGATTCATATGGTCTCTGAAGCATCTCCAGCAACCATTTTTAGAAGAATTCATTTATAGGGCACATGATTTTCATAAACAATTGAAAAATAAAAAATAAAAAATGGAAATACATAGCACTTAACAATTAAGGCTCCGTTTACCCTAATACGTTTTAGTTTTAAAACGCAAAGTTTTATAACAAAACGTTTTGCTATGTTTACGCCTTCTGTCCACACTACCCCGTTAAAAAAAAAAAAAATGCTGAATAGGCCTTTTTCGTTTTAAAATGCTGCTGCTCTGTGTCAGTGTGGATGGAAGAAATCGGAGACATCTGAAAAAGGAGGTGTGGCTGCAGATATTCGCCTATCTGATTGGGGCTTTTTCCTCAATATTAAGTTCAGTCTTACACCCTTTACACCCTTACACCCACTTTTGCTGAATATCAGTTTTAATAATCAATAATGGCCATTATAAAAGTATAACGTGCATTAAGTTTATACAATATTTTAAAAAAAACACAATCAGTCAAAATGCAGAATCAGTGTACGTGGATACATTAATATATTAACTTATCTTTAAGCTCAGCCAAAACATGTTACCTGAGAACAAGTAATAGATTCAAAAGACCAAAGAGTTGTTAGATAGAGACAAGATGAATTAAATACCATGTTGAACAACTATAGTGAGATGGAATCCAGCGGAGGATCCTTGATGAACTGTCTGACATGTGCTGCCCTCACTTGGAGAAGTGTGTGCAAAAAACACCCGCCGACTGCCTGGAGCTCAGATGTGCACATATGTTGCAGCGCATGCCAGAGTGAGTGTGTGGTCACGTGATGTGCATTTTCAGTGGTGTAGTGTGGATGAAGAACTTTTCAGGAACACTTGGTGAAACACCAGTGTGGACGTGGATCATTTTTGTTGTAAAACGCTGTTTTAAAACTAAAATGTATTAGTGTAAACGTGGCCTAAGAGTCTGTCAATACAACACTTGAAGGAAACAAAGCACATGAAGTTGTGTCTGTGAAATTGCGATCATTACTGCATTTGTTTGCACATAGAAGTCTGTATGACCATGTTAGAAAACATATGTGTGTCATATTTTACATATACTAACCCTCGCTAAATGTTTGATGTGGCAGAGGTGGTCTGTGGAGCCTCATAGCGGGTTGTTGGTGGAAAAGGGAAGTTGGATGAGGAACCTTAAGTCCACTCAACATGTCTATCGAGCTGCGGTGCTCTGGTCCTGGAGAGCGAGTCACCTCGTAGTTCCCAGGTATGGACACACAAAGCATGTTTGCTAGTGCTGACACCACTCCTTGAATATTCTGTGAAAGAAGCAGACACATGTTCAGAGATGAGATGCAATTATCTTGCTCTGAGCAAGGCATTACTTTTACAGAATGGGTAATATGATTGTGGGCACTCACCATTGCTGCCACTGGGTTCAGAGTAACGGATACAGGCACCAGGTCAGTTCTTAAGCATGTAGAGAGCTGTCCAAATTGTGAAGCAAAAAAATTACTTGGAGGCTCTGTCTTCACTTCCCATTGCCTGGCTTCAGAACCTAATAATAAAGCAGAAGAGTTATGTTAGACGGTGGTATCCAGCTCTGTTCCAAAACCTAATTCTGCCTTACAACATCCTGCATAGCATATACAAATATTGCTCATCTGAAATTTTGATTCCAAGACATTTTGTTAACAGCATGTTAATAAGTTAAAGATGCAGTTGGCACTGCAACCTTGGGCCGACGGCACAGGTAATTCCAACACTGCTGACATTTAGTACAAAGGTATTATATACAAGTACTAATGCTCATCCAATGTGATTTTTGTAATGCATTGTGGGATCTTCTCAGTGAAATACTGTATAAAGTGCTGCTTATTATACAGTATTCCCTCACCCAATCACATCTCTAAAACAACTTCTAGGGTGAACACATGATATGTCATGCTGCCATGTTACACAACTATTCACACACACTGGGCATATGTGTCAGAATGTATTCTTGTCAACTTTTGGTAGCATAATGCTTTGACAAATAAGAGAACGATATGCTATAGCCCAAAAGACCCAACCGGGATTGCTTTGCAATTGCAAGGGTGTAGATTTGCTCTCGACACTGACAAAAAAGTCATGTAATAAACACTTCAGTTTACTTATGATCACTTAGAGCCACATTTTGAACACATTAATGCATGTAACTGCCAATTTATGCATACCTGTACACATGTCCATGTTCTGCTCCATCTCTGAGTGCATACACTAAAGAGCACGAGTTCTCTTGTGCACTTTTAAAAACATGAATGAGTCATCCACGCTTAATATAAAAAAAATATCAATGAAACAAGCACGTGCCATGCTGTGAAAGTCAAAGTACATGATTTTACAGAAATTGGGCTTTGCTGAGGAATGAATGCAGATTTCTGGAAAGGGGGAGGCATGTTTTCTTTATTTCAAATATGTTTTTATTCAACATTTTTAGTGCAAAAACATATTAGAAAAACTTACACCAGTGATCAGATTATATCCATCCCTCGTATCATTCAAATCCTGAACCCCACATGAAAACTTAAAAAAGCTAATGAAATAAAATAAAATGTAAAAAACATAAATAATTCTAATTAAATAAGCAAAAAATTAAATTTACAAAATAATAATAATAATTAGGGTAGATTACATTTCTTTTGTCCTTGCTGAGTCTAAGGCTGCATTTACACTGCAGATCTTGATGGTCAATTCCAATTTTGTGACTGTATCTGACTTTTTTTGATGACCTGCTTAGATTATCTTTTAAACGTGACTTGTCTTCATTTACACTGCACACAGCAAAGACGCAATGAGAAAGAAAAAAAAAAGAGTGGGCACTGACTGACAGCTGATAATAAAAGAGCTCTTTTTTTTCACCATTCCATTATTTAATCTGTTCGTAGGGTTTAATTTTTAAAATTCTTTCTGACAAATTGTTTTACTATAGTTATGACACAAAAGTTCTCATTTGGCCAGTAGGCATCTTAATGTCATTTCCATGGCGTGATTTCTGCATGTAATGTATGCAACAGTTTTATTTTAGCTTATATTGTTTACGTGGTGGATGTTGCGCTGTCTCTCTCCCTTTTTAACATGCTGAAATACTTTTGTTACATGACAATATAAAAGCCTTTTTGTCCTAGTATATGATAATTAAGGATTTGGGACTGAAAGCATCAGAGTTGACGACATTCATTACAGTTTTTAATGACGGGTGACTTGCACTGACAGGTAAAAATCCAATCTACCAGCTTATACTGCAAACACAAGGACACAGATCGGATTCATATCGGATACATTTCCACATAAGGCCTGAATCTGAATTGTGTAAATCGGAATCCATGTGATTTTTTCCTGCTTACACCTACATGGGCCATATCCGATCTGTGCCACATGGGAGAAAAATAAAATTGGGGTCACTTAAACCATACAGTGTAAATGCAGCCTGACAGACAAGCTTTTGGGAGGTACGTTTTATTTCGATAATTGTTTTTATCATAATCGTTGGAAGCCAAAATCCAAACTGAATTTTGACTAATTGCACAGCCCTAGTTGCTATCATTATTACAGTATGTGCTCATTTAGTAGTGAACCTAACTGTAAATGACGTACACTTTTTTTTTTTGGAAACGTAGCTCCTTATGTCCACATCTCACACGAGTCTTGCAAAATAAACCCACGACTGGAAAAGTTCCTAGATGTTTTGGCGCTGTTACATCCAAATGAAGCTTTCGCATGACAGCAGAGAGGCACAGCAAACAAACTGTCCATATATGTTTGCACTCGAGTAGAGAACATGATTAACACTTTTTGCAGATCTTTATTTACTGTATGCTTGTTGACTGAGCATTATTTTATTTTGGAGGGGATTCATTTATTGAAGGGGACATTTTTAATAATCTGTGGATGTTGTTGGGTACACGTCAACTCCGATCCATACTAAAGCCCAATCCTAATTCTATTTTTGTACCCCTACCCCTTCACCCTGGCCCTTAAAACCGAGTGTGAAGGGGAAAGGCTTCAAAATTTAACCCTAAGAAATGGGACACCACTACAGCACCTGCGCAAGTCATCATGTGTCAACGCGATCTCATGCTTCATATGAGATCAGACGATCGCGACTGCTGTAGTTATTCCAGTTGTGTTCTTTTTTTTTTTATCTTCAGGAACTCACTGAAGGTGTATAATATGTTATCATAACGATCAAATGTGGCAATAAGATCATAAGAACACTGTGCATTACAGTACACCGTGGCTATATTCATTGATGTAAACACACAAAAAACAACATTACCATTATACCAGACACTGAAAAAGGTCATTCCCAGCCACTAGACTTTTCTGACAGGGTATTCGAGAGTCATCGAGTGACAGAATGTTGTGGGACTGCTATACAGGAGTTATTATATATTATACAAAACGCAAAATGATGGTTGGGGTAATGGGAAGGGCTAAGGGGTAGAATTGGGATTGGGCCCAAATCTATCCATTGGTGCTTTAGCCAATCCACACTGAAAAGCAACCCTGACATTTTCAAATTAAAATGGGGTAAACAGTGTTTTCAAAGTGGAGTAATGTGGATGCCAGGCATAATTGTTGCAAAATGCACTAGTATAAACACTACCTTAGTCTCTAAAGATTACCTTTACAATCCAGCATTGGAATGACTGGAGAGACCGCAGGGGACGGTGGCTCCTCTTTAACTCTAGACAAATCTGGATAACGGCTGATCTCCATGCCAACCACACTCTCGGGAGAGGATGATGGGACAAAACTGTCTGGGGTGTCCCTGTCCATACAATGCTCCTGACCCCTATTAAAGACACACAGAACCATTATACATATACTGTATTGACCCAAGTGAAGGTGTTAAATATAGATAATCTCAGCATAAGACATCTCAGCTAGTGATCTAATGCATTTTACATACCTAAATACATCAAGAGCTAGTTAAGTTTATGTGTATGTAACTTCCGGGAGATGGGGTATATAGTTTTAAAATAAGATACACTATAGACTAATCTTAACAGACAAAAAAATGCCTACATGTGTCTAAACGTTCTAAAAATGAAACTTAAAAAGTCCTGAAAATCTACCGTAGTTCCTCCTGGTTGTTGTGGGGTGGCGTGGGAAGTGAAGCAGGAACATCAACAGTCTTTGGGCCGTGAGTGATAGTGTGTCCCAGCAGGTCATCTTCAGCTTTAAATGAAGCAGTGAGCTGCTTTTGACCCAAGCTTTTCGAAACTAGAGAGATGTCATCACAAATATACAGTTTACGAAAGAGGATTTTTTTTTAAACTCAAATGTTGTTCCTGAATTTGTGTTTGTTTATTAATGCAGTTCTCTTTTTCGAAAATGATGTAGTTAACCTTTGAATATATTGGCAAACTTTAGTTCAACTTAGTTCAACCCAAGGTTATCTTCAGGTAAGCCATTTTATTGTGAATTCAGATATAATTTGTTTTACCACAATGTGATTGAAACTGCATTAAAGATCACACCAAATGACAATTTAAAAAGATATGCAAATATAAATCTTGAAATCAGGCCTGTCACGATATCTGTTTTGTGTTGTATGATATATTGCACCAAAATATATTGCGAAAAACAATACTATTGTCATTTTAAGACAATTTTAGGCCACTCATTATATAATGCCAGAATGGCAATATAATAGCATCATAACGCAAGTACACCATTCAAAAGAACACATAATATTTTATTCTTAAGAATATTTCATTTAATTTAGCCATTTTAATAATTTAATGATTAGGCATTGGAATCAGATTGTGAAAATGCATATCCAAAACAAATAATAATAATAAGTGTTAACAAAAACATTTAACAAAAGCAAGGTAAAAAGTAACAGAGGCTGCGATATCTGCAACCAGATCTATTTTCAGTTGTCAGGCACCCACATCAAAGTATACATTAGTCATTTATGGTAAATACTACAGTGTTTTTTTAACCATACTGACACTGACACCTCCAATAGAGATAGAGAGGTTGTGCAATCAGCTAAAATGTTGCACTAATTGTTTTGTACGTATGGGCGATATATATTGCATCACCAAAAATCATTGAGGTCATGTCCATGTATTGTGCGATAAGTCGATATATCGATTATTGTGACAGGCCTACTTAAAATGATGTATTGTGCAATAAGTCGATATATTGATTATTGTGACAGGCCTAGAAATGATATGATAGAAATGATAGAAATGATAAAAGTTATGCTCAATCCAAACTAAACGCTGTGTATCCAGATTATTCAACTTAGTACCGACATAATGATTTATTGTACAATTATTTATGTACAATAAATGATTTTTAACTGATACTCTCATGCTTACCCATTACTTCTGCCTTCCTCGCAAGTTCCTCTGCAGTGGCAAAGCCGTTCAACAACTTTTGCCTAGCTACAGGTGGTGGAGTCGGAGGCAGTGATGCAGGAGGTGTTGGAGGATTGCTAAGATTGTTCTGCTGAAAGCCAAAATGGGGTAAAACAAATGTTAAAATCTGCAGATTCACCATGTTTGTTTAACCATGATGCAGTAAAGAAACTAGAAGCATAAAGGCCAAACCTTATAGATGAGTTGTGAGTAGTAGTCAGATACTCCATCCAGTGACGCGCTTCCAAAAGAACCCGAGAGTCTGTTTTCTCCATTGAGTTGCCCACTGCCGTATGGGGGGAAATGTGCAAAATTGACCCCAATCAAAGGCTCCATCAGTGGCAACATAGACAGCTGCTGTCAGAAACAGACCAAAGGACAAGAGTTGAATAAAATGACAACAGTATTGTTCGTATGGGCACATGACAGCATCTCACGTGCTAATTATTTTGCAGATTTAGGTTGTAAGCTTTGCTAAAGTTGTGAATGTGTTCTACAGCAAATGACGACCACAGAGTGCTTAAGTTTGAGCCGGATCTTGCTGGATTTTGTTCCGGGAAATGTCAGATATTCGTATTTTGCGTTCTGGTATTTATTTGAACTGATCCGTCATAGTTTTTGCGTGGTGAATACCTGCATGTGCGAGTGTGGGAAGCTGCTGTGTGAATTGTGTGCACACGCACAAACATAAAGGCAGTCACTTTCGACCAATCAGCTTTCAGTGAGCAGCGAAAATAAAATGGCACAATGGCCTATGTAAATAATATTTGTATTTTCAAAATGCCAGAGGCAGTCAAGCACATATACAAATATATTAAAACCAAAGACATCTCATGTAGATGAAACTGCGCCCCTCAATCAGGATAGCGGTATACAGAAGCAAAGCGATCTCAAGTCAGCCAGAGAACATGACGGAAGAGGTAACTATAGGCTCTTATTGAAGATTAGAAGGTGAATGTCAGTGGTGTTAGTGAACTGAATAGTGATGTTCCATTCAATTGTAGGCTACATTTTTGTTTGTTTTTTTTGACTCACGGTTGACCCATAATGTTATATTGCACAAAATAATATTTTGGATTTTGAAATCTGATGTTTTTTTTCCACAACAACCGCTTAGTAACATCATGTTCTGGGAAAACTGAAATTGTTTGGTGGCCTTCGATCATGGTAACTCTTATTTCCCCGGTTTTGTTCCAGAAGTTATCCATTTACAAATGAAGAACTGACTACACATGATAGGTAAACTCAGATTACTGCTAAAGAGGACCCTAATATACTGTACACATCAGATATGCTTAAATGATAATTACATGCTTTACTTTTTGCAAAAAATAAGTAAAATCATTAACATAAATATGTACTCTTGAGTTTTAAAAAATATAAAACATTTATACTATAACATAAACTAATCTCTAGACAACGTCTTTGTGCAGTAGGACGTTTACCTGCTTGAGCTGAGTCATCAGTGTGTCTGTGTTGGTGTATATTGCCTGTCTCTCGTCATCATCCTTCTTCCTCTTCTTCCAGCGTGAAGGTGGTTTGTCAACACCATTTTTTGGTGTACGCTTGTTGCGCTGTTTCTTTTTGCACTGCTCTGGTAGTGAAGGCTCCAGATCTGAATTTCCTGTCAAATGGCTGTTGATACCACTCTACAAACAATTACAAAAAAATCTTTCAGCTTAAGAACAAGACTAACAAAAAAACAATATAAATTTTACAATTCTGCACTTTGCAAATGCTTCTTCCTCTTTATAATAATTCTGGGCAGAGTACAACATTCCGGATGCACATGCCTATTTATTTGTAATAATTGTAAATGAGCATGGTGGACAATACAACGCAGCATAACCCCTTTTTCAGCCAATTTTTGCTCTTTCAGTCAAAACCAAAACGCCAATTTCAGCAAATAATTTTTGGCACCGAAAATGTATTGCATCCTTAATATCTAAAGCTCTTACCAAAGAATCTGTGCTGTCCTGTCTTAAATAGCCTTTGCTGTCATTCAGACCTTCGTCCTCTGATCGTAAACTCTCATTGGACATCTGATGCATGAGAGGTGCTGAGGGAGGAGGTGGGGTGTTCTTGTTTTTTAGAAGGTGTTTGAGCAGCTCATTCCCAGGTTCCCCTTTAGTGCTCTGAGCTGGACTCTGGGATGTTCGGCTGTGGGAGATGATCTCATTTACTTCTTCTGTTTTTATTATCCCAGTTTCTTCTGCATTATGTCCAACTGGTCCTTCGGCTTTCTGGCACACACTAGCTTCTAACTTTTCCAGCTTGATGTCATGAAGGAGGCCATGCTCTGTCTCTGAGCTCACACTTGTCTGTCGCCTCAGTGGAGTACTACCAGTGAGTGAAATTTCCATCTCTGAGGATGGCAGTCCAGTCATAGAGCCTAAGGGGTTGGAAAACTCGGACGAGTCTTGGTCTCCCATTATGGCAACACTTCGTGTTGGTGTAGATGAGGTATCTGATACACATGGTGTGAGTGGGGCAGTAATGTCAGAGTGAGGTGTAGAAGGAGTTTTTACAGAATCTGCATCATCATCCCGTTTCTTCTTTCGACTCCTTTTCTTTTTGCCCTTTTCCTCTGGGATAATGTTAGAGTAAAGCTGAATGAGGGACTGTCCTGACCCAGGGAAATTAGGAGGTAAAGGGGTTGTGGAATTCATACCAAATGAGGAAGGTTCACCTCCACCATGGTGTGGCATTCTAGTTCCTCCAAACCCAGGTGGACGGGGCCGACCGGCAGAGAAACCAGGCATCATGGGGTTCTTAGGTTGAAAATTATGACCCATATCAGGGCCAAAGGAACCATTCCCAGGAATTGGCCTGTGCTCGCCACCCTGTACAAAGGCTGGACCTTGACCCACAAAGTCACATGGCACATTTCCTTGCTGAGGGAACAATGGGCCCATTTGCTGTTGTTGCTGCTGAGGCCTGGGTGTCTGCATGAACTCCTGTGATAGGTCAGAATTATAGAAAGGCATCTGGGCAAGACCGTCCCCATTATTATCGGGGCCAAGCCCCAAGCTCTGCTGCTCCAGCTCTAGCCTCTGCAATGCCCTTTGTCGCTCCACTTCTTGCATAAGCTGTACCCTCTGTTTCTCCTGTTGCTCCCGAAGACGCTCTCTGCGTTCCCGCTCCTGGAAGCCTTCACTAAATGGATTATTATCATCAAACTTTACATGTGGCGCACTACTACTGGCTCCACCACCATTCCCACCTGCTACAGAGCCGGACTGCCCAGGTTTACCTACTGGAGCAATAGGGGCAGGTGGTTGTGCTTGGAGTGGCTGGGCAGGGTTTGGCAGTGCCATTTGAGGGGGCAGGTGAGGTGGCATCCTAGGTCCACTAATTGGTCCGGTAGTACCTGGATGCCAACCTGGCATGCGAGAAGGCTTACCAAAGTGGGGATGCTGCATAGGCAACATAGAACCCATCATAGGCTGTCCCATAGGAGGCCCAACAGGCATCATTCCAGAGGGCGGTACTTGCATTCCAGGCATGGCTTTCATTGTACCCATCATACCAGTTTGGAGACGCTGTTGCTGTTGTTGCTGCTTAACACGGTATTCTTCTATGAGCTCAGCATGTTCTTTCTGTTGTTTTCGTATCTAAAAAACAAAAACAAAAACAAAAAAGATGAGAGACAACAGACATAATAAAAAAACAAATGAATAAAAATAAAAAGGTCAGGGGGCACCAAACTTGGGTTTGCCTCAGCACTACTCAGATGTTACAATGGCCAAACTATTCGGCTAATTCATTTTACAGATGTCCACCATTGAATAACTACAGTATACCTGTTCAAGTTGCTTCTGAACCACACTTTGCTGTTCAGTCACATTCTTCAGCTGTTCTGCATCCTCCTCTGGGAACTCCCGTCCAGCTTTTTTTGCAGTGCGCTGTTTTGCAGAAAGAGCCTTTTTAGATTTCCTGTGGGCTCCGATCTGCTCCTCTAAAAACTTCTGCTGCATTTGAAGAAGTTGTTGAGTTTCCTGAAGCCACTCCTCATATTGCTTTTTTTGAGAATCATCTGGAAATAATAAACAGATTTTTGGAATGTCCAGATTTATTTTATTTATTTTTAAATTGATAAAGAGACACTAAATGATAAACAATAACTTTGTAACAAGTGGAAAAAAAAGTAACAGCGACAGCAACAAAAACTTACTGACAAACCCTGGCCCAAAATTAGGGGGGTTAGGTCTAGCAATCTGTGGTGGCAACTTTCCATCCTATAGGAAATAATTAAATGTCATTAAAAATATATTTATTGCTGGTGAGAAATGGTAAGACTACATAAACCAGTGGACATACCGGTCCAAAGAAAGGTTGTGAAAAAGCAGCTGTATCTGGGCCGTGTGGTCCTGGAACTGGTTGCATTCTGCTATGAAGAAAAAAGCATAAAGAGTACTCAATATGAAGATTTGTATCAGTAACCTTGCATCTGGCTTTGTTCAGATAAAAGTATAGTACATATATAAGGTATAAGTAATTTATACCAGCTATACATTTGTAAATTGTAAGGGTATTGGATAGCTTTCAGCACTAAATGTAAAGTAAAGATGAGTAAATTATTTAAGTATTAAAGTATAAAGTCATGGTAAAGTATTTACCTGTTCACAACCATTGGTGGCATACCCATGCTGTTCTGTACCATCACTTTGTTGATCCCCTTTAGAGCCACCATCTTTGCTTTCATTATTGGGTCACTAATTGCATCGAAGTCTACACAAATTATGACAGCATAGTGAATTGTATATCAAATTTGAATTCACATTTCCAGCATAAGAATACTTCAGGACTTATAATATACTATAATATATACATTAAAGCCTTCATTCAAAATAGTTAAGCTTATATTACAAACTAATATGATATGCATACCAAACAGACATGATTGTAAGATAAGAGCTGATTGACACCACAGACATTAATTTATGAATTTACTGACAATGCAGCTACAACAGGATCAGTTAGCAATTACTTTAAGAGGAGTTTAGCCTCACCAATGTTAGGAAAAAATGGGTCACTTGATCGTTGCCGAATCATGGCCTGCATGTCCCTTTGCTGTTGTTGCTCCTGCCTCTCTTGATCCAGCAGGTCTTGAAGAAGAAGAGGTTGTTCCTCTAAAAGAAGAGGTCTGTTCTGTTGACTTTGTTGCATTTGGGAGCTCTGCTGCACTGTAATGCCAGGACTGAATATGCCCTGCTGATTTTGGGGGTTTATGAGAACAGGCTGCTGACTACCAACAGGCAGGTTTAGATGAATATGTTGTCCTTGTGAAGGTCCAAAGCCTTGAAGTGGAACCTGTTGGTTCCCAGAGAGCATCGTATTTGAGTTACTTAAAAGTGCCCCTTGGGCTAGAGCTGGATCTACCCTATGCCCCATTGTTACTCCCGACTTTATCCTGTGCTCTTGGGATTGTCCTTGCAGCATCACCATACTCATGTTTGAGTCAACAATAGTCTGTGAATTGGGGTCACCCTGTATAGGAGAAATTATGGATTCACTCCTAGTGTCCTCTAGTTTTTCTTTGACCATCAAGCTTGACATTGCTGGAGCACAATGTGCATCTTCACAAGACTCCTCAAAAAGGCCAGAAACATCATTTTGACCACTTTTAGAACTTGTTGGTCGATGATCATCCACCGGGGTTGCAAGACCTTGGATTTCAGTTTTGATAGTTATTTCAGGCTGAGAATGATCTAGGACCTCTTTTGATAGAGTCTTTTCTGGTTTGAGATTACTAAGACCTTGCATGCCCTCTAATGTAGATTGAGCTGAGCCCCCTCCACACCTAGCATTTCTTTTTTCAGATAAAGCCTTCTGAAGGTCTGAGGTATCCCCATGATCATCGTCTATATGATCACTCAAATCCAACTCTTCATTAAACATATCTTTTTTGTCCTCGAGGTTCATCTCTGGATCTGCATAAGCAATGAGATCAAATTTTCCAGATTCCAAAAGATCATCAAGGTGAAGGTCATTTGTTTCCAAGTCTAAATCTTTGCCATCATCTGCATCAAGGTTCAGATTGTCCAGGTCATCATCAACTAAATCTTTGACCTCTACATCATCAAGGTCCTTCACAACAGAGTCATCCGTTTCTAGCTTCTCAACACCATCTCTACAAGGCAGTGGAATTTCCTCTGTTGAACCTGAGGTTGTGTCAGGGTGTAGTGGAGATTCAGCGGGAGTAACTGAATCAGTTCTGACTGAATGGCTAACTTGTGCTGTCAGTGGTGTCTGTTGCTGTGCAGTATTTGTATGATGATGCGGATTATCAATATTAGCAGAAGTTTGCAAGTGACTGATTGATTCTTGTCGTGGCTGGCCCAACAGCGGCTCAATAAATCTAGGACCTTGGTTCCCTGTAAATCCCATATTTCCCGTGAAGCCATGGGGTTGCCTCTGGGGGAGATTAGGATAATCCAAAGTATTAGGTGGGCCAAAAGGTAGTCTGACCCTATTCTCTGGAGCCCTGTGGCAAAGTTCGATAAATTGTTGACCCATTATATTATGTTGCTGCATTGGAATGCCACGTGGTGGAAAATGCTGGGGAAGGCCTATTTGATGATTATTGCCCATCGACCTAACACCTTCAACAGAGAGATGTCGTCTCATATGTGGTGGAACATTGTCAACCAATGGTCCACCTTGTATCTGGTGTGGAGGCCTGAGAAAATGTTCTTGGTTTGGAGCTCCAGGAGGAAATCCAAATCTGGAAAAAAAAAAAAAGTAAGATATAATGAACATAAAATGTATAAGCTTGATAATAATTGACACAACTGATAAAAGAAAAACAATTACCTTTGTCCTTGTGGTCTCATGCCAACATTGTTTAGGTCTCTGGGGAACGGTTGTCTGGAGCACTGAGGTTCATCTGGCATGGGTCCACATTGATCAGCAAGAAAGGTTCCAGGAAATCTTTGTCCAGGGTGAATTGGTGAAGATCTCATAGTACCTGGATATGGAGGTGGGGGTCTACCAAAAATATCACTCTGAGGACCAGAATCATCCTGTGACCAATGTCTTGGAGTCCCAGGTGCAGCAGAAGCAGTTGCCTCCTGCAGTCCCTTTTCCCGTCTTATTGCACTTTTCTCTTGCTGCTGTTTAAGAATTAACTGTCGTAGTCTTTGGCGCTAAAAATAAAAATAAAAGCATGCAATCAATAACATGTTTGCAAAAAGTATAACAGAGAATTAAAGAATAGGATACAATTGTCTATCATAAGAACACACTATGTTTTCAGACCTGTTTAATTTTCTCTTCAGTCTCTCCAAGTGGTGGCTGCATGTTCTGTGAATCTGATGGGTTCCCTGTGCTTACTGTAACATCCTGTGATAACCTCTCTCCTGTTTGTGAACATGGGGTTAACGGCGCTTGTTCAAATGGATCATGAATGGGTGTCTGGTTAGGGATTGTCTGCTGTATGGAAATATTTTCATCTGAAATCCCAGGATGTTTTGGGGTTTGAGAATCAGTGCCACAGGAACGAGCAAAAGGGTCCTGAGTCCTACTTTGTGCTTGAAGTCCAAGTGGATCCGTTTGATGGGCTATGAAGTTTAACCTGGGATTCAGTCTGGAAAAGCCTTCTAGGCCAGCTCCTGGACGAGGTGTACCAGGGGGTTGAGAATAAGGGTCAGGAAGAATGGGAATTGGTGTTCCTTGTTGTTGATCATAAATTTCATTTTTGATTGGCCTAGGAGTTCCAGGAGGTTGTGGGAAGGGATCTGAGCATCTCTGACTACCTGGAGATTTAGAGTATCTCTCTCCAGAAGAAGGCCTTGGAGTACCTGGCATTTGAGCATATGGATCAATAGCATGAGAAGGAGACTGTCTGCGACTGCTAGGTTGAGGCTGAGAAAACTTATCAATTGGTTCTGTTCGAGCTGGGGGTGGTGGCAGTGGATATGGATCACAGTTTGGTCTTGGTGTACCAGGCATCTGGGCATATGGATCGTGTGGTCGTGGTGTACCAGGCATATGGGCATATGGATCAGACATTTGCTGAGGGTAGTCTTGCCTTGGTGTAGAAGGTGCCTGTGTATATGGATCTCGTTGAGGGTGCCTGCCCATGGACAAAGGTTGAGCAAAATGAGCCCCTTGTCCTGGACGCATCATTCTGCCCTCATTACTGATACCATCTCCCATTGATGGATGTGGTGTGAGAGGCTGATGTAAATAAGTGTCAGTATGTTGAACATGAGGGAAAGTGTCAGATGAGCCCCTTCTCATGCCTTGCTGTCCTCCATTGAATGAATCTTGCTGTAACCCGGAAGGAGGCATGGGTGTTTTGAACACTGGGACAGATCCAGACTCATTACTCCCAGGAACAGGTGTTAACAGTGGCCTAGAGTAGGGGTCTGATAGAACCATGCGGCTATGGGCCATGCGCTGGTATGCTTCTGATCTTTGGCCTGGTCTGGAAAAATTGTCTCCAGGAGTGACATTCCCCATCAATTGTCGACCTTGCTGTTCAGATAATGACCCTAGTCTTGGTGGACACATAGGTTTCACAAATGGATCTGAAGGTCGAGGAGTGTCAGGAGGCTTTGCGTATGGGTCAGTGCTAGTGGTTGTTGGCGACCCGAATGACTCATGGGCTGGTGAGGGCCGACATCTTTCTTGCATGTCAGACACAGAACCTCTGCGAGGTGTGCTTGACCCAGATGGTGGTGGCCTGGGGGTCCCCACCATTTTGCCATAAGGATCATATGGAGAAGATGGACGGGACCCAGATGATTCAGGTGAAAACATTTGAGGAGACTGAGGCTGAGATGAAGATCCCTGGGAGTACTGAGTGTCCTGGGTGGGGGTCTTTGATGTGGATGAAAGAGGTGGAGGTTGAGGACGCAGAAATACATCATCAGCTGATGTACCCGATGATGCTGTTCCAGGCATTTGAGTCATTGCAAAGCTATCCTTGGAGGTTAATGCTTGCAAAGGAGAATTACCTCCACTGCTGGAATGGGGACTTTGATTATCACTATTTGATGTGTCTCCGCTAAATTGTAGTTGTTGCTGCTGTTTCTGAAGTTGCTGCTGTTCATTTTTAACCTGTTCTAATTTTTGTGTGGCTTCAATTTTGGCTTGCTGTTTGCTCTTTTGTCTCATTTGCTGCCATAAACAAAAAAAAAACAAAACAAAAAAACAAAGTTAAATACACACACACACAATTCTCAGCATATTTGTGTTACTTGCTCTTGCCAGATGTATGCCTCAGCTTCACCTCAACCAAAACTTTGTAAACATACTTTATTACCATTTATTACTTTATTACCTCAAAGGCTAAGAGGCAAATGTGGCCAGGTATTTTCAATTTCAATCTGCTCAATTTCAAATGAGCTAAAATAGCTGATGACAAAGGACTAGATGTTACTGAATAGCTATTAATAACTAATAAAAAATTATACTGTGCTGATTATCATTCATTTATAACAAGGTGCAAATCTAAATCAGATGTTGAGACACTCGCTTTGCACAACAGAAGGAAAATTCTCTGGGCTGTCAATCACCTGTCTGAACTTCCACTCTTGTTCCTGCTCAGACTCCTTGTGCTTGAGAGGGTCCTTGAAGAGAAGATCTGTGTCCATAGGAACATTTGGATCAAAAGCTTCAACCACTTGCTGTTGTTGCTGTCTTTTTATTGTGTCATTAGACAACTGAACTTTGTTTATACGAAGGGCTGCTCTGTTGTCTCTTGCCTTTTGCTATTGTGGTAGAGAAAGTAAAAATGTATACACAGGTCAAAGACAAAAGAGTTTTCAAGCAAAACAGTTTTTCTAAAGCTACCATACGTTAAAACCCACTGAAAAGTCAATTATTTGTTTAAGAGGATAAAATACATATATTCATATTCACATTGTTTTTACTATGATTTACAAGACACAATAAAAAGAATGTCATTACTTTAAAATACTACATTTAACCACAACAGTGAAGACCCATATGTGGATTTGTGATGTTTTATGACAGTCACAAAAAAAAAACCTTTATGAGCAATATAAAATGTTATATATAAATATAAAAACAAATCTTGAATTTAAATATAAACATGTTTACTTTCATAAGTACAGGTCAGATTAATATTGTTGGTTAAATTCACATAAACATGCTTTCCATTAATATCACAGTAAAAGTGTTGCACACACCAAAAATAGACTGTTCATACACATGTAACTTTGATGAAGCTTGCTGAGAGTTTCTTACCACATAAGGTGCCCTTTCCTGAGAACTAGCTTTCCTCCATAACTTTGCAATTTGCTTCACTCTAGTTGCCCAATCTGTGAAAAAAGTCAAACGGTTGGTCTGTAGCTTGACTCAATTTCAATTTAGAATTTCTATTTGAAGTGTTTTAAGACTATTCACCTGGAAATTCATCTTGAAGGTTAGGGAAGTTCATATTGGTGTAAAGAACAGGAGCAACTGTAGCCATTTCACCAAGCGTTTCCTCTTTCTCCCATTTTAATGTGCTCCTCTGAGCATTGGACATGGTGTCAGTCTCCACCTCTGGTGGAGGGACCGATCCAGGCACGGGAACAGGAGAAGTCCAGGGACCAATGACATCACCACCTGTCTGGCTGAATTTCTTCTCCCTATAGTGACCAAAAATGAACCCATTAATCTCATGGGTGCTCAGCAAAAAAAAAGGAAAAAAAAAAAAAAAGAAAATATAAAAGCAGCATTACCAAAACTTTAAAAAAATATCAAATTACTTAAAAGGCTCTGACATAGCTTGAGACTAAAGAGCAGACTGGCTCTTCATCAGACAACCAGCACCAAACTAATGTGTCACTCTTTATACTATCCGTGGTCACATAATCTCACACAATGTTAGATGACAAACATAGAATGGCAACAACAAAAACATTTATGAATCAAAACCCACTCACGTGTTCAACAAATAAGACCAAAAAAAAAAAAGAATGAGAAATTATGACATTGAACGAAGAACAAAACTAAACAATATTAGATCCATTATATGAATTAACATTTACCCAAAACCTTTAGTAACCCAAATAAACCAAACCATAATTTACAAAATATCTAAATCCTCATTTAATCCTCTGTGTGACCACATTTCTAATGTGAAAATCCAGAAAGCTTGTTATGCTTTGTAAAATTAATTTATATATAATTTCAGCATAGTTATCGCAATATGAAATATCGCTTAAACCAAGACACAACCACCAGCAGCCTGAACCGTTGATACAAGGTAGGATGGATCCATGCTTTCATCAAATTCTGATCCTACAACCCGAATGTTGCAGCAAAAATCGAGACTCATCAGACCAGGTAACGTTTTTCCAATCTTTTATTGTCTAACTTTGGTGAGTCTGTATGAAATGTAGCCTCAGTTTCTTGTTTTTAGCTGACTGGAGTGGCACCCGATGTGGTCCGCCCCAAGGTTCGATGTGTTGTGTGTTCAGAGATGCTTTTCTGCATACCTCAGATGTAACGAGTGGTTATTTGAGTTACTGTTGCCTTTCTATAGCTCGAACCAGTTTGGCCATTTTGCTCTGACCTCTGGCATCAACAACAGAACTGCCGCTCATTGGATATTTTCTCTTTTTTTGGACCACTCTGTAAACCTTAGAGATGGTTGTGCTTAAAATTCCCGTAAAATCAGCAGTTTCTGAAATCCACAGACCAGCCAGTCTGGCACCAACAACCATGCCAGGCTCAGTCACTGAAATCACCTTTCTTCCCCGTTCTGATGCTCGGGTTTTTGTAGCAGATTGACCATGTCTACATGCCTAAATGCAATGAGTTGATGCCATGTGATTGGCAGATTAGAAATTTGCGTTAACGTGCAGTTGGATCGGTGTACCCAATAAAGTGTCCACTGAGTGTTTATTATTTATAATATAAAATTATAAATTCTTTTAACACATCAAAATATTTAGCACATCCAGTGAAATTGTATTCATATCACAGAATTAAAAAAAATATTGCAATATAAGATTTTACGTTTATTGTATCAATCATTAAAATGTAAATTTTTAACATGATTTTTAAGCTGTTGTTATTTTAACAATTGCTTATTTTCACCATTTAGACTCATTCATGTATCAAATCTGTTTCTCTTAGTGTTTCCATTATATAAATAACAGAGACCAATGGATATTCAGATCAAAAAAGTCATGAAGAACTAAGATGTGTACATTTGTGCGTATTTTCACAGCAATTTTTAGAAAGCATGGGGCCAAATCAGTCATTTTTTGCCACAATAATATGAATTTTTGATAAATATGAGGTACAAATTTAAATGACAAACAAAAATCAATGATATTTACGAAAATAAAACAAAAGAATGCCTGACTTTCACATTAGTAGTTCTCCCTGTAGTGACGCATCCGTCCATTTACTGTCTTTCATAAGCCACTGAAATGCTAGAGTTTTAAAAAGAACTGCCAGTACCAATCTATGTTTTTCAGAGACTCAATTCACTCACCTGACATTTTCTGGAAAAGGCATACGGTGAACGGAAGAGAATGTGCCAGAGACTCCAGCTACAGGAACCATAGGGTTCGGAGAAAAGTGGGTGTTTGGCCCCATCATGCCATTCATCATAGGCATGCGTGGGAACATTCCACCGACACCTCCTGCAAACGACACCACAGAGAAACACAAAAATCAGCTGAGCCAGGTTCATGTGTGATAAGTTAGAAGCGCAGAAAAACATCTGTCTGTTTTCTCTTGACTGTTAATAAAAGGACACAATGCTGGAATCTTCAAACCTTGGTTCTGGAGGGACATTGCTAGTGCTGAGGCGTTGGGGGCAGTGTTGGGTGGGTGAGGAAGTTGAGGCGGCTGGCTGGCGTTTGGACTGAGAACTGCGGTGAACAAGTCTTCCACATCCTTACCCTCCAGTTCTAAATGGAGTAAATATGAAGTAAAAATCTATACATCTAAAAGTATACTCTAATGGTTGATGGAGAATGTTAAGGAATGTAATTACTAACTGTCATACAAAGCAAATAATGTATTGACGGATATCTTGCAGGAAATTATATCCACTTAAATAGGTGAAAATGTCAAATAAATAAATACATATTGTAAACAACAAACCTGGGATTTTGTAGAGCTTACTCAGAATAGCCCCTGTAAGCAAGAAAATAAAAGCAGGCCATTAACACAAAAATAAACATCAAGAGTAGAGCAACTCAACATATTTTTAAGCATCGATATTTGGGCAGAATGATATTGGAAAAAACTGGCATTGCGATATTTTGTTTTACTGCGATATATATTGCAATATGAATCTGACCTTGTTAAATCCACCCTCTGATGAGTATGGAGGTTATGTTTAAACCCATATTTTTTAATGTTATGGGTTGTTGGATTTAAATTGTATTGATGTATAATTGATGATAAAAATGATGATAATTGATATGTTATTTCTCTGTAAAATAATATTTTCAATATGAAGGTAAATAGTCCTAATGTGGTAGGTCTTGGAATGATGAAATGAAAATGAGATTGTTTTTCTCATTATGAAGTGGTCGTCTAATGACCATGGTGGAGGAAGAGGACTGTGTTTTACACTGAGGAAAGCATTGTGCTGAAACGTTTGTGTTTTTGAGTCACCTGAAGAATGTAAAAATAAAAACAACACGAAGCAATTACTTGATGAGTACAAATCATTACTTCTTTACACCCATATGAAACAAAAATGGATCCACCTCTCATGAAATAAAACATATTTGCCATGTAGGACACAGGTTAAGTAGTCCAGTGGTACATATTCAAGTATTACCCTGTGCCATAAAGACTTTGTAGGAGATCTGTCCGTTATCCAGTTAAGGAGAATACATTTTCTTGCACAAAATGTCAGGAACTTGCAAAATGTTTTTGTATGTTTGTTCGTATTAATCTTGTCATATATCCCAAGCACCATATGCTTGAGGTCACAACCAATATTAACAGATAAAACACCATTAATTTCTTGTTTAATCATGGCACAGAACTTGCAATATTTCTATTTGATTGTCTACAGAACAAACCCTCATTATACAATGACCTGCCTAATTACTCTAACTTGCCTAATTAACCTAATTAAGCCTTTAAATTCAGATTTAAGTAGAATACTAGTATCTTGGAAACAGTGTTGGGTGTAACGCGTTACTAAGTAACGCGTTACTGTAATTAAATTACTTTTCCACTGAAAAAGTAAAGTAACTAATTACTGTTCATTTTAGGTATTTTAATTACAGTTACTTATAATGTACCTGCGTTACATTGTAAAATAATTAAACTCGCTGAATAATCTTACACAATTTTATTAATTTATGTTCTAAAGGTTCTGGCGCTTTAAAATCATTATAGTGCAGATGCATGTGATAGCGCCGCGCGCCAGTTTGCTGCTAAGCATAAAGCGGAAGATGTCGGACTCAGCTGAAGCGAGTGGCTCTTTTACGAAATGAAAATATTCCCAGACAAGAACATTACAGTATTAATCAATTTATTTTTCCTCATTGCGTGCCTGCGTGCTGTAGCGCGCGGCTATTTAAAGGCTATCGCGCACCTTACATGGGCTGGTTAATTACTATGAGAAAGGCTAGGATGACTACGCAGATTTGACAAAGGTAGTCGGCGAATTTAACATGACTGATGCTGTAATAAGACACCTTTTGCTCGATCGGATCACAGGTAAACAAGAGAGACACAATCCAGTTCAAAAACATGCCGTATAAATCTTAAGCCTTTTGTCCACTTCCGATCATACTGCACGGGCTTTCATTCTAATACTGCCAAAAATAATGCTTTTTTTTGTAAAGATTGCATGATCCTGCCTGATCGATAGATATGCAGAATAATATTTAAGAAGGTTACATTGCATACTAAAAATTATTATGCATGTAATTATTATAGATTTTTTAAAAAATAGAATATAATAAAGATGATTCAGAAAACTAAAAGGCTAAACTATTTCATGTTTTACTCATATGTTTTATCTAAGTATTTATTATTTACAGAGTTAAATGTTTATTATTTGTCCACTCAAGGTTTATAGGGATTTCAAGAAGTATTTAGTTAAGTTACTTATTGAGTAATTAAGTTACTTTTCAGACACAGTAATTAGAAAAGTATTTTAAATACAATATTGATTAAGTAATTAGTAATTAATTACTTTTTTAAAGTAACTTACCCAACACTGTTTGGAAAATATCTAGTAAAATATTACATGCTGTCATTATGGCAAAGATAAAAGAAATCAGTTACTAGAAATCAGTATAAATATAAGTAAGAATATTAAAACTATTATGTTTAGAAATAACAAAACAGAAATTGGCGGAAAATATGCAGGGGGGCTAATAATTCAGGAAGGGGCTAATAATTCTGACTTCAACTGTATGCAATCTATCAAGTGTGTGATAACGGTAAGAACACAATAATTGTTTCCAGTCGACATTACTAAAGTTCCAATAGCAACGTGCAAGTAATCTAGAACTCTTACCATCAGAAACCATCTTATCCAGCTCAGGACTCAGTATTACGTCCAGAGGTTCTTCCTGTAGTCGAGATCCTCGAGCAGAGCCAGGATGAGGGGGAACTGAATGGTCATCTGGCAGGGTGCCAATGTCTAAACCAGCTGGAGGGAAGAGAAGTTAAACAGCTAGTCTCAAACTCTGTTTCCCAGAATACACTTCAAAACACTGCCTGAAAACAGAGCTGTCATTCTGTAAACGCCTTAATCAGAGTTGATAAGCAATTTATTTTCTGTAGCGTCTATGTAGAGATAAGGCACAGGGGAGGACTGAGGACGGATTTTTAATGTCATGGTAAAATATGGAAGGGAAAACGTTCTCCCCTCCTTTTTTCTTCATAATTTTCCAAGAAAAACAGAAACTTAATTAGCAGCTACCTCAAGTTGGTGTGAAAAAATCCCTTCCAAATTAATGTTCATTCATCACTGCATAATATCATTTTCCATTAGAACATAATCAATGAAAGAGCAAGCAACTGCAATGATTAATCATAGAATAATAGAAACGCTGTCACCAACATCAAAGTGCCAGCCACTAAAGGAAGCTTCACTGTTCTGCTGGATTTAGACTAATAACTATTACTTTTGGCTTGACTTAAACTTCTTGTTCCACTTTCAAAAGTTGTTAAGTCATATCAACCCAATGTGACTTCGCTTGTGTCAACACCAGAGAAATGTAATTTACCATGGTGTCTGTGAGGGCGATACTACAAGGCTTGCAAATCAAGTATGATAGATATGCAACTTATTAAGCACTGCAGTGCTTCCCACAGGTTTGAACTATACTTGCGGTGGTAGCCGGACTGGAACACACCATTTACCCACAATAATAGTTAACTATATTTGACAAACAAAACCACAATTTAATTTTTAACAATAATTGTATTTATTATGACACTTATTTAATGCGTTGAAGTAAAAAAAACACTGTTGAAATAAAAAAGAAATCCACTATTTCTCTTACTTTTATACTATTCAGGAGCCATGTGCAACCACTGACAGGTCAAATGTGCTTCTCCCTCTCTTTCAAGTTCAAAGCAAACTTGAATGCCAAAGCATTTTAGATATGTATAAAGTATTTAACATATTAACATCATCAATTTAACAAAATAATCAGCAAATGAGAAATAAATGACAGAAAAAAAAACAGACAATATCTCTAAAAATGATTATATATATATGAAACGTGTAGATTATTTAAATAAGGCAAATTCATTGATTAATCGTTACTAATGGTGTTCATATATTTTGCAGCCAGTTTAGACCAGTCATTTTGTCCTCTTCGACTTTATAGTAAAGTTTTCCGAAATCGTTTATTCATTCATTCATTCATTCATTCATTTTCTTTCTGGCTTAGTCCCTTTATTAATCTGGGGTCGCCACAGCGGAATGAACCGCCAACTTATCCAGCATATGTTTTACGCAGCGGATGCCCTTCCAGCTGCAACCCATCACTGGGAAACACCCATACACACTCATTCACACACATACACTACAGCCAATTTAGCTTACCCAATTCACCTGTACCGCATGTCTTTGGTCTTGTGAGGGAAACCTCACACAGAAATGCCAACTGACCCAGCCGAGGCTCAAACCAGCGACCTTCTTGGTGTGAGGCGATCGTGCTACCCACTGCGCCACCGTGAACATTGTTTCATATGAATCGTTTAGATGTAAAAAAATTATATTAATAATTACGTAATGTTTCTCTCGCTCTCACGACGAGAAGACAAGTGAAAGTAAGCTTAAGTAAAAAGGTAAATGAAAAAAAAAACGCACACAAGCTTTCGAAAGCGAAAGCAAAAGCCAAATTCCGGACATTTTAGGAGATTTAGAAACCTGGGCCGGATGAAGTCCCAGGCGTATCTGTGTGAGTCTGCAGAGCATGTGAGACTGTCTGTGGGAGTGTTGACAGGTCTCGTGCGCACAGAACAAAACGTGTAAATGAGAGAAGCTTTCCACTCCTTAATTGATCGCGGATATTTGGTTATTGAGTGGATGCAAAAAAAAAACGTGTAAAATGATGTTAATAATAGTAAAAAATTATCATTAAATATACTTGGGCGGCGGTTAATATACCTGGACGGCCCGTCCAAGTAAAATCTGTGTGTGGGAAGCACTGCAATGATTTCAAATCTTCCATTTTGCTCCTTGTAAGCCTTCCTTGCAAGTGTCAATCCAAAAAATGTACATTCCTCTAAGCCAAATCACTTCTATATTTGCATGTATATTGCACACAGAGGTTATGTAGAAATAATAATTATTATCTGTCACTTTGAAGAATTAGTTTGCAAATTTTCTGTTATGTTATTTACGATTGAAATTAGAGACCACAAAAACCTCAGCAGCAAGGACAGTCGTATCCAGCGCTGTTCTGTTTCCTTTTATTCTCTAATCTCTTTGCTTAACCCACACCCTTGTCTCTTTTCATCTATAATTTAACCTTTTTTCTTCAACGAACAAGGAAAAATCAGCTGTCAGAATTAAAATATTGGATTTTTCCACTAACATAACACATCCTCTAATTACACTTCTCTATATTACACTTTAAAGCGAAACTAGAAGCAGTGCAACTTTGTTCCGTAACCCCTTAGAACTTGCTTTCACACTGAAGCAGTTACATCACTTATAAAACACCACTAGTTTCTGAACAGCAAGGCCGTTCCACAGAGAGAAGGGAATGTGTCCTTGCCAACTTAAAAGCCGGCGATTGTGAGAAAAATCAAATTATCAAATTAGACCCTGGAGAAAATTAAAAAGGACTACATACAGCACATTTCAAACACACTTCAAATGTCAGAAATTGCAAACAAGCACTGTTGCCAACTAAGGTACAGCAGAAGCCAAAGCCAGCATCCATCTAAAGACAGTTTAGTTCTCAACTCACAGAAGGTCATGTGCAAGAAAACATGCTGCTTGTTTGTTTGTGGTTAGTAGAAAGACAGAAGCAGAAAGCCACATAGAAGTTTGAGTGCGAGTGTGTGTGTGTGTGTGTTGGAAAAGGGATCATGCAGAAATTGGCACTAAAAAAAGTCTGAGTGCCCGTTTAGGGGCCGAGAGGCCAGGAGAGGGGGCAGTTCTACTTCTACAGCCAGAGGGGCTGTGCCAACAGAGCTCTTACCGAATGGAGAGGGGGAACTGTCCACCTGGAAAGGGCATAAATCAAGACCTACAAGAACCCAAACCAGATAAAACCAAATAATTATAAAACAATGTATACATAAAAATACAAAGAAAAAGGATGATGATGCTAAAACACCAAAAATAAACAGAGCAAAGCAAGCAGAATGTGAAATGCAAGTGTGTAAATTTAAAGGAAACGAGGAGATGCACTTGTGATGGCGCATGATTGCAGGTGACCTTTCTAGGATTGTTAGAGCATCTGCAGAAGGGAAATAGAGGGGAGACTATCCTGCAGACAGATCTTGGGGACTAAATATACCTGATTCATGGCCTGGCTTCACCAGGTCATCAGACAGCATTCCCAGGAGATCATCATCTGAATGTAGAACCAGCTCGGCTAAGGGATCCTCCACATTGGCTAGAGATCGAGAAGACAAGGTGTTTCTGAGCACAAGCATTTATATGAACCACCAAGTGCTCCTGATGGAATCTCACCAAGGGCTGGGCGGTAAGACATACATGCTGTGTGATGCTTGATAACATCTGTGCAATTTCTGTCAGTTCAACATGGTTAGAATTTTTTACAAAAAAAGACAGCGTTCCACTTTTTGTTGGACAGCCGTATTTCAAAATGGATTCACTTCATTATTTTTCCTCAAAATTCTACAAACAATACCGCATCATCAGTATTCATACAGGATCAATACCAAATCCCCCTAGAAGACATGGAGGAAGCATGTAGCTAGAAGGGAAGTCTAGGGTTCTGCTTCTCCTTCTGAGACTGCTGGTAAGAGGCAGAAGATAAATGGGTGGATTTGTGCAAATCTAAAATAAAAATTTGCCAATTTGCACCAGTTACAGCCTCAAGCATGATTTTACAAGCTTTGCACACCTATTTTTGGTAGGATGAAAAGTGTCACTGCACAGCTGTTTTCAAATGTTTTTAGAGATGTTCAATTGGGTTCATGTCTGGGCAATAGATGGGCCACTCAAGGACATTCACAGAGTAATCATGTAGCTGCTGTTTTGTTATCTTGTCTATGTGCTTTGGGTCATTGTCCTGTTGAAGATTATCTGTTTCCCAGTCTGAAGTCCAGAGCACTCTGGAGCAGGTTTCCCCTTAATCCTCACTAATCTCCAAGTTCTTGCAACTGAAAAACATCCCATAGAATGATGCTGCTACCACCATACTTCTCTATACAGATGATATCTCCCTGGTGATGAGTGGTGTCTGGACTCCTCCAGACAAAGAGTTCAAACTTTTTCACTAGACCAGAAAGTTTTGTTTCTCGGGGTCTGAGAGTCCTTCTGGTGCCTTTGGCATCTCTTGGCAGGCCATCATGTGCTTTTTACTGAGAAGTGGGCTGTCTCCAGAGAAAAATACTGGACCTCTTAAGAGTCACCATCAGGTTCTTGGTCACCTTCCTAAGGCCCTTCTCCTTTGCTTGAAGAGTTCTGATTGCTCCAAACTTCTTCCATTTACAAAAGATGGAGACCACCGTGTTCATTGGGACCTTCAATAAGGTAAACTTTTTGCACTTTCCCAGATCTGTGAATGCTTACAGGTATGCACGTGTGAATTTCAATTGCAAACAAACATTGTTTCACAGTGTCATCATGGGGTATTGTTTGTAGAATTCTGAAGAAAATAATGAATTTTGGATAAGGCCGAAACAATAAATTGTGAAATAGTAACGCTCTATGAATTCCCCCCAGATACACTGCATGTAGACAGTAAACCAGGAAGCAAGCTCACTAGTGAGATGCTACTTACACAAAATTGCTCATGTTGCTATATTCATCTTAAATCCTAAAGTCTGGTTTATACTTCTGCGTCAAGTGATTATGCAATGCGCGTTGTCGTGCATTAATACTTCTGCGTGCTGTATGTGCTGTTCTGCAATAACACTTCCGAAACGCTAGCTAGCAGTGAGGTGTTTTTGTTCCTCTGAGTCGAGTTTCTTCGCTGGTGTTTAGTTTTTTCTGAACGCTACCTTAATGTACAATACTCGCTCATTTTGAGGCTGGAACCAGCGGACATGCAACAACTTTATTCATGAGGTAAACACAAAACAACAGTTTCCATCTAGAGCTTCTTCACAGAACTCCACACTTGTAAAAACTCTCTCCATGGGGCTCGTTCAAACTCACCCCGCCCACACTCGTCAGCTCGACAAGCCGACCAATCGCAGGGCTTGCGATATGCGTCGTTTCGATGTGTAATTACATTTTTTAAAAGGTGCGCGACGGCCACCGCGACCACGTGCAGTCTGCGACATGGCATACTTGTGTTTGACGCAGAAGTATAAATCAGCCTTAAGGGTGACGAATAAAAAGCTATCAAAATAAAAAAGTTTTTAATGACAATCATATCCTTATCTGCAATATTTTACTAAATATTTGATTTTTTGTCATACCACCCACCCAAATAACAAAACTATTCTTTATAACTTTGATCCAAAGAAGATTTCAGCAATGATCAATATACAAATACACATGCATAACAAAACACCAAATCATACACTTATTTCAAGACTAATAAGCTATGAAAGGGTTAAATATGAGACTCTGCGGAGCAGAGAGAGGAGCTTTGCTCTATGGGAGATGAAAATCTCTAAGGACAAACAAACGGCCCTGAAAGCCTTCAAATAGCTTTGTGATTGCTCTACAAACGAATACGCACAAGCCTTCTAAACACTGCACTGTGACTGCCAGCTTCCTATCCTCCCAGAGAGCTTCGACAGGGAATTCAGAAAAGTGCTGGCAAATTGGGTTTTAAAAACATTTTAGGTTGGCTGTGAGCAGAGGTCTGCTGGACTGGGTGTAAATGAGGGTTGACAGAACTGAGGATAAAGAGAAATGGTGAAGAATGAGGTGTCTGAACAAGCCCTTCAGCCTATAAGAGTATGCAAATAAAGGCTGAAGAGAACAAAAAAATAAGTACATGGGGCAAAAAAAAAAAGTTCATTTGTACGCTGTATCTTTTTTTAGTTACTGTGGCAAAAAGAACTGAGACAGTCTCTAAAGCATTCTACTGGAGTTACACAGTAAGATTCAGCACTGCTGTTGGGTTGTGTGACGCATTCAGTGTGTGTAGAAGGGGAAGCTGGAAGTACAGTGATAATGTGCATTATACCTCCCTGCAGAATTCACTGCAGTCTAGAGCAAGAAAATATTACCTGATGGGTCAGAGCGGCGGAAACAAAATCTAATCAAAGGAAACTTAAAGTGGAAACATCTAAGATCTTCAGACAGCACTGCGTGAGTCCGTTTGGTAAATATGTGTCAACATCAATACAGATAGAGATGATTCAGCTCTAATTATCTATATGCGTTTCTAAATATTATTGTACATACGGAGTGTCCCCGCTTTAGATGAGACTGGAGTGGAAGTGGCGCTCAGAAGCGGGTCAGATAAAGGGTCTAGGAAGCTGCTGCTCTGCGATTTGCTGTCTGTATGACTGGCTTCTTCCCCAACTCCTGTTTCCAAAGGTGACTTGGTCTGCTTGCTTTTATCCAGAAGTTCTTTCCCAAAAAATGCCTCCTGTAACATATACATGAACATGTTAGTGAGCTAGCGATTGATACTAGCAATACATCAATCAGAAGCACATAAAATAATAACTGCATTAAAAAAGTGCTGTGCATTTGCTTTGGAGTTCTAGCATTATGGGATTACTTTATGACTTTGTTGGTTACTCCAGGTATGATGCCTTGCTGTCTAGAGCAGTGTTTCCCAAGCCTGTCCTGAAGACACACCCACAGTACAAAGTATTTTCAACCTCTTCCTAATCAAACACACCTGAATCAACTCATCAGAACATTAGGGCTGTTTCTCAATTCCAAGAACGCCGAGAACGGACTTGCGGTCTTGTGGAGACCGGTCTTGCCAGGTTACCTCGGAAGAACTAACTCGGGAGACTGCGAGAACAGAGAATGCGTCCTCAGAAATGAGATGCTGCGTTCTTCCTGATGGTCACATGACCTTCACGTGTTTTTAACAGAAAATTATTTAAACATCACAGCATTCATACAATGATTTATTGTTTGTTTATATATAACATGCACCAAAACCTTACAAATATACTTTGCACAATACAAACAAAAAAGATCTTAACACGAATTTCAGCAAATAAATACACTTAATGTGTTCGAGTCTCTATTAAGATTTCCATGGTAATGTTTACTTTCACCATCTCATTTAGGGAAACTTCTGAGATAAATAAGTTATATCTCTGAACTCAAATTATAAATGTCTATGAAATGCTGCGCTTCCCACCTCCTTTATTCAATCCCAATGACTTCTGGGACTTCTAGAGCGAGTTCGGTACTCAAGTCTGCATGGGTGCATCCTCAATAACAAGAACAAGAATCCGAGAACTTCCACACATCCTCTGTTCTTGCAGTGTTGAGTTTTGGAACTGAACTTTGACGGTTGGTTATGATGTTACACGAGTACATAAGGATGTAAGATCACAGAAGAACACGTATTGAGAAACAGCCTAGAAGAGACTCCAAAACCCAAAATGAATGGGCCAGATAAGGGAGACACCCAAAATATGTACTGCTGGTGTGCCTCCAGGAACAGGGTTGGTCTAGAGCAGGGATTCTCAACCTTTTTCACTTCAAGCCCCAGTTGTTTCTATGATAAATTTTTGAAGAACTACTATATATA
>CAIGQQ010015131.1:6936963-6953064 GCA_903798035.1 Danio albolineatus | reverse complement strand
CTCGCTCACGCAATGTGCTTGTCAACATTAAGGCAAAATCAAAACAAAACATGGCAGAGAGACGTCTTCACAGCCAAGGTATTCCACATCTGTGTAATCTTCCAGTGTATGATCCATCGCCAAGCACTCGCCAGTAAAAAACTGTCCAGTGACACACTGTCAACAGTTGTAAAAGTCGTAAATTTCATTAAAGCTCGTCCTACCAGCCAGAGATTATTTGCGCACAAAACTCTCCTGCTACACACTGAGGTGCGCTGGCTATCGCGCGGCAAAGTGCTCGTGCGCTTTCTAGAACTGCGAGATAAAATTTTTGAATTTCTGCAAAGTCAAAACTACACACAGTCGAAGCAGCTGACAGATGTGTTCTGGATTAAAACGGCATACCTTGCTGACATATTCACTCTTTATAATGAGACCAACAAGAGACTGCAGGGCTCAGAGTGAATCGATGCGCACGGAGTTTTGTCATCACATGACGTCACTACAGGCGGAATTAAAGTCCCGCTTCTCGGATGTTGACAAATTATCCAAGGAGCTGTGGGTTATGGATCCCTTCACATCCAAACTTGAAGATGTGTAATACTTTGGCTATGAAGATGAGCTCGCTGAACTTCAAGCTGATTCACTATCGAAAAAGTCCTTTCAGGAGAGTGGATTCAAAAGCCTTTGGATAGTAAGGGGACCTGCACCTAAACTTTCAAACTATGTAATTATAAAAATCATTCTTTCTTTCAGTAACACATTTGTTTAAAAATTAAAATATAAATTCCTGTGTATTGATGTAAAAATTTCATGCAGCTTAATTTTAATAAATATGAAACTGATTAATTTATATTTTCTATACATATTATATATGAATAATACACACACACACACACATACATACATATATATATATATATATATATATATATATGCGCGCATGTGTGAGTGTGTGGTACATACTGTACCATCATATGGTTTGGGGGGGCTCAAATTTTCGTATACGTACATGGGGGGGCCCCAAAGAAAAAGGTTGGGAACCACTGGTCTAGAGCCATGATTTTTGGAATTTTACTATTTTAAACACCAAGATGCTGCCACGGTTAATTCAGAATATCTAATAGTACCAACTTATCAATGAAATAACATAAAACCTAATGTGGCCTAATGTGCTGCAGTTTAAAATCACAGAACATTCCTCTGGTGATGAACTTACAGCCTGATTTCAGGTTTTCCAAAGAGAAAGCAGTAAAAAGCAGTGTGTAAACCCTGGACATGTTCTTAAAATGACCACTACATCTCAATATTCAGAAGTCCTGACGGGGCTGTTCATGTTTTCAAAGTAAACCAGTATTCAGAAGAGACTTTTATCTAAATTAAGTAATGTAGGCCACTTATTGCAAATTTATTTCTCTGGTTTGTGGATACAACAATGTTCCAGAAACAGCAAACAACATCTATGGCACGCTTTAGATTTCCAAAGAAACACCATAGTGTACGTATGGCTTCGTAATACCCTATATTTCGAAATTGCTCATCTTTTACCAATAAATAATTCTTAACATTCTGCTGGTTTGGTTGTATTCAAAAATAAAGAGCAATGAAAGAAAAATATTGAAAATTAACCACAATTTAATCCATTATATACACATTATTTTTTATTTATTCTGCGTTGGAGATTTTTGTCACTTAAACTACCAGTATGAGTGGTCTAAAATCTACAATTTAAGAAACACTGACCTGTAGATACGAAGGGAAAGCCTCTTCGAGTTTGGTTTTTTTCTTCCTGTATCTTTTCTTGACTTTCTCCAGAGGCTCACAGATGACTGGAGGTCCTTCCACAGGAGTGTCTGGTTCATTCCAGCCTGGTGAAAAGATTTACTTGATGCAACAACTAACAGTATTCGGCAAAATAAAAAACTGCATCAGAACCTGAGATGATCATACCATCGTCCCTTCCCGTGAGGTTCTCTGTGAGCGAGCTTGTGGAGTCTTTCCGGCTGAGAGACCGCTTGCCTTTTCCTTGTCCTGCTTTGCTCCTCTGACGCACCATGAACCCACCGATACCTAAAGAGGGAAGAATCAAAACGTAAGTCATTGAAATAAAACAGTACAAGAAAAAAAAATGCAGCTGGACCCCCTAAACTGGGTGATGGATGCAATCAGGAATTAATAATGTGGGACCCTGACAGTGACATCTTGACATTTATCTCCATAATTCAGGATGAAGCATGAGCTTTGGGCCGGGAGAGGGTGATTCATCTTGGCTATGCTCCTGGAAAACCATTTCAGGTAAGTCTATTTCTAGGTTGTACCACACTGTCTGCACCTGACCCAACAACCCCATCCCTAACACAATCCACCCCACAGAAAAGGGCTCAGAGCCCATGTTTTGTATCTGATATTAATATGTTTTCAGTGATCTAATTACTACTGGTTAGATGCATAACTGAAAGTACTATCGAATGAATACGGCGCTGCTGTAGATGTGGATGCAACTACAATTTTAAACACAATCTAAGGGTTTTGGTACTATAAAGCAACATACTGTATGAGTAATTTGATTTAGTATGCTTTTTCTAAACATATCCCATAATGGTCATGTCTCACTGTATGTCAGCAGTTGGAGAGTAGGTGGTATTTTGATGTTGAACCGCGATACAATGCTGACACTATGAAACCAATCCAACTGAAAGCATTTTAACCTCCTAGGGCTTGAGTGCCTACATACATAGACAGCACATATTAGCTCTTAAGTGGCTATTTAAAATACTTTAAATGTTTTATATTTTGTAAAGACATACAGTGTCATCCTGCACCTGTTTTGCAGCATATGAAATGTCCCAAACACTATTTTTAACTGTCCAAAATGGAAAAAAAAAAATAGTTTTTACTCTCTGATAGTCAAAGCAAGATAAAAAAAAAAATCTATGTTAAATAAGCATAAAAAAAGTCAGGAAAAAGTGTTTTATGTAAATTCGGACCACGAGTCGACATTTATGGATATACATTTTCTCTAAAAGTACATCAAATCAAAAGATATTATTTAGGTTTTATCCTAATTAGGTTACAATATGCCCAAATAGCAAAGAGAAATAAAAAACGCATGTAAAAAAAAAAAAACACCTTGGGCCTTAAGAGGTTAAGAAGGTTAAAAAATTATATGCTTGAAACATTTTACAATCTGTTTCCATCTCATTAGACTCATTCAACTATGACTGTATTAAAAAAAAACAGCATCTTAACAGCAGGTTGGGGTGTAATAATGCAGCGAAGGTCTAATTCAACATGTATCACGATACCGAACGCTCAATACAACATGAATGCAGTATTCTAAGTATTCAACTTTTTTACTTTAATTACTAATATTTTTATATTACTCACAGTCATCAAAGTATATTATAACTTAGTATAACTTATACTACGGACATACAGTACAAAAACCACAACAACGTACTGATTAAAATGCAATATTAAGCAAAGACTTGATTTGGTAAACTTGAATAAACTTCCTGTTCTCCGATGTAGGTTTGACCACAACACACATATTCATAGCTCTGAAGATAAATTATTAATTTGGATAGACACAAATGCCCGTGTTGTCACTAAGTACAAATAATTTGTACTGGTAAAATCAGACATTTAGCATGATTTGTTTTACGATCATTACTGAAAATTATTTTCACTGTTATATACAGTAATTTAATGTAGTATGGTGTTACTGAAATGCTGTAACCATTGATCAGTTCTTATACAAAACACTCAGGAATTTGTTAAATCTTTTGACTGACAAGCCGCATGTCCTACCTAAAATAAGACGAGAATTCTCCATACTAGTAAAACTAATATGCTGCATGTTGAACTGCACTTCAGATGATCAAATGCATCACAGTTCTAGGTAACTTATTTTGATGGTCCACTTGTGTATTAGTAGACTGTCTGCTTAATATCTGTTGATACTGCTCCTTTAACAGACATGTAACTGACTATAAGATATGTTTCAAGTACAAGTCAACTGACACAATCCCAAACCCCAACCTAACAGTCTATTTATAATATAATGAGAATTAGTTGGCATGTAGATGCAATGTAACTTAATTTCAACAAACGGACCGTCAAATTAAAGTGTGACTCAGTTCTAATAGCAAGGCGTATGAAAATGTCTAAACTTTAAAAGTTTTGTTTGTTAAAATACAGCCAATTGGGCTTTATTTACTGCTTTTTATGCAGTTCTTTGGGTCATGCACACATCTGAACATCTGTGTTTAGTACATGCATCGTCTCTGAGAGGACTTGGATTTAGATTCCAGTCAATTCATTATTATTGTGATACCTTTATGACTTTTTGGGGGGGATATTTAAAGCTTTGAAGGAGTAAAACTTAAAAGGAGAGGCCGGACTTTACTTAGCATTCTATTATTTGAGGTTAACGTATATACTAAGAAGAACTAAGCATGAACATAGAGAATCATAGTGAATGCTAAGTTAAGCATTTACAAATTCATTTTTAAAATCCCATCCTTATTATCTTTAACACGGATCAACAATGAACAAATGTATTTTCATAAAAGTTAGAAGTTCAACAATGATGAATTAATACTGTAATAAACACGTTAACTAATAAAGCCTTACTGTAAAGTGTTAGCGATGGGGGGGGGGGACAAAAGGAACAAATATCCAAAAAAATATGTGTTTGGAAGATCTCACGAGTTCGAAATGACATAAGGGTGAATGCATGATCACAGAATCGTTAATTATTCCACTAATTATACAGTTAACACCTAATTATACTGTATAAATCCAGCAAGTATTCTCTTGGATTAAAAGAAACAAAAAAACTCTCATGAATAATATTGCTTTCATAGAGATTACATTGACAATTTAACACCTTGATATGATGATGTCGTTAACGCATCTATTCCACATGTAAATGGGGTCTAACAGTTGGGTTAGGTTGTTTTTATGCGCTGTAAATAGTGTAAACTAACTAAAGGCCCAACATAAATTGGTGTTAAGTCATTAAGTATAACACAAAGCACAGATGCAACTGCTGTGGCGTGATGAAAAAGACTGCAGATACGCTTCTATGTCTATATAGTATACGTCCTTTAAAAAAAAGAAATGGTAGGCAGTGCTTAAAAAGGACATTACTTTAAAGAGATTACTTCTTTAGTCAGAGAAAAGCTCAGAGAGAACGTTCTTTCCGGAGTTCTCCCCAGCTAGGAGCTTTAAAGAGCAAAGCACTGTTGGATGCTATTTAAGGTCCAGAATTTGCAGCCGCACTATTTCACAGTCCAGTGGAGCTGTCCTTTCCGATAAGTGCACCTTTCTCTCGCTCTCTCTCTCTCTCTTGCTCACCCGGCCTGTATGGCTTCCTCTTCCTCTTCTTGTTGCTGTCGTCGACCCCTTTCAGGTGGTCATCACAGTGCTCCCGCTCTGGGCTGGAGTCAGATTTCCCATCGCAGTCCATTGGGTCACCCTCTGCAATGCGGCCAAACATCACAGAGTAATGCAGACGCGGACAGAATATTCCCTAAACCACACTATAATAATAATAATTAAAGAAACAACAACAACAGCTTGCGTGACTCACTGCACAGTGTGGTTCAGTAGTTGACATTGATAACCACAAGCCATAAAAACACGCTCATTTGCATTCAATGCAATCTGAAAATATCACACAAACAGAAGAAGCCTGGATATCTGGTACGCTAACAGGAGGTGATTGTTTGAGGCACATTTCTCAAATACAGTTCAAAGCCTCAAAAAATAGCCACATTTTAATGGCATCACGGTGGTGCAGAGTGTAGCATGATCGCCTCACAGCAAGAAGTTCACTGGCTCGACTCTAGGTCAGTTGGCATTTCTGTTTGGAGTTTGCATGTTCTCCTTGTGTTTGTGTGGGTTTCCTCCGGGTGCTCCGGTTTCCCCCACAAGACCAAAGACATGTGGTATAGGTAAATTGGGTCAGCTAAATTGACGTGTATGTGTGAATGAGTGTGTATTGATGTTTCCCAGTGATGGGTTGCTGCTGGAAGGGCATCCGCTGCGTAAAACATATGCTGGATAAGTTGGCGGTTCATTCCGCTGTGATTAATAAAAGGAATAACTGAGAAGAAAATGAATGAATGAATAATGGCATATATGCACACACTTTTAATTTTCAGTCAGCCAGCCCAAGTGAACTGTCTTGCCAATATAATATAAGGTGGGTCTCAGACTGGACAAGCACTGCATTAAATTAAATTATTTTACACTGCCATGTTTAAAAAAAAAAAAAAAAATTAAGCACAGTATTTTCAATGGAGTTTCTGAGCCAGCTACTGATGGTGCTTGCACTAACATTGTCTTTCATCTCGTTTAACGTTTGAACAACTAACACTGATCAGATTGCATGATTTTCAAAGTAGTCACATCACAGATGTTTTCACACTGCATGACTATCTGGGGTAGCGTTCTGTCGCTGCTTTGTTTACACTAGGATGGATCAGCGACAGGGGGTTTCACGCTGCATGACTTTACAATAGGAAGAATCGCAGACAACGTTGTCTCGGTCTACAAAGAACGTCTCACAACCAATCACACGCGAGAAGAGACATGGAAACAAGGCGAGGTCATGTAGTATGTCTTTTGTTATTAACAACATGATGAGAAAGAAGCCTTTAGTGGGGTAGAAAATTTACTTTTTTTGCTCACCTGGCTTTGAAGGGAATTAGAAATTTCTCTTAAAATTTTCCTTTTTCGTCCGTTGTGGTATTACGCAGATGACACGGGTGCTCCTGTCAAATTTCCACTAGTTTTTCCTTCATTTACTGTGCCCAAATATACCAAAAAGAAGCGTTTTTAACTCCTCCCCCAACCTCCCGCTGGCCTGCAGATACCCATACTAGTGGATGCTGCTCTCTTATTGGCTGTAGGCAATCGCTGATGTTATTTTCAGTCACAACACATTTCACATGGCATGATTTTGAATCGCTGAGAGCTCCAGATATTTAGCATGTCAAATATCTCACTGGTGTCGTTGACTCATCTGCGATTCTCCCAGATCACATCTTTGATAGTTCACATTGTGTGATTGTTACTGATGTGAACGAGCACTGATTTCCCTGTGATTTCAGGCACATAAAATGTCGGCGAGAAAAAAACTGCGTTAAAATCATGCAGTCTGAACTTGGCATTAATAATTGCTTAAGTCTGTTTAACTGATAGTATTTTAATTACATTACAACAACGATGCCTTAAGAAATTGAAAATAGTCACATAAACCTTTAACAGGAAGTTTAATCGCTGGCTGGAAAACACTAGCTGTGCATAAAGCCCATTCCTTTTTGAAAAGGGAATATTAGGGCAATATACAATCAAGCTACAGTGTTCTTGTTTACTAATAAAGTGCTGAAGTCTTAGAATTCAACACTAAATGTTAAACCCAAGAGCTGGGAGTTATTCAAGAGCTTTAAAGTAGTAAAGCACCACTTCACAGATTGTGTTCGGCAGTGAGGGGGTTAAACCAGTGGCCCCATTCCTCCTCATTACCCCCCGCCTGCTCTCTCAGACTGGTGCTCTGATGGAAGGGTCGGCTATTAATTCACTTAGAGCCATCCAGCCTCTGATCACTGAAATGCCAAGCCAGGTATAATTTGCTGACTGCTGTTTTCAAAGGCTCTCGTCTCTCTCCCAAGTCAAATTCATTTCATGGCTCACCTTCCTGTCGATTTCGCTCTCTTTCCAATCACTCCACTCTGTTTTTACGCATTTTCAACAAATATTTCATCTTTATTCCACCCTACTTCCTAGATTTGTCTGTCTTTCTCTGTTATGCTCAGCTGTGATGGCTGTCAGCATTAATTTACAACCGTGGCCAGAGTTAGGCGACACACAAAATTGAGGGGGAACTTTAAAAATGACAATTGTTGGTAGAGCTGCATCGTTTCAGCATCGATACTGCAATGTGATCATTCGCAAGTCACATCGCAAGATATGCAATGTTGAGTTTGTATCATAATTCATCATTTGCATGTGATTTTGAGGCCTGTGAGGATTTTAAAAGCATTCGAGCATTAGAAATTGTCCTGTTAGTAACGTTATTAACGATTCATTGTATTGAATTGTTTTTATTATTCAATTACTGGTGACATGGTGGCTAAGTGGGTAGCACTGTCGCCTTACAGCAAGAAGGTTGCGGGTTTGAGCCCCGTCTGGGTAAGTTGGCGTTTCTGTTTGGAGTTTACATGTTCTCACTGTGTTCATGTGGGTTTCCTCTGGGCGCTATGGTTTCCCGCACAGTCCAAAGACCTGCGCTATAGGTTAATTGAATAATCTAAATTGACCGTAGTGTATAAGTGCGTGTTTTCCAGTACTGGGTTGTGACTGGAAGGGCATCTGCTGCGAAAAACATAGTCCTTTGTTTTCATTCTCCTGGCTTGTGCACACACTAGTGATGTTTCTCTGAAAGCCAACAGCGTTCAGCTGCACGTCTAGCACTGCATTTTGGTACCCTTTTGTTGTGCTAGGTACACAAAAAGTGGTATGGTTTTGTTTTTGGCCCGTTTCCAATGAGTGGTCTGGTACAGTTCGGTTCAGTGCGCTTTTACGGTCATTTCCAGTGTAAAAAGGTACCTTAAAGCGAACAATACCATACCACTTTTGGTCACCCTTTGCAAAGGGCACCAACAGGCCCAAAGTGTACCATAAGGTGAAGTTAGACGCGAAAGAACAAAGGAGAAGCCGGAAAAACAGCAGCAAATGATGCTTCTGCAACCTAAAACATGAACAAACTGCCATGTTTAACTATTATCGTCGCCTTTTGGACTATTAAGAACTCGGAATGACCGAATCACTCTTTAACAAGAGACTACATGTGCTGCTGAAGATTAAAGCCACATATGAGAGGTTTGCACTGAATATGGGCTGTATTTCGTGTTGTTTTTGAACCCAAATAAAGCCTCAATATGTGCTGTGTGTAGTTTTTTCTGTAATTGATAACATATCAGTAGGGCCACACGGAATCTGCCCGCGCAGAATTCCGCAGATTTTTAGCCCATCATTAATTCTGTTTATTTACTGGTGTAAATGTGTTTAAATGTATATTTAATCAGTTTTCCAATTAATTTCAGTAGTATTACTGACTAATATGAAAATATTCACTTGATTTATTTACAATACAATTTGTAAAGTACTATTTTCTGTCTTTTAGAAGATATTTTATATGAGAGACTTGCTTTGTTTACCAAAGGATCTAATTGGATTTGCATTGTAAACATTAAATAACAGTTAAAAGGTATTACTTTTTATTTCATATATTAAGATTTTAGTTATGATACTCCCAAAATTATTCTGCATAAATCCGCTGATTTTTAACAAAATACTCCGCAGAAATAGCAAAACATGTACGCAGATTCCGTCTGGCCCTACATATCAGACATTGTAAGGGTCTGTATGTGTTCATATATGCTGCATTTATTTATATATTTCATATAAATGCAGACGTTACAGTAGGCTATTTCACACTGTCATTGATCTGCAGTTATAATCAGATCATGTTCATAGAAAGGTTAGTAATGGACAAGTATTTATGTGTATAAAGCATCTGTTTTGTGAGAAGTGCTTCTCATTTGATATGTGAATGACCCGTACGGCTTTTCTGTGACATTTCCTCGAATAAAAATGACGTCGTCTGAAACTTTCGTACACCAGACCCACCAAAAGGGTACCCTTTTGGCAGTGGAAACGCAAGCTTGATAAAGGTGATTCGTACAGACCCGTACCGTATCGTACTCTACTATACCTCTCGGTGGAAACGGCCCATTAGTCACATTTTTAATTAGATATGTCAGTTTCTGCTGCATTCAATGTCAATTTTGAATGAAAAAGTTGATTTCTACTATGTAGGAACAACCCTTTTAAGTTTGTGCATACTGACCCATCTGACAAATTTAGGGGAAAAATATATATAATGATAGAAACAGCACTAAGCACATTCTGTACCTCTACTGTCATCCAGGTCTCCATCTCTGAAGAGCTCAGTCTGGGCGTCAGGCGGCGTCTGCAGCACTGCCACACTGTTCTGATTGATGATCTTCAGCTTAAGTTTGGGTTTGGGCCGCTTGCGGCGGCTGGTCTGGACAGATAAACTCTGGAGCTGACACAATCCCGACTCCGTCAGACACACGCCATCCTGAGTGTACGTTCGCTGGAATTCTGGCGCAGGACAGAACACAGCAATAATGACTGCTTGAGTGCACTGAAACAGCTCTTCTCACACTTCAGCTATTTAAGCAACAACTGTTACACAGAACATCTGTTGCAGCAGAGGGCGATGAGCAAAACACCTACCATTTTCCTTGACTTTTGTTAGAATCTGTGCCACTAACGGAGGCTCGTTGATCTCCACGAGCTTTGGCACTGCGGCACCTGTAACGAGATGTTGGATGCTTGACTTATTCAAGGGTTAACGCTAAGTATTCACCATCATTTGTTTAGTTATTTATTGATAAGGGGACAGTCTGGAGCCATTAAAGGCAGATTACATTAACTGCTGCTTCAATCACACGAACAGGTTGCAGCTTGATTTAAAATTCAGGCCATCTGCTTTTTTTAATGAACCACATTTTGCTGGAACAAAGTTTCATTGACCAAAACACTCTAGTGCCCATCTGTTATAGAAAAATCAAGCATTAACATGCACATCATACGGAAATCGACAAGAGAGATATCCTGAAGCGTATGAGGTAACAATTAGAGCATTTTTGTTCAGACGTGCAGGAAAGTTTTATGGGTTTTATGGGCATGATGCTGCCACCACCACATTCACAATGTGTGCCATGTCATTGATTAGAATGGTTTCATAACAGCCTTATGAACACCGCTTAAAGTAAAGTGTTACCAAACAGAATATTGACAGCTTTGTCCATTTTATTAATCATTACAACAATGGGGTATATGCACACAGACTTATAATTTCAGTTAGCCAGGCCCAGGGCTTCCGGTGAATTGTCATCCCATACAAAATAGCCGTGTTTAGGATACGATTTCTTTAAAAAACAGCGCTCAAAACAAGAAGCACTGCAAACAAAAAGCAAGAAACAAGAAGCACTGCATTAAACTATTTTTCTAATCTATATTTTGCAACGTCTTTAAAATGTGGAAATTAATTTTACCACAGTATTTTTCTGATTATGTTTGAATTACTTTACAACATTGATGCTGTAAAAGGCCTGTTTAATTACAATTAATTGATATTACCATCAAGCATTAAGGAGATTTCTGCCTTATTACAAGCACCACCTACTGTAAGAAAATGGATTTACATTTTCATTTTATGCTCTTTTGCAAATATTAAACAGAAGCAATCTGTGTATTCTAAAAAGAATAGACAGATAAAATCATCAAGTGTATTTTAACACAGTTAAAACTAGTAAATCACGTTTGTAAGTTAACCAACCATTTTTCTGCTCATTTAAAAACTGTCCATTGGTGTTAATTTTATTGTTGTAATCTTTCTTCTTCTTTTTTAGGGGGGTGAGGGGTCATTAAATATTTTGAATGTTAAAAGGACAAAAGGCTGGAAACCACTGATTTAAACTCACATTGCATTTTACATTCCATACATTCCACTCAGCACAGTGGACATTGCTTTAGTTATATTGTTTTGTATTATTTTTATTCATTTGATATGCAGTGACACAGTCAAATATTTTGCAGAACAGATCCCCCACTTTTGATCAAAAATTATCATAAAAGTCCTTGTGCTGCAGTTATGAAGGAGCAGCTGATGTGCAGCGAGGGGTTTGTATCTTTAATAAACTATGACAGTTCGTGTTCATTGAACAGTAAGAATGATTAATTAATCCATATGAAATAGCCCCTTGAAAGTGACAGTGTGTCTTCAGTTTCGCGTTCAGGCCTGCTTGGCACTCACACTACAAGCGAACTGCGTCAAGACCCAACCAAACCACACTCTGGCACACCTCTTCCAACCGGGCCAACTGAACTGCGCCTAGTGTGAAGTGCACCCTAAATTCTCTCTTTGAATGACACATTGAAATAGCATTACAGAGCAGCTATTTTGGCAATCTTAACCATTGTACAATAATTGTCAGAATTGAATGTGCCTTAAAACAGGAGAGGAGGTCTCAGGACTACACATAAATGTCACATCCTATTGACTTTGCCTGGAAAAATATCCCAAGTTCTTCACATAAACATCAATACACAACCTCATTTTGTTAATTTTCGCTTTAAGCTGGCCTCCCATATGCATTAATAATAAAAAAAAACATTAAAAATATTACAGATGTCAGCTTTAAGACGTTTTCCACAATTATTTATGGGAATTCAATTAAAAAAAATCATTAATGGTGTTTTGTAAATCTTACCAGGTGCGGGAGCAGCGTGCATTCTACACAGAGTGCAGTCAAAGCCCTCATCGGCTGCGTTCTCCACATCTTCATCAGAGTTCAGCCCCTGACATGAGCCATGAACCCACCTGCGCAGCCAAAATTCCAGCATAAGGCCACATTCACAACCAGTCAGCCGTTAAGAAAGTACATCACAGGCTCGATGCCATGAATCAACACCTGCATTTATTTATGTACTAATCTACAGCTCGCAATACTCTTTTATCCTGCCGTTACAGCATTTGGCATGATGCAGAGCAGCCCACCTGTCACACTGCCGGCACTGCAGAATTAGCTCTTCCTCTCTGTAGCCGCGCGTGCACACGGGACACACTGTGAGACTCGCACACGGGCCGCATTGTGTGTAGTTATTCTGCCACTCACTGCGCAAGCCGGGCGACGTGGCTCCACAATGAGTACACAATACACACCTGTTGGAAAACAACACAGTTACACACTGATATATCTTACAAGAGGGTGCACGTTATCGCAAATATACAGGCTTTTCAATGTAAACGTCTGAATCAATTCTTTCGCGCTCATTTTGTGGCCTTCGTGTGAATGGACACACCTCGTTTGCACGTGGCTTAGCATCGACTGAGCTGCCCTAAAAATAAATACTTAAATGGCTCCGATCCAAGTCGAGCTCTGACTGAACGTGTCACAATGTAATGCAAAACCAGTTCTGTTTGAACAGGGATTACATGTGACATTACAGCAAATATGTAGGAATTCCCTTTCGATCTGGTTTGAAAACAGCTGCTAAAGATCAAGAGAGCGCTAGATGTGCGGAGAGACAGATGCAAAGAAACATACAGTATGAGGCTAACAAAAGGATATAGAGGAAAGACTGAAAAAATATTCTGAATAGGAGAGAGAACTGAAAGACAATGTCAGTCTTGAATATGGCACCAGTAAAGAAAATGTCTGGGTTAGAAAAATGTCATAAAGACATAGAGAGAAAATAAATGGTCCAAGAACGGAGCCTTGAGGCACAGCAGTAGCTTGATGTTGCAACCTGGACACTTTAGCACTCCAAGACACCCAGAGGCATCGACTTAAGAGGTAAGACTGGGACTACTTGACAAAGTACAGCTCCTGTCATACACTGTCATTAGGTTCGACCTGATCATTTGGTGGACAAAAGCAGTGGAGAGATCTGTCTTAAGATGAGCAAGTTCAAGTCCCAGCTAGGCTATTTGGTATTTCAGTGAGGAGTTTGCATGTTCTCCCCGTGTTTGCGTGGGTTTCGTCCAGGTGCTCTGGTTTCCCCCACAGTCCAAACACATGCGGTATAGCTGAATTCGATGAACTAAATTGGCCGTAGTGTATGAATGCATGTTTGAATGTGTGAGTGTATGGGTGTTTCCCAGAACTTGGTTGCGGTGGAAGGGCACCCACTGAGTAATAGAAAAAAAACTAAATGAATATACTAATACACTGCAAATGAGTAAGCTAATTCACACTGAAAAAAGCCATGTTGAGGCCAGCACTCAGGCAGAACTACCTGACATGACAGAACATGGCACGGTAACACTCCACCAGGTTGCGGGAGAGTAAAATGACTCTAGAAAACTGAAAATATCTAAAACAAAATACTTGTATAAAGAAAGAATACTTGTTATTCATCTACTGCACCGCATGTGCAAGCTGTACTCAACCTGTTGCTGCTTCTAATCTCTAATCTAGGATCAGTTTTCTCTCATAAAAAACTGCACACTAGCGATCCAGAGTACCTGTGTTTGTGCTCTGGACAAGTTAATTAGAGCCCATTCATCTGTTGAGTTTTAGAGTTTGTAATTCATCATTTAATAACAAAGTGTAGAGATGAAAGCGTAAATCCATTATGCTGTCAGCTTCTCTGGTTGTAATGAAACTTTGAGAATGAGATTTAGGACGAATGACAGCTTTTCAGAGATGATTATTAAGAAAGAGTCCTTTTCATAAATCCTGCAAGCACAAATGCATATGCGCTTTTACCTGCAGGCGTATGTGAGCGGTAGTGGGATAGAACATAAATGCTGTGGGCGGTACACAATATATATAAATATTTAGTGGGAGCTTGCAGAGCAGGACAGAAAATACTTTTTTTTCAATTCCCATTTAAAAATATTATCGCTGCATTCAGAGATCTCAGTCTCTATCGAGCATATAGCATGTCACGTTCACAAACGCAAAAAAAATCATGTTAATTCCTGTGATTAATGGACTTGTTTTCCCCATTCACTGGCTGATAACGTTCATAAATATATCTCAAGACATGCAAACGTGGTTGTCTTTCTTTCACAGAAATGAAGACATAACTGTGCTACAAAACTGGGCTGCAGTCCAAAGATGCATCTAATTTTAGACAAAACCTGTGTGTGTGTGTGTGTGTGTGTGTGTGTATATACATACCACTTGCATTTCCAGCTGCCTTTGGGTACATTCTGCAGTGGTGGATCCAGACAGTATGTATGGTAGCTAATGTCACAGTCATCACAGAGCAGCAATCGCCCGGGGTCACTGGCCTGCCCACATGCTTCACACACTGTGCACTCCAGACAGCGCCAGCCTTTATTCAGCACAACTTTTGTGATCTAAAACAGACGCACAGACTTGAGTTCAGAGATCACAGGTCAAACAACAGTCTAAAGGGCAATGGGAGGTTATATATTTAGCAGACAATGATCTGGATGGATCTAAGAAACAAAAAGAACACAGCCGTCAGATGTTTCTAGGGTCAGAGGTATTTGTCAGAAGGATTTGCCGGTATTTACAGATCAATGTATGTGGGTGGTGATAAGTCAATCTAACCACATCCAAGCATGTTCAGTGTGTCTGTGGTTCACTAGCATCTCTGGGGTTGAAAGGGACTTGCATAAGTGTTAACCGTCCTGTCAAATTGTTTAAAATGAGCAAAATGTTTAACACAGCAAGGAAATGATCACAGTATTTGCTTGAATGTATACAGTATTTAGAGGGGTTGGACAATGAAACTGAAACACAATTTAGTGTTGGAGGTTTCGTGGCTGAATCTGACCAGCCTGGTGGTCAATCTTTAATGATTGCACATTCCATCAGTAAGAGCAGAGTGTGAAGGTTTAATTAGCACAGTAATAGCACAGTTTTGCTAAAAATATTGCAATGCACACAAGATTATGTGCGACATATATAAAAAAAGGACAAATTGATGATGAGAGTCTCTCTGGTGCATCAGTGACCAAGGTAGCAAGTGATGTACTAACTGCCACGGTATCCAGGGTACTTCCAGCATACCACCAAGAAGGAAAAATCACATCCTAACCCTAACCCTAACAGGAGTAACTGTGGAGGCAAGAGGAAGCTGTTTGAAATGGATGTCCAGGGGCTAACTCAGATCGTATCCAAAAAACATTAAACCACAGCTGCCTAATTCTTGCAGAATTAAATGTGCACCTCAACATCCACCAAAACTGTTTGTCAGGAGCTCCACAGGGTCAATATACATGGCCGAGCTGCTTTAGCCAAAACTTTGGTCACTCGTGCCAATGCCAAATGTCAGTGATGCCAGCAGTGAAAATCTTGGGCTGTGGACATTGTGAAACATGTATTGTTCTCTGATGAGTCCACCTTCACTGTCTTTCCCACATCCAGGAGAGTTATGGTGTGGAGAAGCCCAAAGGAAGCGTTTCATTGCCCAACCCCAGTATGCATGTATGTATGTATGTATGTATGTATGTATGTATGTATGTATGTATGTATG
>CAIGQQ010015131.1:6909445-6936201 GCA_903798035.1 Danio albolineatus | reverse complement strand
ATATATATTAAGTTAAAATAAAAAATGTTTTTCTTTCCATCATGTGATTCAAACTATATGACTTTTCACCCTATGAAGTATAAATCCAGTTATTCACTCTACTTATTTTTATACACAGTAAATGGAGCAGAACAATTGCAAAAGAGGACCAGAAAAGAAGTCCAGAAAACTGCCGGTCCTCATCATAGCATTTTAACAATAGAACTTTGCCATCATTTAATAACCTCATGACATTCTAAACTCATAAGACACTTATTCATCTACGAAAGACGAATTAAGAAATGAGAGATTTCTGAGCTCCTTTTGAAAGTAATTTCCCTTGAACTTTTGGGCTTAAAAACACTGTTGTAAAAGTCACAGTAAAAATAATCCTAAAGAAAGACTGTCACTTTATTAAAATATTTATAAATTTTATAAATATATATATAAAGTACATAAATATATAATTATATTTAAATAAATGTCCTAGTTGTTATCATATATAAGAGCAAGTAGTAGCTGTGATTGCTAATAGTCAGCTGCTTGAACAGAGCGGAGGGTGAATGAATGAGATGTAAACAGGTCTTTCAGATCTGCCTGACACCTGGCTATGACATTTGTCTTTTACCACTGAATTTAAAATGAAGTACGTGTATTGAAAACGTTTATTCAATGGATACTACCAAGTTTTACATTCGGATGGGAAAAAAATCACTAAAAATGTACATCTGTGAATTTCCCATCTGTTAAATTCTATATTTAAAATGCTGCAACAAGAAACAAGGATGAACTTTGATGAACCGGTTTTAGATAAGCCAATAATGTTTTTTTTTTTTCCGTGAGGTGCCATTTAAGCAGATTTCAGAGGGTAAAGCTTTGTTAACACTCATACACACACAACCCCCCTGGAATATAAGCAAATAAAGAATAAAAATATTCAATAATAAAATAATTACTCATTAAAAATAAATAAATAAATAAATCAGTTTTAAGGAACATATTTTTGGTTTGGTGTCACTAAAGAAGTACTTACAAACTACAACAATTGTTAAGAAACACTGTGATTAAATATGTGTGTGTACACGTGTTTTTGTGACATGTCAGGACACAGATCTGTATAATGACACAGGTATGACACAGGTATTACAAAAAGGAGGTGAAATATGAGGACATTGGTGACGTCCTTATTTCTCAAAAAGCCTATAAATCCCACAGAATGAGTTTAATCAGAGTATAAAGCTGCACAGTCTCCTGTGATGGTTGGGTTTAGGGGTAGGGTGGGGAGAGGGTAATATAATATACGGTTTGAACAGTATAAAATGAATGGAAACCTATGTACCCACTTTTCACAAAACAAACGCGTGTGCGTGTTTTTAAGGATTTTCACTCTTTAATAGGACGACAGAGAGTATTGACAGGAAAGCGTGGCGAGCAGAGAGAGGGGAAGGATTGGCATAGGACCTCGAGGTGGAATCGAAATTGTGCCGCCATGAGTGCACGTGTCGACACACGAACTACTATATCATTGATTAAAATGCGTGATTAAATATGTGTTTATACTGCACAATTAAATGGAAGGAGATTGCAGCTTTTTTGCCAAATCAGGGTTTTGACTTCATTTTGAATTGATCTTGCAGGCCTAATTTATAGAAACCCATACATTTTTTATATTATTGCAAGTGCTGCCATTTTTAACACTTAAAGTCCGCATGAACCAGAAGCTGCAACTGTTTTTTTTTTTTTACATTTTGTAATGACTCAATTCCCAGATAAACTAAATATTATATGAGAAAATAGTGGGCGTGACTTGCTTTTTCTACTGCAAGCTGATTGGATGTAGTAGTAGTCGGCATTTCATTTAAAAAGAAATTGTGGAATTATATCTTACAATTATCAGCTAATATGGCATGCTGTGTGCACTTAATTGTGCTCGCAAACTATTCACGTGGCCTCCATTTCCCAGGTGAGTGAAATTAAATACGTATATACCATATCAATAAATGTATTTGTTTAATTTAAGATCATTTATCATTTATAATTTTCATTAGAGCTGTAAAGCAATCCAGAATCGGTCAGATTGATTAGATGTAGGCAAAAGAACAGTCATCTGAAGTGTTGTCATACAGTGTTATGCCTGGATTTCACAAATAGCCTTGCATTTACTAACAGATTATATTTGAAGTATTTGGAAGTAATTCGCATTTTCCTCCTGCAGAAAAACGTCATAGGAACAATGTTTAGTGGCTCAATGTAATACAACAGTGTTTAGGCTAAACACTTTATTGATATTAGTATATAACCAAGCACATGTGGCCAGAACACAAATAAGTCGCAGGTAATGAAGTATTAAGCGTTTCTCCCAAAGAAAAGCCCATCTAAGCAAAATCGTCACTTGGAATTATAAGGTTCTATTTGCGTTCTGAATGATTTTGAGATATTGAGCTTTAAAGTTTTTGCATTCCATAGCAAACAGTACGTGACATTTGTTTTTTGTGTAAAAAGTCTTAAAATGTAAACAACTTATTAAAAAAAAAACATCCCATAATGTAAATAAGTTGAAAATTAATAAGAATTTGTCAATAACTAAAAACAAAATCAGATAAAACCTTATAATTAAGGCGACGAAATGCTTGCAGGTGTCTGTAGCTCTGCTCACACTCCGCCTCTGTGCCCTTATTTGGTTACCCACGGTTGGAGCAATGATGCACGAACAAAACGGCCCACTTGAAGCTTCTATTGCACTTTTCAGAAAACCTATGGGTGACGTCATGGATACTACGTCCATATCTTTTACAGTCTATGACGTAATCTGATTATTTCACTAAAACCAAACAGGCGCAAGTGCATGTTCAGATTTCAATTAAAGATTACAAGTGCACACTTTTTTTCTTAATAACATGCACAGATGAGTTGTTCACCACAAAACTCAATTTGAGCTAACATCATATGGTTACTTTTGATTTTATTTGTATTTTAACAAGCCACCCTACACTACCAACAACCATTTTAATGCACACCCTTGAGGTTTATTCGCTTTAATTGTTCTTAATCATCTGAATTAGTGTGTGCAAAACTCTCAGCAAACGCTCAGCAGATTTCAGAATCTGCACTGGGAATCTACAGGATCCTGTCTGGGCCTCTTATATTAAATGAAGATCAGGAAGTGTTAAACGGCATATCTCAAAGCGCTGAGAGAAACCGAAAGCGCCCTGATGTATTCTTCTGTCACCACAGTCTTTCACATGATAAAGATCTCTGCTTTAGTCTATCAACATAAGGCGCAGACTTTATAGGGTGCTTCATAATCCTCTTAACATTTTACACGTTACCCTCAGGGCTGTTTTCATCCAGGTCCTCTCAACACTGACCTGTCACAGTTATCTCACGCACCATTAACCTTCGCTCCAGATAAAAGCAGCTCATAATTCACATCATTATGTCAATTGTAACTGATGGGATTGGGGAGCCTTACCTTAATATTGACGCAGAAGGGGTGGTAGCACTGGCCGCACTGGGAGCAAGAAAGCAGTCGACCCTCGGCACCCCGACCGAAGCTCCCACACACAACACACATATCCTGGAGAAAACAAGTATGATTAGACGCCCACCCGCTGCGTTAATACTCATACCCTACTCAGCAAGGCCTGAGATAAGACTGGAGATGTTTTTCCAGATCTTCAGATACCTCAAGGTGTTATAATTTTTTAGTTCAATTTTGCTCATTCCACTAGCAATCTGCACAATCAGGAGCTCCTCATGCAAATTGTTCTCAAGTATTTTTCGCATGGGTACTATCAGAAGGCTGTTTGTTTAGAAAATGACTTGTGTACGCAGTACTTTATCTTGCAAGCTAACATTTTATAAATGTGTCCTTTCGTGCAGTGGTCCCTAACCTTTTTTGCACCACGGCCTGGGGGGAAAGCGATAGGACAAATCACTGCTGCAGCTCTGACACGAGTTTTATTCATGAAGGAAGTTAAAAAGCACTGCAGTGTTTGTGTGTTCGGTGCCACTGTATATTAAGTGTCCTTACCTACTATGTACTTGCACCAAAAAATAAATACAATGTACTTACTGTGTTCATAATGTATTTGAGAACACTTTTGCTCTTGGGTTGGGATAGGGGTAAGGTTACGGACAAGTTTGGTGGTATCAGTAAGTTTAAGGGTGAGTTAAGGTGTAAGTGATGGTCAAAAGTGTATTAACAAATGTAAATATAGAAATTAATTGCTGATGTAATTACATTCAGATATTTAATCAAGCATAAGTACAATGTAAAAACATGTATTTGCACAATAAGTGCATTGTAATGAATTAATAATTTCAGTGTAAGTACATTTTAGTTAAGGGCCACTTAATATAAAGTGGGACCGTGTGATCTGTGTTTGTCTGATATAATTAGTCTACCCAAATGTCTACGTTACATACAAATTATGAAGCTGATCGGCATTCTGAATAATTGAGACGTTTTCAACTAATATTGATACCAACATCTAAAAAACTTTAAGTATGCAAATATAGTGTATGTGTGTAAACACTAGGTAAAAAACCAAGTACTTACTTGTTTAAGTGTGAAGGAATCAGAGGTGGAGAACATGACGACAGTGTTGTGCATGGAGTTCTCCTCCTCTTCTTTTACCACATATGGAGAATCCAGAAAACTCACCTGGAAACAGAACCAGTTTACATTTTATCAACTCAAAGCCACCCATTTCTAACATATTACCATTTACTAATATTACCGATATATCAATACACCTAAGATACCAATATTACAAATATTACCTTATTACCAATGTTTAATGACATCACAGTTGTATTCATAAACAGCTATGGACAATGTTTTTTGTCATATTCAAACACTCAAAATACTTTTCAGTCTGTCTCACATATCTTTATCTTCCACTTTTACATCTCCCATCATAATTAAAACTATATATAGGCTGTTTACACATGACGTCATTGTTGACGTGCGAAATTCAGATGAAAGGCAGGAAATGAATCTTCCACGTAGGAATCGCTTTAAGAACATCAAAATATTACTGTTTTATGTTGTTTAAAATTGTATAAATTGGCCAAAATAAGAAATGCCGAACAGCTTTTACAGACTTCCAACAAGTTTTGCTCATAAAGGGAGGAAAGTTCAAGTAACTGGCTGAAAAACAAAAGGAAAGGTGGCATGTAATAAACATTTTTTTCAATACGTTCATGTGTACAAGCTTTTTTTTAACGTGATAATTCGTTTGACAGCAATAATAAAGATTATATACATGTCTATGTGTTTAAATATGTTGATATGCTATATAAAAATCAGATACAAACACCCACACACTTACACAAAATCCAGGAAAATATAAATATCGCACCCTGCAATGTAATCGCTGCAATGAAATCTCTGTTTGTTTTGCAATAATCCAAGTCTTTACTGGCATTTCGGCAGAATCAACAACCGTAATGTGAACATGGAGATGTGCAGCAGTGGTGAATGTTTGTTTGAGGTAAGTTCATTAAGTTCATTCCCCCTTACAAAAATAAATAAATAATATAATGTAGACTATACGTCCACAGTTTTGCGTGCTTTCATCTGTTCTTTGCTTGGTTGCTTCGAGGAAAAACTATAGTTATTTATGTTTATATATATTAACATGTTTTTAAACCACACAGTAAAAGTGATTACTATGTACGACTCTGTTACTGAATGCTACAGAATACTGTAGAATAGTAAACTGATAAACTGTAATAAATAACATAAGTTTAAACTGTGGTGCATTGTGATGGTGTTTAATTATAGCATAGAAAACTGAAACCTACTGAATAATTCGTTTATTACCGCAGTTGTGTTAAACCACAGCAACAATATAATTACTACGACGTTTAATTCAAGTAATAATTAAAATAATAATAATTTCCTTACATTTATATAGCGTGTTTCTAGACACTCAAAGCGCTTTTACACAATCTCCTCATCCACCACCAGTGTGCAGCATCCACCTGGATGACGTGACGGCAGACAAATTGCGCCAGACACTACACACCAGCTGAATGGTGGAGAGGAGACAATTATGATATGGGGATGGTTAGGAGACCATGATGCACAGAGGCCAATGAGCAGATCTGGCCAGGATGCCGGGGTTAAAACCCTACTCTTTTTCAAAGAACATCCTGGGATTTTTAATGACGACAGAAAGTCAGGACATCAGTTTAACGTCTCAAAAACGGCGCTCACTGAGCAGTATAGAGTCCCCTTTACTATACTGGAGCGTTAGGACCCATACAGACCGCAGGTTGAGTGCCCCTGTTGGCCTCACTAACATCACTTCCGGCAGCAACCTGGGAAAGCTTCCCATGTGGTCACCCTTCCAGGTACTGACCGGGCACAGCCTTGCTTAGCTTCAGTGGGCGACCATGGCAGAGTTGCTGTAGTATCTATAGTATGCTTCCAAATACTATAGTATTTATTATAGTATTTTTCATGTAACGTGATAGCTTATACTGAATGCTGCCTCAATGACAGGGAAATACATTTTAGATTAGTAGAAAACTCTGCCCACTTCATGATATAAGGATCATGCCCAACATATGTGGTTATTTTCTATTTATATCTCCTACGAAATATGGTGTAAATCACAAAAAATATAGACTCTCCTCTGTCTCCCATTCAGTTTTTTACTTCCTGCCCTTCATTTGAATTTCGCATGTCACCAGAACTACGGGATTGAAAACAACCTATAAACTTTTGTTTAATTTACTGAACGAAGCTGTGCTTACTGAATTTTACAGGTATATAATCTGGGTTGTGTGTGTGAAATCTGCACTAGTAGTCATTTTTTAACCAAATACATACAGCATTTAGTCGATTAAATTAAGACAAGATGTTCATAAATGTGTGTAAACTACAGGACGACCGCTGAGATTCAAATTGCCCATTTTATAATATTGGCAGCCAAGTACATTCTGGCTCACTCTCCCCCATCACAAGTCATTTGTGTTGGGGGAAATGTCAGCATTTGCTATTTTGAAAAGGCCATTTGGGCCGGGAACTGCTGCTGAAGCTCCGCTGAGCGTGAGTGCATTTCTCAGGCTTTAATGTGAGCATTAAGCACATCTGAGTGCTGTTTTATTTATGCGTGTAGAGGTGGGGGCTTCGTACCCCAGGGGTCACCACAGGGCTGCTCTCCATCTTTAGCCTGGAGCGTCCCCTGCCACCTCTTCCAGACAGGTTAGCTCCCCTGGGTCGTCGCCTTCCAGGAAAGCCAGATCCACGACCCTGGCAAACAGAGACAGGATATTACTTCATCTCATTTAAGGCACACTTCTGAAAATTGGAGTTTGGATAAAATAGGTCAGATATAATGAAGTCTGCTTTAAACCTCGGTAGAAATATAGTAACAGAGGTAGAAATTTACACAAATTATTTACTCTGATATGCCTTGTTTCAAACAAATACAGCGGGGAAAATGAGTATTGAACACGTCATGTTTTTTTTTTTTTTTTTTTTCCTGGGAATAATATTTCTAATGGAGCTGTTGACATGGGATTGAATCAGATTTTGGTAAAAACCAAGACAATATAACCATCAAAAAAATAAAATAAAAAAATCGGTTATGTGTGATAACAATAAAATGACACAAGGAGAAAGAACTGAAGCGTATTTAAAACCTTATATCAAAAGCTTTTTTTGGTGATGGTAGTTTAAAGACACCTCTCATATTGAGAATGAAGTCGCATGCATTGCTCAGGTGTCATTTTTTCACTGACTTCAACAGTGTAAAATTCTTAATGGTTCTGTGGGTCTCGTCTATCAATTTTGATTTTAATTTTGTATTTTATATTGGATTCAAGTCAGGTGAGATTCTACAGCTTGATTTTCTTTCTCTGAAAGCATTTGAGAGTTTCCTTGGCTGTGTTTTATATCCGTGTCTTGCTGAAATGTCCGCCATGGTTCATCTTCATAATCCTGCTTATGTAGATGTTGGACTGAAGCAGCTGATATTCATTTACAATGACGAAGGGCAGAGGGTTGCTGAAGAACTACTGAGAAACTTCAGCTGCTGTCTGGGCTTTCATTTCCCTTCTACACATCCCTTTCTTCGTGTGTTCATACTTTTTCCTGCGTCATTTTATTATGCATAACTAGGGCCAGACAGAATCTGCGGACATGTGTTGCTATTTCTGCACAGAATTTTGTAAAAAAAAAAGTGAATTTTTTTTTTTCTAAAACATTAGGATTTTTAAATGTTTTAAAATAAGCTCATCCTGCTCACCAAGGCTGCATTTATTTAATAAAAAATACAATGCAAATTGTAAAATATTATTGAAGTATAAAATAACTGCTCAAAACTAGTTTCTAATTTATTCAATAGTTTATTCCAGTGATTCTAAAGACAAATTTTCAGCTTCATTACTCCAGTCTTCAGTGACGATTCTTCAGAAATCACTCTAATATTAATTATTGTTATTATTATTAATAAACAATAAAACCAATAATAAAAGTAACTGAAAAATAATAAATAATAAAAGCAATAATGACTGGAGTAATGATTTCATCTGAAACTGCATACACTCATTCATTCATTTTCCGGAGTCGCCACAGCAGAATGAACCGCCAACTTATCCAGCGTGTTTTTTATGCAGCGGATGCCTTTCCAGCTGCAACCCATCTCTGAGAAGGAAACTGCATACAATAAGTTCTAAATAAATATTTAATAATTTTTTTATATATTTTATTGTTTTACATTTAATAAATGCCGCCTTGATGAATAGAATAATTTTCTTTAAATTATTAAATTAAATTAATAATTAACAAAAGAAAAAAGAAAAAACTGAACCTAAACCTTTTACTGGTAGTGTAAATAGACTAATGACGGGCTAAAAATCAGCAGAAATCTGCAGATTTCAATGTGTCCACAGATTCCGTGTAGGCCTACACATAACTTAACCTGTTAACTAATTACATTTGTTTTCTTTGCATATATGTATTTCTTTGGTTATTACCAGCATCTAAGGAAATTTTTAAGTCAACAGCACCTTTAGAAAAATGTTTTCTAAGAAAAATGGTGACATGTTCAATACTTGTTTTCACCACTGTATATAAACTTTTAAAACATTATTATCGATCAGAGGACTTCACTGAAGAAAAAAGTAATTCAGCACCATCACCACTCCTGTTGTTAAAATATTTCATTTCAATATTTAAACATTTATTTTTTTCAGCTAGATTTTTACTCTCTAAATGATAATATTAACAATATACCATAATGCATATTATAATTGCATTATTACGTTATAAAAGAAAAATATTTTTAAAATCCTTTCATTGCACTGAAACAAAAAAATAAAAATAAAAAATCTATAAAAATAAAAATCAATACGCTCAAAAGTTATCATTCCAAACTCTAAAACCTTTCTGGAAGGCACCAAACCAGTTGCATCTGTGTTTGTGATACAAACTCATCCACCCATCCCCAGACCTGACCCTCCGAGGTTCGGCCCGGCTCCCTGAACACTACACTGACTTACAGATCACATTTCAGGCCAGGCTTCTGCCAACTCGCCCTGCTTCTGAAGGTGTCACGTTGCGTTTGCATCGAGGCTGAAACTCTGGCCCAATTCCCACTTCCTCCCAGGTAATTACCTCACTGTAGCCAAGCAGCACTACTCAGACAGGAGACGTCAACTTCATTTAGAGAGATTGCCTAAGGAAGCTTGGCGCACTCGGTCGCCTTTACAGTCTGAGTCTAATTTGTGCAGAAATGAATTATGGAGAGGGAAAAAATAGACGAGGGTTAAGGAAGGCACTCCTCTAAATCTGCTCGAGTGCAGCCTGAGTGGAAGAGCAATTCTGATGAGATATTGCTGCAATGGGAAGGATGCAACTCTGGTGTCTCATGCACATGCATTTGGAGAGATGTGCAGAGTTTGTTATGTGAACATGCCATTATATGAAAGATTGCATTAATCAGGGATGCACCGAAATGAAAATTCTAGGCCAAAAATGATTTCATTTTAAATCAATATCTTAAATTATACTCATTTTAAAACACAAGCCAATAAAACAACCACATTGTTTTGACTGAAATTGTATTGACAGTAATGAGTCGAGAGGTGTTACTGTTGACAGTGAAGCCACGACAGCTCAGTCAGTTCCTGCCAGTGTGTTTTTTTTGAGTGGACTTTGCTTTTCCTACTGTTCATGCATATATAAGTTTACATTCATGCATACGCTGTAACACAAATGTCAGTAAATTAGCTTTTTTCCATGTTATGTTTTTATTTTGCCCCCTTTATTTATGCTTTTGAATTGCATCATGGGACGTTGATCTTTCTTCCAACAACATCTAACCTTAAAAAGTGACTTTTATTACCACATTTAATAGTTGAAAGTAATGTAATCAGGGTTGATGTTTTACTGCATAAAGACCTTATAATAAACTGCCCTGCAGATGTTCTATTATTTTAAAGACTTAGTTCCCTCTATATGTTATTTCTTATACATTTTATTAATTTCAAACTACTAAAATGCAAATAAAAGTTGAAAAAAGTTGACATAGCAGAGATTTAGGTTCCATAATGCGATTCATCAACACTTGGGAATTACAAAATATGGAAACTCCTAATATGCAATTTTGGGGTGATAATATTCGGTGGGTTTTACTGTGCTGAAATTGCCTCATTTACTCAAATGGTTTAAGTTCACAGTACTCAGGACTTGTTTTTGAACTTAAATGTTGTGTAGCAATCGGGTTCCTCAAATAGTTTGAGTTGCCTTAACTTATTGGGTTTTACAGTACTCAGTTGGTTCGAGTTCTCTTCATTTATTAGGTTTACTGTGCTCAAATTGCTTCGTTTACTCAAATGGATTAAGTTCACAGTACTCAGGATTAGTTTTTGCCTTAACATATTGGGTTTTAAAATGTACTGAAGATATTCTGTCAATATCAGCCATAGTAACTTATGCAAACTGTTTGTCACTGGCTGTTTACAATAGCGTGTTTACAGTACCTTTAAAGGCCCATTCACACATATATCAAACTTTTTTGAACTTCAACACTGAAAACTGGACTGACACGGTTTCAATCTACTATAACCTTCAATGTGAAGCTGCTTTGACACAATCTACATTGTAAAAGCGGTATAGAAATAAAGATGAATTGAATTTTCACCAGAGATGTGGCTGTAATATTAGTTATAATGGCTGACTCAACTACTGGATGACCCTTGCAGCAATTTTCCAAAGGTGGAAAGTGTGTTTGTGTAAACACCTACTGTACACGACACATCAAATCACAAAAAAATGTATATATCAAGATCTGAATTCTACACTCAGGCCACAGACAGAAAGAAAATAAACCCACCAAAGGCATAACCACTTGTGTTCTTTGCTGATAACTCCCAGCCATTTTTGAGCTTACCTTCTAGCCTAAACCAGTGGATCTATTCTGACCCACATGCACCTTAAATGCTCAATCCCCTGCAGAGCCAAACAAACAAAAAAAACCTTCAACACCCTTCCCTCATTTACCAATCTCATGGTCCAGATGGGCAGCCCGTGCATCGGCCTGGTCTTAGGGCTGTACCAAGCGTCCGAGCGCTCTGGCGACCAAGACGGCGAGCTCATTGCGCTACGGTTACTCCATGCACCCTGAGGTAGAGCGGCGGAGAAGAGACGGAGGGAAGAAGGTGATGAGGGGAAGATGACAAAATGCAGCAACGTAAATGTGATAGTCAGCAATAAGAACACAGCATGTCAAATGAACGCAATGCACAAACGCATCAAACCGAGCAAATAATGTAAGGTATTGTGTTTGGGACAAATTCCTGAAGCATGACAGTGACGCTATGTGAAACGTGAAAAATGTATTTGCTTTGTGTGAGATTTAGTTTTGTAGGTCTGCTAAATCCTCATTACAAAACGTCATTACGCCTCCATGGAAACAACCTTGTTTATTTGTTTGTTCAAAACAAGCGCGATGGTGTCAGCATGACAACAAGCAGCTCTTTGAGGACAAAACAGAGAATTTCCAAAAGCGCAAAGCGTCATGGGGAGCATTTAGCCTGTTTAACGAGCTAATGAGGGATAGTCTGTGTAATTACAATGCATAACACAAACCCCCGCAAGGCCTTTTTTTGTTTTACGAAATGAAAATTATTTCTGAATTATAAATAATAAATAACAGCCGTGGGTTGGTTACTCTGGTATACTGTACGCTGTCATGTATCATTCTGTCCCAAACCACTACTGAAAGGAATGTCAGAGCTTCAATACAACTTAATCTCAGAACAGCACAGTGACATGCTGTCGATTACCACACACAATAATACAGTCATATACTGTACAGTGTGGAAAATAAGTTTGGAACGTGTCATGTTTTGTCCCGGGAATAATATTCCTAAAAGTGCTTTTGACATGGAATTGAACTATTTCGGTAAAATCCCAAACAAAATAAACGAAATTAAAACAAAACAAAAATAAATCTGAAAAATTAGTTACGTGAACTAACAATGAAATGACACAAGGAGAAAGTACTGAACTACTGAAATGTATAATTGGATTCAAGTCAGGTGATTGGCTGGGCCATTCTACAGCTTTATTTTCTTTCTCTCAAACCGTTTGAGAGTTTCATTGGCAGTGAGAGATCTGAGAGATTTCAGCTGCTGTCTGGGCTTTCACTGCCTTTCTACACGTCCCTTTTTTCATGTGTTCAATATGTTTTTCCTGTGTCATTTCATTTTATTAAGCATAACTTAATTTGTAAACGAATTAGATTTGTTTTCATCCAAACAAACAAAAAACGCTCTAGGGTAGCTCAAATATTTGGGCGGTACTCTTTGGGTAAGGGATTCATCAAAGCAAACAACAAAAATCAATCCAAGGCACTCGAAAAATGTGAAAATATTTTTTAAAAAGCCTTTATTCACATGGCTTATTCTTTAAACACCAACACGTTTCGGCGGCAGGGAGCCGAACTCTGATGGTTACCCTGATGAAGGCAGCTCCCTGCCGTTGGTGTTTTAAGAATAAGCCATGTGAATAAAGGCTTTTTAAAAAATAATCACATTTTTCGAGTGCCTTGGATTGATTTTTGTTGTTTGCTTAGATTTGTTTTCTTTACATACATTTCTTTGGTTCCAGGGAAAATTTCAGGCCAACGGCACCTCTATAAATATGTTTTATAAGAAAAACGATGACATGTTCAATACTTATTTTCCCCACTGTAACACAACAAAATCTTTAAGCCTGTAGTAATATATTAATGAGGGAAAAACTTTTAAAAATTTGCTGTTTCCATTACAGTATATAGTTCTGCATTATTTTCTGTGGTAATGTATGAGTTTAACTTGCATTGAACCCAGAACATGCTTTCAAACAAAAACAATAGTACTTAATGAAGCAAATTATTTTCCTTAAGCACATGACCAAAGAATTATCATCATTGAAATGGAAAAAGAAGAAACAGAACAGCTCTCCATAAAACATGAGTTAAAGAAGTGAGTGGAAGGAGGCAAATGAGAAACAAACAAATAGCATCATGCTAACATGCTTGTGTATAAAGCCGTAGCGTAAATAATAAAATCTGGTTAAGTAACAACAAAAATAGAATTGGTAATGGAGAGTCATGCGATGTCAGTGTTCCAGTCCTGAGGCTTTTCAAAGAGCAAATACGGTGCAAAGTACCATGAAATAAATAGAGGTAAAAACTTTTCATATTGGATAAAAGGACATGAGACACTTTAACGTGACTTATACAGTGTGGCAATATGATTTTTTTTTTCAGTTACCAGACATATACACTCACCGGCCACTTTATTAGGTACACCTGTCCAACTGCTCACAAATTTCTAATCAGCCAAACACAAGGCAGAAACTCAATGGATTTAGGCATGCAGTATTTCAGAAACTGATAATCTACTGGGATTTCCACGCACAACCATCTCTAGGGTTTACAGAGAATGGTCAGAAAAATAGAAAATATACAGTGAGCGGCAGTTTTGTGGTGCAAATGTCTTGTTAATACCATGAGGTCAGGGGAAAATGGCCAGATTGGATCGAGCTGATAGAAAGGCAAAAGTAACTCAAATAACTACTCCTTACAACCGAGGTATGCAGAAGAGCATCTCTGAACACACAACACAAAATCGTCTCGATTTCTGCTACAACATTCGGATACTTAAGTCGGAATTTGCCATCAACAACATGAAAGCATGGATCCATACTGCCTTGTATCAATGTATCAGGCTGGTGGTGGTGGTTTATTGGTGAGGGGGATACTTTCTTGGCCCACTTTGGGTCAATTACTACTTTCAGCAGGATAACGCACCATGCCATAGAGTGTGAATCATATCCGACTGGTTTCTTGAGCATAACAATGAGTTCACTGTAACCAAACGGTCTCCACAGTCACCATATCTCAATCCAATAGAGCACCCCTGGGATGTGGTGGAACGGGAGATTTGCATCATGGATGTGCAGCCGACAAATCTGCAGCAACTGCGTGATACTATCATGCCAATATGGACCAAAATCTGAGGAATATTTCCACCATCTTGTTGAATCTAAAGCAGTTCTGAAGGCAGAAGGTAAGGTGTCCCTAATAAAGTGGCCGACTAATGTATATTCCAAATAAAAACAAACAAACAAACCCTCAACCCTAACAGGATTCAGAAAACGTTACAAAATTTCACCCAGGAAACATCTCTGAAGAGAGTCAACAGGAGTTACCTCAAGAAGCGTTAGAGGTTCATTTCTAAAACAAAAAGAAGTCTTTCTTTCTATTACACAAACACGATAACACAGGGGCGCCCACACACTCATGAGCACATTTACACACACCAAACCGGAAATCTCAGCTGGAGCCAATGACAGCTGCCCACCCTTCAAATTACACTCTGCCCAGATGGCGCGTCTTCCAGAGAGAGAGAAATGCAACCAGAGCCAGAGAAACATACATACACATACAATATAGGCTCTGCTCTCTAATAGTTCTAACACAAGCAATTTCAAAAAAGCTGTCCAATGTGTCTATGTTCAATGTGTTAAACCTAGCTATCTTTATAAATAAAAAGGTAGATACATTTGTAACTCTATTGCCCACTTGAGTACTAAAGTTTGTTACCATAACAGTAACCCAAGTATTATCTTTATCCTGAGTTATTTCTTTAGGTATGCTTAATACCTGATACTAGGGCTGCACAATATATCAATTCAGCATTGATATCGCAATGTGTGCATTCGCAATAGTCACATCATAGCTTCTGCAATGTGGAGTTGAGATTATTATAGTAGATCAACAATGAAGATTGTATAGTGTTTACATTATACATCACATATAATTATTCAATAATAGGGGCAGGACAAAATATCAATATGCTGATTTATTGTGATAATTCCACCCACTATACATTATTGATGTATTGATATTTATCTAAATGTACAAAAGATCGGAATTAATTCATTAGCCTAGCACTGCTACCATTTACCACTTAGGCAGCAGTACAGTACATGACGTGGCGCTTATCGTAAAGGCGGATCGAACACATATCAAAGTTGCAACTCTACAAAATATACGTGCTGTACTACTTTTTATTATTATTATTATCATTTTATTACTACTTTTTTTATTATTACTTTAATTATTATTACTTTTTGATGCATTTTCCCTCTTCATTTACAAATAACTTGATATATTGTGGATGGTTTTCTTGTGATATATCGCTGATATTCCGTGATCTATCATTATCGGGAGCAAAATATCATGATATTGTATAGTGTTACTGTACCTGAATATGTTATCTTATTTTTTTACGCTTGCAGTTTCTTTGATTCACTCCTCTACAAGATTACTCCAATCGACGTTAATGATTTCATTCCAAACACAGCTATTCAAGTCATCTGCCAAATTTGCTTTCATATCACATTATATAGTGCTGAACTATAAAAGGTCAGAGTTTTCCAATATCGTACAGCCCTACTTGAAACATGTCATAGAAATAATTGTCATATCACTAAAATATCACATTATTTTTGTGAAGAAGCGTTACTAAGAGTAAAAAGATAGTGAAGTTTTGGTTTGCTGACTGAGTTTACTGAGTTTTTTATGATTTTGAAGAGATGCTAAGTAGCAGAGACTATAAGAATGATGTAAGTCAGTCAAACTGAAAATGTTGATAGCATCTCTATAGCTCACAAAAAAAGATAATGATATTCAAAATAAGTAAACAAAAATGTGTCCTCATTTTCTCAATGTGTTCCAACATTAGGAAACATACAAAAAGGTCTAAATATCTCTACGAAGTCAACAGTTTAAGAATAAATAATTGTTTTTCTTAATTTAATACATTTATTATCAATATGAATACATATACAGAGAATTTAATTATGGTTATCACAAAAGTACAAAAATCTAATTCAAAAAAAGGGAAAAATGAATTTGTTCTCATGGAAACTCAAACAGGATATTGATATCTTAATTTGTGGGCAATCTAACCCCATCTACAAATATGCACAACAGGTTGGGCTGCACAATATATCGTTTCAGCATTGATATCGCAATGTGCACATCCGCAATATTCACATCGCAATGTAGTCGGGATTACAGATGAAGAGACATTACATTTAACAACATAGTAGATCATTTTCTAATTTTAACCTTCGAGTGAAAGTTTATTATTTGCATGTGTTTTAGAGGCTGGTTTATACTTCTGCATCGAGCTATCGGCGCGACCCACAGCGTATGCCTTGCGCGTTGCTGTGCATTTATACTTCTGCGTACTGTTTGTGTTGCTCTGCAATACCACTTCTAAACACTAGCTGGCAGTGAGGTTTTAATGTTCCTCTGTATCGAGTTTCTTCGCAGGTGTTTTGTTTTTTCTGAATGCTACCTTAATGTAAAATCATTCTGAGCTGGGAACCGGCGAGCGTACAACATCACAAAACAAAAGTTTCCATCGGAAGCTCCTTCACAGGACTTGACACTTGTAAACACTCGCTCCAACGGATTTGCGCGGCTCTCAGCCCTGCCCACACTTGTCAGCACTACAAAGCCATCCAACCACAGCGCTTGTGCTATGCGTTGTGTAGTTACATTTTTTGAGATGTCCGTGTCACGGCGAGGGGTATGCGACCATGTGAAAGCTGCGCCTGACCTTACGCCTGCGATTGAGGCAGAAGTATAAATCAGCCTAAAGGCCTGACTGTCAGAATTTCAAGTAACTTAAATATTTGGGCACAATTAATTAAGCGTTTGTAGCATACATTTTATTTTTTTAATCAATTAAAATTATATTGTATTATTATTATTATTATTAGTGTTAGTATAAAACATTCATTCATTCATTCATTTTCTTGTCGGCTTAGTCCCTTTATTAATCCGGGGTCGCCACAGCGGAATAAACCGCCAACTTATCCAGCATATTTTTACGCAGCGGATGCCCTTCCAGCCGCAACCCATCTCTGGGAGATATTCACACACACACATTCACACTCATACACTATACGGATAATTTAGCTTACCCAATTCACCTATACCACATGTCTTTGGACTTGTGGGGGAAACCGGAGCACCCGGAGGAAACCCACGCAACCACGGGGAGAACATGCAAACTCCACACAGAAATGCCAGCTGACCCAGCCGGGGCTCGAACCAGCGACCTTCTTGCTGTGAGGCGAACGTGCCCTAGTATAAAACAGTGATTATTTAATTTTTGTTTATGAATACTATTTGACTTCCTAGAAAATCAGAACTCACTGTTGATTTGCATCTTCTGTCCGTTGTATGTACATTAACTATGCTTGTCGTTTTATTTTATTTGATGCCCCTCTTCACAATCCCAATCGATCTACAATTATGAACTCTTTTCAAGCTGTTCAAGTCATCTGGTGAAATTGCATTTATAATATTGTGTAGCTCTACATAATAGCCAACCATTCATACCAGTATTTGCTTAATAGTACAGACTATGCATTAGGTCAAGCCTTGCTAACAGCTCTGGTCTTCGGATCAGATCAAAGACGCTTCAAACAATCCCAAAGTGAAATGCCAAGTTGACCACCAGCAAGAGAGAGAAAGACAGTGTCGTTTTGAAGAATGGGTGAATTACTTGTAGTTTGACGTTTACTCTATTGGGCACGAAGACACTGCAATGCCAGGTTTAATTTAGACTTGTGACAACTTAGAAGGCCCTAAAAAGATGTTTGCGGCCTGCTCCAGAGCTCAAAGGGGAAATGGGTTTGTGCTGTGCTTTCCAGCTCGGTGAGCAGTTATCCGAATTACACACCTCCAAAAAGACCCCATTATGTTCCACTAGCATAAACCCCTGGCTCCGGAGCCAACTCCCAGCCCCCCTCTCTCCCAGGATACTGTGAGTGATGTATTCGAGAAGGGCAGTGGGGGGAAAACTGGGAAGCAGTGGAGAGAGCTAGAAAAAGAATGAGTGAGCGAGGCAGCGGCTGAGCCAGAGAGAGCACAGTAAGAGCCTTTCCATGTTAATTAATACACGCTACGCTCTGGCACTAATCAATGTGACGAAGGAACATGGAGAGCAAAGGAGTAATTACTCTGTGGCTGAAAATTGGGGATCACAGACAGAATCAGAGTCCTAAAGGGACCGAGGCTAAATAAGTAGCCTTCACCAAGCACGAAATGTAAAAGATTTACCTGCTTTACCCTTGGTCTTCCCGGGGAGAACTTCCTCTTGGAGATGGCTGGCTTTCCCATACCTATCTTGGGCGTAAGGGGGAAGAAGGTTGTGTTGAAAACATTGGGGCTGTATCCAGCTGGATTCAGGCCGTGGGTAGGCGTCTGGTTCTGAGATGACTCCCTGGGTGAGGCTTCGGTGGAAAAAGGGGATTGGATCAACTTGATCGAACCTTCAGAGGAGAGCCCTGGGGAATGTTTCAAGACGAGGCACTTGTCCTCAACGGGAGAGCTGAAGCTGGAGAAACTGTGCTCGCTGACAGGTGTAGTGTCCATTTCCATGGTAGGACTGCTCTCTGGGATCAGCGGGACATTTTGAGGCTCAGGTATGATGGAAGTGACCTCGGGATCTGGTGCCTCCTGCTTTTCATGTTCTTGTTTCTGCTCGGGATCCTCCACAGCACTCTGGGCTTCTGTCATCCTTTTATCCTTCATACTGTAGGGGTCTGAGGAATACACATCCATAGGTTCCTCCTCTTGCGCCAGAGTGTGCTTGGGGGATGTTTCTTTGGTTGGCAAAGCAGGAAGAGCTTTTGAAACGTGCGGTTCAGGTTCCTCCTCTGTAGTTTCAGGTAGTTTGTCCTCGCTGTCCTTCCCCATTTCCAAAGCACCGATGAGACCGGTTTCCTGGATGTGGTCTTCAGTAGTGGTAGAGGCCTGGAAGGAGAAGGACGATACACCCACTGCAGTGGAAGAGCACGGAGGAGGATTGGGACCCTCTGTCAGAGTGACAGTAACCTGGATCTCCTGGGCAGGTTCAGTAGCTGCAAAAACAACATAAATCTGAAGACTCAGTGCCAAGTAAACAACAATACAGAACATCATAATTGCTTAATGGACTAAAAGAGTTGACTGAGAAGGAAAAAACTTACAGGAGAGAAAATTGTCTGGCAGTGTAGCAAGTGGACTAGTGCTGGGCTCTGGCTCCAACGCCACTTCCTCCTCAGCCTCCTGTACTTCCTCTACCGACATGAAGACATCTAGAAAGGAAAGAGAAGCATTAGGTTGTGCAAGAAAACCACCGTGGAATGTTTTATATACTGAAAGAATTATTATTATTCTATTTTCACGCATGCAAACATACATTAAAGAAACCCTTATTTTAAATAGATTAGTTAACATCTTTTAATAATGTTTTCTTAAAATAAATTAAATAAAAATATATGCAGCAACAAATTTTCAAGGTCCAAGGAAAGCATGACTTTTGATTCTTTTGATTTTTGATTAAAATCACACTGTGCATTTATACTTCTGCATGCTGTTTGTGTTGCTCTGCAATAACACTTCCTAAACACTGGCTGGCAAAGTGTTTTCAATGTTCCTCTGTATCGAGTTTCTTAGCAGTCGTTTTGTTTTTTCTGAATGCTACCTTAATGTAGTAGTAGCTAAAACTCATTCTGAGGTGGAAACCGGCGAACGTGCGACAACTTTAATCATGAGGTAAACACAAAACAAAAGTTTCCATCAGAAGCGCCTTCACAGGACTCGATACTTGTAAACACTCGCTCCAACGGGTTTGCGCGACCCTGCCCAAACTTATCAGCACTACCAAGCCAACCAACCAAGTTTCTTTGTATAGCGCTTTCACAATAATTGTTCCAAAGCAGCTTTTTAAAAGGCACATTTTATTACATTACAAACAAAATCAGAAGAGTTAGAATATAACAAACTTATACAATATAATTTTATAAGTGTATTAGTGGGCGCCACGGTGGCGCATGAGTAGCACGTTCGCCTCACAGCAAGAAGGTTGGGGCAGGTCCCGGTTGGGCCAGTTGGCATTTCTGTGTGGAGTTTGCATGTTCTCCCCGTGGTTGCGTGGGTTTCCTCCGGGTGCTCCGGTTTCCCCCACAGTCCAAAGACATGCGGTACAGGTGAATTGGGTAAGCTAAATTGTCCATAGTGTATGTGTGCGAATGAGAATGTATGGATGTGTTTCCCAGAGATGGGTTGTGGCTGGAAGACAAATGCCGGATAAGTTGGCGGTTCATTCCGCCGGGGCGACCCCGGATTAATAAAGGGACTAAGCCGAAAAGAAAATGAATGAATGAATGAATGAAGTGTATAAGTATAATACAAGTAGCGATGAAAGGGACCTCACACATGGGCTCACCACCACCCGATGGTCTTAGGAGGACAGTGAACAGTGGACAACAATAATTTAAGCTGATAAATATAAAAAAAAACCTTGGAAAAAAACACAGATTTATACCAAACTTCCTTCTGTCAGCAGGTGGCGCTATGCTTGTGATTTAATATTAGCATGCAGATATCTTATTAAATGTGAATTTTCAGGCAGATTGTGTGGCTGAGTTAGAAGTATTTCCTCTTCTCTGGTGACACACTGAATTTGTCAGTCCGCCACAGACATGCTCTTTGACGAAAACTCTAGATCTTCACAACTGAACATCAGAAGCGCCTTTGGATTATACTGACATAACATGAACGATCTGCTAAAATTTCTAGGATGAGTTTGTTACTGTGCAAAACATGTCATTTCCTGTTGCCAGCAGGTGGCGCTAAGACTGTAACTGAATACTGGCATGTAAACGTGTTTAGGTTAGGACTGTTATCAAACAATACCCAGTTTTGGTGTTGATCTGAAAAAAATCCCTAGGAAGAGTTTGTTAAAGCACGACTGCACTTTTATAGGCAGAGTAAGTTAAAAATATCTGACTTCCTGTTGGGTTTTAGATTTCACTCCAAGAGACTTTTCTGTAGGTATTGGCATGTTTGACATTTTTCGTACATGCGCGTAAAGCGTAGCTCGATGGCCACTCCGTCAAATGTGCATAGGTGGCGCTGTCGAGTCATTTTGCCACACTCACTTCTGAAACCCATAACAAACGTAAATTTCCACCAATTAGCAATTCCAATAGGGCGTACACACCACTGGTGCTCAGTCCCTAATAATAATAATAATAATAATAATAAACAGAGCAATTTCAATAGGGCGTACACACCACCGGTGCTCGGTCCCTAATAATAATAATAATAGTAAACGGAGCAATTCCAATAGGGTCTACACACCACTGGTATTCGGTCCCTAATAATAATAATAATAATAATAATAATAATAATAATAATAATAATAAACGGAGCAATTCCAATAGGGCATACACACCACTGGTACTAGGTCCCTAATAATAATAACAAACAGAGCAATTCCAATAGGTCTACACACCATAAGTGCTCTGTCCCTATTAAGTGTTTGGTGCATATAGAGAGTAATAATGCCTCATTCACACTAGCAGTGACATTGTAAGCTGCCTGTTGCTCTGGGTGGTGATGTGCTGCAAACGCAGGTCTGTGTAGGTCTACAGCATGAATACAACCGGCCTCTGAGCGAGCTGAGAGATGATCACGTGAGCTCTACTGGTGGCCGAAGACAGTCGCTCTTCATTTGCATAATGTTGAAGGATTGTCAACTTTGTGGTGTCGCTTGACACGCCCACCTGGTCGCCAACGCTCGCTGCCACTCGCACAGAAGTCGGGAGACGCTTGCTCTCCGATGAAATGAATGGTCGCTTGTTGCTTTGCCGCTGCTAGTCGCTCTTAGAGTGAATGAGGCTGTAGTGTTTCTTTCTTGACCGCTCTCATCATTGACTCCAAGATGCCTTCATGAATTAAAACAAGCTATCGATTTTGCTATCATTTACATCTTGAGGTGACTGATATCTTTAGGCATGTTCAGCATGGAGAACATGAACATAAAAGCTTTACATAAAATGACAAGTCACATCATGAATCAGATATGGGATCTGCTTTAAAATAACACTTTTAAAAATTCTAAATCCTCCAAACTAAATGCTTAATTCATCATTAGGTCTCAGACAACATTGCATGATTGCTAAGAGCATGAATGTACCACATCAAATAAGAAATTACATCATTTTCCACTGTCCGTATCCGTCTCGCATATCAAATTTTACTGTGCTCTCTTTGCCCCCCTCCTCCACCATACATTTACACTTCCCTTCACTCTGAACGGGAATACTCTAGCTGCCACTGTGGCCCACTGTGCCAGGCATCACCATGACAACATATTTACGAGCCTTGCTCTTGTTAGACACTGCTGAGATGGTCTCATACAGGGCACACTGAAACCAATAAACAAACACAAGCCATGCTCTCCCCGCTCTTCATTAATCACTTAAATGCAAGACTTTAGAATAACTGCTAGAACTGAGCCCAAATACTGTGCCTTGCATGTGCTGATGGGATTGTAAACTTTGCAGGATGTGTAGGATTTTAAATTTAGCAGGAAAGTAAACCATCTGTGTGTATGTGCGTGAGTGTACAGTACACATACATATATACATATATGTTCTGCTCAACAAAATATCTCACAAAGCAAAAAATATATATAAGAAAAAAAAATTCACCCAAACATGAAAATGTACACACTATTTACTCTCCCTCAAGTGGTTAAAAACCTTAATGAGCTCCATTATTGTGTTGAACACTAAAGGAGATATTTTGAAGAAAGCTGAAAACCTGTAACCACTGAGATCCATAGGAAAAACAAATATGAAACAAATACTATTTCCAGCTTTTTTCCCCCAAAATATCTTCCAATATGTTCAACAGAAGAAAGAAATGCAGGTGTTAAACTAGTAAAAGGTGAGAAAGGATGACAGAATTTTCATTTTTGGTTGAAATAACACTTTTAGGTGTGTAACAGTAAGGTTATACACGCAACGGTGGTCTGAAAAAAGAGAAAATATCCAGTGAGCAGCAGTTCTGTGGGTGCAAATGCCTTGTTAAAGCCAGAAGTCAGAGGAAAATGGCCAGACTGGTTCATGCTGATAGAAAGGCAACAGTAACTCAAATAACCACTCGTTACAACAGAAGTATGCAGAAGACTGCATACTGAACACACTACACGTCAAACCTTGAGGCAGATGGGCTACAGCAGCAGAAGATCACACCGGGTGTCACTTCCTGTCAGCTAAGAACAAGAAAATGAGGCGATGATTCACAAGGGCTCACCAAAATTGGACAATGGAAGACTGGAACAACGTTGCCTGGTCTGATGAGTCTCGATTTCTGCTGCAACATTCGGACGGTAGGGTCAGAATTTGGCGTCAACAACATGAAAGCATGGATCCAACCTGCCTTGTATCAACGGTTCAGGTTGGTGGTGTAATGGAGTGGGGGATATTTTCTTGTCACACTTTGAGCTAATTAGTACCAATTGAGTTCATTAGTACCAATGCCACCCTTTATGACCATAGTGCACCCATCATCTGATGGCCACTTGCAGCAGGATAATGCACCATGTCATAAAGTGTGAATCATCTCAGACTGGTTTCTTGAACATATCAATGAGTTCACTGTACTCAAATGGCCTCCACAGTCACCAGAAGTTAATCCAATAGAGCACCTTTTGGATGTGGTGGAACAGGAGATTCACATCATAAATGTGCAGCCGACAAATCTGAAGCAACTGCATGATGCTATCATGCCAATATGGACCAAAATCTGAGGAATATTTCCAGTACTTTGTTGAATCTATGCTGTAAAGTGAAGGATTAAGGCAGTTCTGAAGGTCCAACATGGTACTAGTAAGGTGTACCAAATAAAGTGGCCGGTTAGTGTATATTTGTAATATATAAATATGCTCATGACTATTTTGTCACAGACGTGACTATAACTTTGTCTGAATGAGCTATTTATTTCATAAAGTTTAATGTCAATAAATGACGTGAAGCTCAATGGATTGAGCTTAAATTTCATGATATAATATTTTATTATCCAATCACATCAAAGCGCTTTATTCCAAAAGAGCAAGATAAATCCTATTTTGCATGATCCCCTTAATCAGCGACGTGTATCATACTAATAAATCTAACCAGGGGTGGTACAGACAGTGTGAAGCCATCAGAAAATTGAGAATCAAGCGCGGCCTTCATTTAGAAAGCTAAAGAGAAGTGAAGTTGTTGTGGTGTCCTGATAACGTCTCACAATCTACAAGCTGCACAGGGAAGATGAAAGCCTCACTGGTTTAGAGCTGCTAGCTATTTTTAACCCAGGCGGACAAGTCACGGTCTAGAGAATATCATACCCTCCCTCAGACAAAGAACTCTACCACAAACCTAGAATAAGACGCTATAACAAACGCTTACTGTACATCTAAACAAACCCAGGTGTGTAAATTTTGATGATTTTTTTTTGAGGGAAAGAGCAATTTTTGAGAGGGGCACAAATAATACAAGTTGAAATTGTACTTGTAAGACTGTATACATAGGGGAAAGTTCAAACTGTGATTGTGCCATAACATCGGTTATGCCATGTAGACATGACTGTCGGTCAAGTATATATTTTCACAGTTGCATTGCATTGGCATCAACTCTACGAAAGCAAAAATAATCACTTCATTCAACGTCTAAAGTCTGCATTAAATCAAAATTGACAAATATTACTTATTTATTTATTTTTTAAATGAGAGTTGTCAAATATAGGGAGCTAGGGAACAAAAATCCCTTTGACTTTTACATTCACCTGAAGAAATCATGAAAAAAATAAATAATAATAATAATAATAATAATAATAATAATGTTTGTCTTTATGATATTTAATAACAAAAAATAAATTGCTTCCACCTTGCAACGGCATTTTTTCTCCGCTGATGTCAGTTTAATGGCTTGGGCACGATTTTTTTTCCCAGCAAGGCAAGGAGATGACACAAGGAGCACTATAATATAATCCCAATCCCTACACAATTTAATATTCCAGTTTAATAGGAAATACATCACTAGTGTAAAGTGAAATTTATCTTTGGAGTACAAATGAGAGGGTAATGGTACCTACTCTTACTGGAGACTACTGTGCCATCATACCACCCCATCTGCATGATATACAAACACATTCAAGTTGGAATCTGTCCTGCATTTTAAAATGCATAATAAATAGCACATGCACTTGGTATTCTGCCCTAAACTAAAATAAATGCTGTAAGTGACCTTACTAGTTACAATATAATCACAAGACGAGTAACAACATGCTATTAACATCTTTTAAAATGGTGTTTTTCAACTGGAGGGTCAGGACCTAGAAGCATCTTGAGTGCGTCACGGAGTGTTTTTCTGATGAAAGACTTTAATTTTGAAAGACGTGTGCGAAAGCTGTCGATGCTTCTGTCAGATGCGGTTTGTGTGTGTGTGTGTGTGAGAAAAACAACTTTTCCTTTAAAGGCCGTTTCAGATGGGATGTAGCAGACAGTTCATTTGCAGGATGCGAGGGTCTAGTTCAAGAAATGTGGAAAGCAGCAAAACATGAATAGTTTCATTGGGGGGTGGGGGCACGATGTGTATCCAGTGCTCCTGCACATAGTCGCACAGAAAGATGGCAGCAACGTTAGGTTTATGCACATGATATATTTGGCCGTGGGATAATGTGCCTGTGGCCAAACCAGTAGATCACCAGTGTGAAAAAAGGTTACCCACAGCATCATAAACCACATTATTGTAAAAAAGCTCATATTCAATGAATCAGTCTGACCACTAGATGTTTATTACAACATATGAAATAGAAAGTATTAGGATGGAGGGATTGATGGATGGTGTGTGTGTGTGTGTGTTTATATAGACAGTGCGCAGATCTCTAATACGAACCAGACAATTTGCAAATTGTGCAACAAACAGGTGACAGTGAACCTAAGGGCGCATATACGGTATTCAGTTTCTGAATGGTTTAGGCACAATCCAACAGTTTGATGACGCAGTCTGAGCCTTACATCATTTTTTTAATATAATGCATGGTAATACCGCATACCGAGGTAAAATAGGTGGGAGGTTTGACGGTATCAAAATTTGGACACCACCCAAGCCGGATGGATGGATGGACGGATGGATGGATAAAAACACATTGGTCCACAGCGTGCAGTTTCGCTTCATATCTCTTTAAATGCTAATGAGCTGCTGCTCACCCCGCCCATCTCTGACTGGATCAGGAGGATTGGCTTTAGGTTTCCTAACAATCATTTCTTGAGAAAACCAGCGGAGCATATACACACGCACGCACGCACGCACGCACGCACACACACACACACACACACACACACACACACACACACACACACAC
>CAIGQQ010015131.1:6878655-6909435 GCA_903798035.1 Danio albolineatus | reverse complement strand
CACACACACACACACACACACACACACACACACACACACACACACACACACACAGCGTTTAACCAAACCTCGAGCTTCTGCAGACTTCGGTCTCTGTTTACACATTATAATGATAAAATTTGAGATTGTGAAGAGCTATCTCATGCATATGTAAAGGCTGTGTATCAATTATATTTGCCTGTCAATGTATTCAAAAATACATCAGACACAACAGAAAACCAACAACAAAAAATAGATTCAACAAAGTGAAAATCTCATCTGATGTTACCTAAAGTGTCTTGCTCAAGGGAATCACCTCAGCCATGGTATTAAGGTGGATATTTATTCACTCTCCCCAACAATCCCTGCTGCTGCCGGGTAGGCATGGGACGATAACCGTTTTCAAGGTATACGGCGGCTTAGAAAAGTCAAGGTTTTAAAACCGCCAACATTTTCTGTAATACTGTTCCTAAGGTATGTGTAAGAACTTTTATTTACTTTGTTTTCTTTGTTGTTTTAGGACAACAGTATCTCCAGAAGAAAAGACATCCAAAGCTGCCATTTTAAATTGTAAAGGAATCGGTGTTTTTGAAACTAATGAAAACAGCAGAAGTCAAAGATTCATTTGAATTATTTAGCCTGACATGTTTACTGTTCTGAAATATTATAAATGCTTCTCAAATTAAAATACATTGTGTTCAAAGTCGAAAAAGTTTGTTTTTTATCCAGACATTAAAAAAAAGCATATTTTAGAGCAGTAATCACAATACCGTGATATTTTTATTCAAGGTTATCATACCACCAGAATCTTATGCCAGCCCATGCCTAGTGCCCAGTGTAAAACTGCGACCTTCGGATCTGAAGTCCATCTCTCTAAGCATTAGGCCATGGTTCCCCTCTCCCATAATAACAAAAAATAAGGGTAGGGACATTTGGGGTACGTGCAGTTGTCTTTTTTAAATCCTACAACGTGTGCCTGAATAATTTTTTACATGGTCACAGAGAGTAATTTTCAATTAGCAATGCGAGCGAAATGGTTGCGCTGTAGAGTCCTGGCTCACAGATTTGCAGTGAACCACTGAGGGAAGAGCGAGGTTCAAGAGCAGCCCAGCATGTAGTAAACAGGCCTTGGGGTACCTCAGTGGACATGTAGAGCTCAAACAAGAGGAAAGGCTGTTGAGGTCACGAGGCGACGATGCACAGTGACTGCAGTCTGGCTGAACCGGCAAGGGAGAAGAGCTTTTAACAGGATACAAACGCATTCCTTCTCCGGAGAGCAGCAAAGTCCCGCCGACTGATTCTGCACACTGATGTTGGCTTTCAAACATTGTATTATTGCTGATCAGGTGTGCCTCCGGGCCTGCAAACTCCCACAAGTCCTCACACTGACTTCACTCGTCGATACTCACCTGACACGCTGTCACACTGCCTGAGAGCTAAGCAGACCAACTTAAAGGATTTATCATTCCCAGTGTGGATATGACATCAGATGGGCTTTAGCCTCCAGCCTTTCAGATTAACACTTCATAACATCATGAAAGAAGCCGTTCTCAAAGCGGCTACCATCAGCCATCTGTGCACAAGCGCAGGTGATTGTGTTGTTTGTGCACTTGGTCATGTGAGTAAGCATGACTATGGCTTCTTTCAAGCGTTTCAGGATGAATCACTGATGATATCATGCATCCATGGTTACAAAGCCTTCAGATGGGTGGTGTCGTTTTACGGCACTCTTGGGAAAATACCCCAGTCTAACATGTGATCTATCAATGCTCAAAAGAGGTTGCCAACACAACACAGGGCTAACAAGATTATTTCATTTACTGGTCCACCAGTCACACAGAAGAGTCCCTGACAAGGTAAATGTTTACTTCAAATAAATGCTTAAGCATCACCTGGCCTGTCTGAAATGAAAGACAAACTTACACATTGTGTGTTTATATTAGTACATTCTTGCTCTTGCATTGCCACAAATGGCCCACTCTATACACTCATGGCCACTTTATTGACCTTATTCTCCGCGTATGAGCGGGCGCAGTGTCGAGACTTCCGTTCTCATTCACTTCCATTCATTTTTAGACATTAAAAACAGCTAATTTTGCTGCTTGATGTTGCCAACTTATGTTTTCTTATTATATTATTCTATTTTGTCTGTGTAGTCATGCAAACACTTGTTTGTAGAGCGAGTAGTTTGACCATTTTCTGCCGTTTATTATTACTAGTCATTTCTCCCATAGGCTACTGAATCGGAAGTTGTAAAACAATCACCCTAACGGGTGCACTTCAGCATTGAAGAATAAGTCCAACACCTCGCAAATGAAGAGATTTGACCAGATACTTAGTCTGCTGATGGTTACCGAGTCAGCAGCTGTTTATTATTACATAAATACGCATTACTGTTAACATTTATGGCTTACTTATGTTAACACAGACCTTACAAGATATTACTGTTTATTTATATATTTACTTGCCTTCCATAATATAAAGGCTGCGTGGCTACAGCACCTTCCTAAACCAGAGATGCACACACATCCTGTAGTCTCCACTGATCCCTGCTCACTAAATAGCACCCACGCTGAGTGGCATGGACTGCTCGACTGGCTGGGGTGCACGTTTGCTTTTAAAAAGAGGAAATCACCCTCACTGTGTAATAGAACACGACCAACTTTCCTACTATATAAATATTGGTAGGCTTCTGTACTTTTATAAGTCTTCATAAACGCTCCATCTACACCTTGTGACAGGACAAAATCATTAAAAACATCCCCGTAAGTTACCTCTGGCTCATATTGTCTACCCACATTAACGGTAATGATGGATGGGGCAATTTGAGACCATCTGATCGTTGCAAGGAGGTTTCACCGTACTCCCAGCTCAAAACATTTACTGAACTAGCAATATATGCCATTTTTCTAAAATTACAGCTAACTATACACTATGTAATGAGTTTACGAAACAGTCATCTGATGTGCTGTGTCAGCGTTCCGCAAGTTGGATGACAAAATGCGGAAGAGCGAAGTATTAAAAGCCTTACTAGTACCAGGTTGGACCCCATTTTGCCTTCAGAAATCCTTAATTCTTCGTGGCATAGACCATTCTCTGTAAACCCTAGAGATGGTTGTGCGTGAAAACTCCAGTGGATCAGCAGTTTCTGAAATTCTCAGACTAGCCAGTCTGGCACCAACAACCATGCTACGTTTAAAATCTTCAATAAATGACCCCTTTTTCATACAGATACACTTTCATATGAGCTGTAGCATCATTTTTGTGAAGGAAAAAACCCTACGCACTGGATGGCCTGAGGGTAACAAAATTAATTTGTATATTAGTTTTTGCTGTGGTATTAATATTGACATAGAGGCTGTTAAAGTTCACTGGTAATGCTTCCAGCTACTGAAATGATGGTGTCGTGACAACCCTAGTATGTACGTGTGCATGTGTGCGCTCCATGTGTGTTTATCAGGAAGCGGGGGTGTGGTAGGGTTGGTTAACAGGTGGGCGTCTCTGTCTTGATTAGAGTCATCTCTCTTGGGGGCCCAACAATGGGATGATTGCTTCCTCTAGCTGCTGGCAGTGGCCCAGTGCATTGCTGCCGGCATGACTGGCTTTACAAAGAGCCCTTACAGCCGGGTCTGATTGTATCCTTTTCTGCCAACCACATGCCAACATATATCAACTCCTCACCACAGGCCCACAGGAAGAAAAAAAAAAAGAATTGGTAATAAGGTGCAGTTGGGGGGTGTTACCATTGCAAAAGGCAAAATTCATCTCTGTGCCATCAAGCTTCAGGAAGAGTCCAATGTCATTACAGTTCTTAATAATGGGCCCAAGGAAAACAAGTTTTGCTTTTAGCTTCAAGGGTCATGATAATAGCTTACCAGCTTGAACTGGCAGCACCAGAAGGTAGTACTTGATTAATTTTCTTTCTTCAACAGCAGTTTTATAGAGTATTGTAGTTATTAAAGAGCACCCATTTCACCCAGTATACTGTATATGGTAATTGGATAATCAAATGTCAAATTATACTGCATAGTCTTCGCTTTATAAACAATTCAATAAAATGAATCGTTATTTGTTACAAACCATGCAATTTCTTAGGTCTGAATGCTTTTTAAACCCTCACACAATCACAAGCCTTAAAAAAACTTGTGAAATGATCCATTATAATCTAGACTAGACTATAATATAGACTCGCATATGCTTGTAATGTGACGATCGCAAATGATCATCTATGCTGAAACGATACATTGTACAGCCCTTTTTGCAAGGGTTGCAATTAAATAAGTCATATCTTGAAATCTTTGAACCGTTTTCCAGTCAGGTTCTGAATTGATTTCAAATCCCTTGTTGACCTACAAGACACTGCATGATTTATGCAGCAATACTTAACTAATATTTTAAATTACTTATCTGCCAACATGTCATCTGTATTCTTAGTGTGGTCTTATTATTATTACAAATGCTTATACAATAAGGTGAGCTGCAAACATAACTGTGTAACATTTTGAATCGCAAATTTAGCAAAATTCAGTCTGAAATGTCTCTTTTCTATAGTAAATCAATATTTAAAATAGTGCAAAAAGTTAACTCAATTCATCTTTATGTCTATAGTGCTTTCACAATGTAGATTGTCTTAAAGCAGCTTAACATAGAAGTTCTAGTAAATTGAAACTGTGTCAGTCCAGTTTTCAGTATAGTTCAGTGTCGTGTGGTTTAAGTTTCACTGCTAAAAGTCCAAACACTGAATCCATCGACGCACAGAGTTAATAACTCTGGCCCTTCAGATAAAAAATGTTAAAAGTAAAGAAGGTCATTTTCAATTCATGCTGACATCACATGGTGGGAGTATAGGGTACCCATGTGGCCCTCCCCCCAAAACACATGATACTGAAAAATGCAAACGTTCATTTAGGGCAGACTATAAATGATGTATAAAGATGTGGCGTTGGTGTTTCTAAACCTGCTCACACGCTCGGGTCTCTGTCTGAACTGACAAACACATTGCAATTACAAATCACTAACAGAAGAAAGGTCCATGCAATTATGCCAACAGCCTCTGTGACCATCAGTATTTTACTTCACAAGAACCCACAATAACACAAACCGAAAAACTATATAGAAAAAAACAACAACAACAAAACATTACATGGAGTTGATATACTTTATTAGGTAAACCTAATAAAGTCCCGGGTTGGACAGACTTTTGCCTTCAGAGCTGCCTTAATCCTTCGTGGCATAGATTCAACAAGGTACTGGAAATATTCCTCAGAGATTTTGGTTCATGTTGACATGATGACAAAGTTGCTCTATTGGATTAAAGTCTGGTGACTGTGGAGGCCATTTGAGTACAGTGAACTCAATGTCATGTACAAGAAACCAGTCTGACATGATTCGTGCTTTATGACATTATCCTGCTGGAAGTAGCCATCAGAAGATGGGTACACTGTGGTCATAAAGGGATGGACATGGTCAGCAACAATACTCAGGTAGGCTGGGGCATTTACACGATGCTCAATTAGTACTAATAAGCCCAAAGTGTGACAAGAAAATATCCCCTACACCATTACTTCACCACCACCAGCCAAAACTGTTGATACAAGGCAGAATGGATCCATTCTTTCATGTTATTGATGCCGAATTCTAACCCTACCATCTGCATGTCGCAGCAGAAATCGAGACTCATCAGACGAGGCAACATTGTTCCAATCTTCTATTGTCCAATTGTGGTGAGCCTGTGCAACCCAGTCTGGCCATTCTCCTCTGGCATTTGCACCAATAGAATTGCCGTTCACTGGATATTTTCTCCTTTTCACACCATTCTCTGTAACCTAGAGATGGTTGTGTGTGAAAATTCTAGTAGATCAGCAGTTTCTGAAATACTCAGACCAGACCGTCTGTCGCCAACAACCACAGGTGTAACTAATAAAGTGGCCAGTGAGTGTCCATATTCCATGGAAAAGCTGGTATTTTAAAGTTGCAGAATGCTCCTTGCAGAAAAGTGCTGTAACAGGAGTTCTTCTCAGGAATCAACACAACTAGTCTGAATATAAACAAAGTCCCTTTTAGGCAATTCATTTAACTCAGCATCTTTGAAACGCTTCTCCGGCAGTATGCTCGAGTGTTCTGTTTGAATGGACAAGCGTCAGATACTCCAAAACTTTAACTCCAATAAAACTTCATATTAGGAATCACCAATAAAACTAAACAACAACCCTCTCTTTCGTTTCTAAAAGTTCCAATCACACTAAATCTGCAGAAACTCACGTCTGGTCTGAGACCCTCCACCGAAGAGTCCTCAGTCTATATCAATCGATGATTGGCCTGAGTACTAGAAGGAGGGGCTTAATTCTCCACATTGACTGTTACACATTTCCCCATTCAAAACTATATGAGTGACATGTCTTGTGTATTCTACAGTCTTTGATATTAACTATTATATGCTTACTAAAGTAGTTCAGGACAAAATAAAAACTCATGATCGAGGATTTCAGTACAGAAAAGAAGGACAGAAAAGAAATAAGAAAAGGAAAATTATGAATTTTATTATGTATTAAATCAAAGCTAGGAATGACTTAGAGCTACAGTAAATCAACTAATTTGGAAATCTCAGCACTGAACAGAGGTGTAAAAGCATTCAATTTCAGCTGGTCAAAAGCACATTCAACCACATAGCATCGTTATGTTTGCTATTTTAACACTTACAAGGGCAAGAAAGACCCTTGCTTTGAAATCCGATGACAAGTGGTCACAGCAGATGAATTTGATAGGCAGGTTAATGCCAGGAGCAAACTGCAATCTGCCTCAGCTGACCACTTCTCAATGGATGACAATGGATGATGCTTTTACCTTTTTTTTTTTTTACATCTGTGTCCCACAACTCAGATCAAAACTCAATTTTTTACGGTTCCCAAACATAAATAGATCCCCACATTAAAACTTTATGACTGAATTTGCACTTGAGTTCCACAAAATCAATGCTATCTATTCTACAGACTCTCTACAAAACTCCATAGTACAGCAAACTGCAAGGCTAACAAGCAACTCAGATGCACGTTGGGCGCTGTGAGCTGTGTACTCACCTTCGGCTGGCTCTGGGTCAGCGAGCGAAGCCTCCTGGCTGCTGACAGGTTGACTGTGTCTGGTCTCCTCCTCCACCTGCTTACATGCTCTGCAGGTGTACCCATCCTGAAGCTGGGTGTCAGGGTTAGTGCCCTCCTGCCTCACACAGTCCACGTGAACCCATCTGATAGAGAAACAGACACAGCCATCTGTGACAACCATCCCACCAATTCCCTTACTGAGGAAACGCATTCTGCCTAAAAATTCTCCAGTATGTTATGCATTTACTAATTATTAGGTTTTATTTTGGTAAGCGGATACTAATTGTCAATATATACATTTTGGTAAGCAGATACTAATTGTCAATATATATATATTGGTAAGCGGATGCTAATTGCTACTCTACAAATTATAATAATTTCCCGTGTTAATTCAAGTTAACTCTACGTACAGCGCCTGAAGAAGAAATGGGTTATTAGAGCACCAAAGTTTGTTGAATACAGATGCTATTTGCCATCAGTTATGTCCCTTTTTTACTTAACCATGATTGTTATGCTTAAGTTGCTGTATAAACGCATTTGGCCAATATTACAGGTTACTGTTTGCACGGTCCTATAATGAAATTTTGGATCTAAAAAGACTTGGGATGTGACGAGAGGCCTACTTTATGAGACGAGAGATGAGATTGGGCTCATGAAAACGAGACAAGATGAGATTTTTACACAATTTTTTTCAAGAAATCTTTAATAATGAAATATATGAATGGAAAATAGTCTTTTATTCAACTGAAGAAAAAAAGAAAAACACAAAATTCAAAACTATTTAGGTACTTTTTTTATTCAACCTGTAACGAATGTTATTTTACTTCTATTTGAATGAATTATGCCATAAAGAACATGCAAACACTGCGAACATTTTTGCAACAGACTCTACTGACTGGCTTCTCTCCTGTTCATTTATCACATGACAAATCGAACACCTTTCCACAAATTAAACAAAACAAAAAAAAAAGTTATAAAATCACGTTATTTTTGGGTATTTCATTTTTTAAACAGTTTCACATTCATTCAGTAACATTTCATGCCCCTGTGACAAACTCTGAGCAACTGGATGCGAGTATGAAGTAAGGCCTGATAGAAGAGAGTTAACAGAGTTATGATACCGCACACCGAATGAAAAGAGTGTGTGTGTGTTCATTGTTTGTATGTGAATAGTGTCAAACAGGCTTATCCTGTCGCAAAATTCAATTAAAAGTCCTACACAATGGTAATAGTTTGATTAAGGCATTTACACGTCTGTACTCCACTACTACACAGTAATGTGACTAAAATAGCAATACTCCACATGTCTTAATTCAATTTGTGTTTACAACAATTATGACTTTAAGCATATCTAAAGTGCTATTCCACCACACGGTTACGAACCTTGGTTAATTTGTGTAGCAGCGTTTGCTTTTGGACTAGGCAACCTTTGAACTCCGGTGAAAAAAGCAGCTACAAGTGACGCCCAAGCAAACGAGTGACACAGACGCAGCCTGGTTTGCCAGATGTGTACAAAGCACTTGATGTGCAGTTCAAATCCAATCATGCCTCGAATCAACAGTGCTAAATTCATCTCACACTTCATCATAACATCACAACTCACAAGAACTTTTCACCTCGACGAGAAATCTTGTAGCAATTTAATCTTGTGAGATCTCGTAGCCCGAGATCACGTCACACCCCTACTAAAGACGATTAGAAACTAAACTTCATAAATCTATAAAAAAAAAAAAGCATTTTGTTTTAAATCCATGTGCAATGTCTTGTCTGAAATATGCCTATTGTAAACACATTACTGGCATTTTTTAATTGCTAATGAAGAATGTTACTGATGCTGTTTATTAATGATGGATTGAAAAGTTTATTTCCCCATTTATGCAAGTCAACCATTCTATAAATAAGCCAGTAACTGGTTTGAATTCCTGAAATGGTGCTTTAAAACATTTCTCTGCCTCCTAGTTCAGCAGTTGAACAGTCTGTTTTTGCGACCAATGGTAGATTTGGGCATTTGGGGAATTTGTGTGACCCATAGGTGATGCTAAATGCTATGTTAAATCTGAAGACACAAGGAACCAAAAGTGACAGATAAAGATTGAACAGACAAAACATGCAAAGAGGGAAAATTCTAGCAACTAATTACCTTCATGTAACCATACCATAACCACAACAGCCTCTGAGTGAATATAATTAAATAGACTAATAATGCTAGTCACAATTTACAATACCGAATGCATAACAGACCGTTTGGTTGTTGTGCGAAGACTTCTTTTACAACGTACATGATTGCATATCTGACACCTACTCAAATCAGGATGATCAAATCTATCTGCCTTTCATATTATGTGAGAATTTGAGAAAGACATCACTGAGCCACACTCAAAAGCTGGTGGTTCAATTACAATGTCCTTTGAATCTGATTTCATTCGCTCTATTGGTTAATCAAAGTCTTTGAAGCTTGGAGAGAGGTAATCAGCTATTCATCAACAATTAGTGAGTCCTCACGCCAATAATGGACTTTATTGTCAGTATGAAGGCTTGCATTATTAATATTATAAAACACATGGTCCTGGATACAAATGCTGAGAAATGGCTGGTATCTATAATGGCTGAAAACATTTTCTAAATGGGCTATTTTTAATTAATTGAAATGATCTTACTATCGACATGGTTGTTCCTTGGGTTTTGCATGACCATACTGTTAAATCTATAGGGTGGAAGCTCTTGTCACAAAAATTGACTGGATATCTGAGGAAAAAAGTGATTCTTTATATTCTATACAGTGTCTATGTGAACTATCTGATAAAGATATAAGTTTACTTAGAAAAAACAAGTCATCATCCAGTTAATGAGAAATATATTGTAGCTTTCAGTAGTGAAGCTGTCATATATATATATACAACTGACAGTGTAGTTTCAAAGAAAGTTTCTACATTCAATTCAACTCATCTTTATTGCTAAAGCATTCACTTTTAACCTCAATTTTGTGAGTTGCATGACTTTAGAATGCTATCTTTTCACTGTGGTTGCAAAGGATCTATGCGTTTGAACATAGGTCTGATGTATTGATATTCTATAAGTATCTGATTAAAAGAACACATTTGAAAGTGGCTTAGAATGGATGCAAAAAAGTCAATCTTGCATTGATTTTTATGTTTACATGTCTGCTTCAAATTCTGTTGCGTGTCAGATTTAAAGGGAAAAATAATTAAAACATTTTCAACATTTCTTGCGGCAGTGTGAAAAAGGCCTGTGAGTGCAAACATGGTTTGAGTCAAGCACAATGTGTTTTTTGTGTGGTGAAATATTGCCTGCAGAGAGCAGGAAACCGTTGAAATTCAACCAACATTTAGAAACCAAACACTCAAGCACTAAAGGATGACACTTAATGAATTTCCTTAATAAAATAATATCCATACTAATATGCGAAAGTGTTTCATTGTAATAGCTGAAGGGGTTTAATTTCATACCTCTTGCATGTGCAGCATGTGTGTTTGTCCGCAGGGCTGCCGGAGTCCTGACTCTGCCCACAGACGAGGCAGAGAAGCGCTGATTCATGCTGTTGTTGACATCCTTCACACATTACACCATTAGATGACCACTGGCCGTTAGGCCTCATGCCACACTGAGCACATGTGCGGCAGTTCTGCAAAACACAACGTTCAATTCACTCCAACATCTTTTAATGCGTGATCATGCAATTATGACAGAAAAAAACATGAAATTTTATTTAATTTTGCATATTACAACATTTAAACTAATCATCACAACCTAATATTTATGATTTCATCAAACATACACCTGGGAAAGCATCATGTGTTTTAAAAAAAGAGAGCTTTTTGACTTTTTGCTTTTTTTAAATTATTTTTTACATTTTAGTAAATTCATTAGCAGGCCCAATTTTATTCTCATTATATAAGAAAAAAAAACTTCATTTGAGAATCCCTTTTTCCATTTTCTAAAGTACTTTAATGTAAAGCAAGTTTAAAAGAAAAGCAACACTGTAAATGTCAATCAATACCCCAACCAACCAAACATTCAAACAGACAGCCAATTCCTCAAAAAAAACACCCAATCAACTAATCAGTTAAACAAATAGCCAATCAATCAATCAATCAACCAACCAATCGATCAACCAACCAACCAACCAATCAATCAGACAAATAGTCAATCAATCAATCAACCAAATAACCAATCAAACAAACAGCCAATCAATCAATCAACCCCATATCCAATCAAACAACAGCCAATCAATCAGCCAATCAATCAAATCAACCAACTAACCAACCAGTCAGCCAATCAATCAAAATTAACCAACCAACCAACCATTTAAACAAACAGCCAATCAATCAATCAATCAATCAATCAAAGTCAATCAACCAACCAAAAAAAGTCAAATCAGTCAAACAACCAATCAACCAACCAACTAATCAATCAGACAAATAGTCAATCAATCAATCAACCAAATAATGAATCAAACAAACAGCCAATCAATCAACCACATATCCAATCAAACAAACAGCCAATCAATCAACCGCATATCCAATCAAACAAACAGCCAATCAATCAACCGCATATCCAATCAAACAAACAGCCAATCAATCAACCGCATATCCAATCAAACAAACAGCCAATCAATCAAATCAACCAACTTACCAACCAATCAAACAGCCAATCAATCAAATTAACCAACTAACCAATCATTTAAACAGCCAATCAATCAATCAATCAATCAATCAATGTCAATCAACCAACCAAATCAAATCAAACAAACAGCCAATCAATAAAATAACACAGACCCACAATTACTGAACAGTAGCATTAGTAAATGACATGTGACACAGCATTTGTGTTTCAATATATAAATGAAACGCCATCTCACTTTATGCCAGTTTCACCTCATCCTCAGAGTCAGACTTGATCTGAATCTCACTTACTATTTTCAGACTACTTCATGTTTAAATAAACTGTAAATAGACCAATACAGCCAACTGACAGCAATTGTATATAAATGCATCTAAATGTTGATTAAAAACCATTGCAAATTCGACTACTTGTCCATTTATTAAAACAAATATTTAAAAAATACTTGGGTTTAGTTATAGCAACACCACGCATCCAAACAATGACACTTGAACTAAACAACAAACTGTCAACTGCAAACGTTCAAAACAGGCTCTCCTAAAATCAATTTAGATTGAGCTCCAGCATAATTACGGCTCTACAAATCCTCAAAATCTTGTTCATCAGACTGCTTCAGTGCTCAATAGGAGCAAAAGCACCAGAAAATTCCATGTCAATTAAAAAAATACATAAATAAAAGGCACTTCACGCTCATCAAGAGCAGCATTTCAGCCTGCTGAAGAGGGACATGTATCAACTCTAATAACCACCCACAGACCCTTTGCAGGAAATCCAAGCCTCTCTGATGATGGACAGACTCCTGTTCTGAGTCCCAAATGACAGGTGGGGCTTCTTAAACGCCTTCATGAAAGTGACAGAAGCCGTCTGACAGGGATCTGTGTAGGATTTGGTTCAGCTAATATATTTAAACAGATACACAGTATGGATGCCGTGATACTTAATATAATATTGAACTGTTTGGTACAACCTCTATGGTTCAATACTCCTATGTTGGTTTTGGATTTAAATGTTTATTTTTTTTTTACCTGAGTCATTTATTACTCTTTAAACAAGCTTTGTGCATATTTGAATGTATATCAACGTGCACGATGTCTAATCAGTGAGCACTAAAGTTAGGGATGCTCTCACATGAAAGTGACGTGCAACCAAGTGCTCTGCGTTTTACACATCCTCATACAAAAACACAGTAGTGAGATCTGAAAATACACACACACACACACACACACCCATCAACCCACACACATGCACATAAACCATTAATACAAACTTGAAGCAAAACAGAGTAGTAAGGGTTTGCAAACTCAGTCCGAGTGCTGTATGTCCAGTCAACCACGTCATCATTATTACGCTGCTTTTGGGACCAGTAGAGCACGATGTACATCGCATTCAGTGTGTAAACTAAATTAATTTAAGCTGTTGTTTAAAACATTCCATGTCAAGAGCTCCTGTAGAAATATTAGTCCCAGGAAAAACATGACGTGTTCAATACTTATTTTCCCCCGCTGTCAAAGTGGCATTTATTAAATGTAAAACCATTGTTACATTGTTAAATACTTATCTATTAAATACTTATTTATTACTTATTCTCTGTAGTTTCAAATGAAATTATTACTCCAGTCATTATTGCTTTTATTATTATTATTATTATTATTATTATTATTAATAATAACAACAATTTTTACTGTATTTTGATAAAATAAATGCAGCCTTGGTGAGCAGGAGAAGCTTATTTTAAAACCTCCTATTTTCAAAAATCCTACTGACCCCATAAAGTGACTTGTAGTCAAGAGGTCTGCATAGAATTCAGTCACAATGCCTTAATAGACCTTTTCCAAAGCTTGTTATCATGCGTGTAATAGTCATCATAATCTTAAATCCTTTTTTTTAACGTATCAACATTTATATGTATTTATTCATGTATTATATTATTGCTTCTGTTTACAAAAAAAGAATTAGGCGTTTCTAATGCAACGTCATCATTATTAGGCTGCTTTTGGGACCAGAAGAGCACGATGTACTGTACATCGCGTTCAGTGTGTAAACTAAATGAATTTAAGCTGTTGTTTAAACCATTCCATGTCAACAGCTCCTTCAGAAATATTATTCCCAGGAAAAACATGATGTGTTCAATACTGATTTCCCCCCGCTGTATATACAATACCGGTCAAAAGTTTGGGGTCCATTGTTCAATTGTTAAATACTTATTTATTACTTACTGTATGTAGTTTCAAATGAAATTTTTACTCCAGTCATTATTGCTTTTATTACTATTATTATTATTAATAATAATATTAATATTATCAATAATAATAATACTAATACTACTACTACTACTACTACTACTACTACTAATAATAATAATAATACTAATATTAATAATCATGCTAATAATAATAATAATAATAATAATAACAAAAATTAACATTTCTGAATTTCTGAATGATCACTGTGACTCTGAAGACTGGAGTAATGAAGCTGAAAATTCATCTTTAAAATCAGTGGAATAAATTTAATTAAATTAAATTAGAAACTAGTTATGAACCATTATTAACCTTTCACAATGTTTACTGTATTTTTGATTAAATAAATGCAGCCTTGGTGACCAGGATGAGCTTATTTTAAAACCTCCTATTTTCAAGAATCCTACTGACCCCATAAAGTGACTTGTAGTCATATACGTATATGTATTTATGTATTATACCACCTTTGCTTTAGTTTACAAAAACAAATTAGGCGTTTCTAATGCAGCGTCCATGGGACAGGACAGTATCATCATGGAGTTTTTCTTTTAATATTCGAGCAAAGAAGATTGTAAACAAAATATTTGTTGTATTCTCCCATTCACTGCGCTCTAGGTATTCCCAACTTTGACGATCTGCGCTACTGAAAAACCCGGAAAGGGTCTAGTTCATTTTCCCCATTTCAAATCTAAGTTCGCTTCATTTTGACTGAATAACAGCTTCAACTGCTTTGGCTTATGGATTCAAAGATTCCCAATGGAGAAAACTAACACATCTATGCCACAACTCACTCACACACACACACACACAGTATATATACAGTATGCAGGAGACATGATAACCAGTGCACTGCTAAATTCCACAGTCTATAAACACACCAGAGGAAAGAGACATATCTGCTGGGTGTTCCAGGCTCAAAGTGAAAATGAAAGCACAGTGTCTCTTTACGCACAGCAGGCCGGCGTCACTGTCACAATGCTGTTTGGTAGTCAGTATACTAACACGGGCTTACCTTGCACCTCCAGCCATTGGTGGGTATTGTGTCCATGACGGGCTGCAGGCAGAAAGTATGATACCCTTTATCACACATGTCACACACCAGCATCTTGCTGTCGTCCCCTGGGTGTCTACAGACCAGACAATAAAAAAACAACAACAGATACACAAGATTAAAGATCACACACAGAGAGTATTTCAGGTACAGGGTTTGGGGCTTTTGCAAATTCCCAAACGAGACGTCCTGACCTATATTCTGTTCACAGATAGCGGACAGTTTCAGTAAGAAGAATCTGCATGTCCGTGAGGGAAGCAAAAGTCTCTTTAGTTAAGATGAAGATATGTGCTGTTTACTGTGCAGCATGTGGAGCAGGAATGGACCACTGGGGTTTCACAGTATGCATACAATCCAGTACAACAGTGAGGCAGAAATCTAAATAACAAAAATAGCCTGTTGTTTGGTGCAGACTAGGCTTTTTCTTATTATTCCTACTTTTTTTAATACTTTATTTTAATTTCTCTTTTTTTTGGAAGAAAAGGAAAAGAAAAAAATACAAATAATGAATAAAATAAAAAAAATAAAAAATGCAATAACACATCGGAACTTAAATGAACAGTTGACTGGTCACATGTTTCCTTACAGGCCACATTATCAAATACATATAAAGATCCGTTTACACTGTAAAGGCATAAGTACAATCCATTTCTCCTAACATTGCAGGTATTTGTCCATTTGTAGTTTTAAAGAAAAAGTCATCCTCTCCCTATTTTGATCATAAGATTCAATAGCCAACCATTCAGGTTTTGTAGGGGGGGGGATCGAGTTGTATTATTTCTACTTTTATTACTTTTTCATTCTGCAATATATAATTTACTGAAGTTATTATTATTACATTTGAAATAAGATTCAGTGATTTATTTAAAGAAGTACCAAATCCCTATCTTTTGTTTTCTCCTTACAACAAACTAACTTTCTACACAATTCCTGCCATTTAAAATATGAAATGTGAGCAATCCTATGCAAATGTCAACCTTGCCATGAAAAAAATTAACTTTTTACAAAAATAGAGAAACCGTTTCCACATTTCTGTGTAAGCAAGTATTTTACAGTGCTTTAAAAACGCTCAAACGTGTCTCTGTCAGTGTTTTTAAACTATTATAGTTGATTAACCAAAGTCACACAAATGGTAATTTCACATCCATAACTGAAAAGTGTCACATCCATAACAAAGATTTTCCCTTATAATGCGAAAATGTCAAATAAAATAAAATCAACGATTTTTGTTCAATAGTGAGCAGACTCTCATTCTTTTGATTAGCATTGTTTCTTTTGGGCTGTGCAGTTGAATCCAAAGAATTTCTAAAACTGCTATACTGTAAACTCGCAGACTTTTTTTTTTTTGTCACATCGATAACGCATGTTTATTTTCCTCATTTAAAATATAAAAAATGCTTACAGACTGATATTTTTCTGATCCCATAACTCGGTGGTCAGTAGTTTTGGAAAACATAAACCGTTGTTTCAGTATAATGTTAACATATACCTTTTACGTGAATTTATGTTTTGAGTTTTTACAGCAAACGTCAATGTGGGAAATGTGCAAAATGAGGAAAAAGAAGCGCTATGAATATTTTACGAATGCAATTTATGTCACAATGTCATCATCATCGTGGATTTGGTGGTGTTTTTGTTAGTTTTTATAATTAAAGGTAAAATTAGTAGATGTTAATACTTTAAAATCATGGTACATTAACACTAAATAATATAATCTAGTAGTTCACCTTAAATTTACACATTTCTACCATGGTTTTACAGCAACAATTCTGATTTGTTTTGAATTTACAGATTAATTTTTTATTTTTTACAGTGTACAAATTCTGTCTTCGTCAAATAAGCTTAATATGTTTATGTTAATATGCACCTTTAAAATTAATATCGATTTAATTTTTTTTATTTTGCATACGGTTTGTATAATATAATTTATTTCTTGTTGTTTTTTCAAGGTAAAACAAAGCAAACCTCAAAAACTAGTAAAAATGCAAATAACAAATCAAGTTGCTCTAGCACCTCTGGAGCACCGATGTGTCTGATGACTCCCAGAAGACTATGCTGAGAGGTGTGAATAAATCCTGTATAAACCAAGATAAATGTGCACTTTTTTTTGTATTTTTTATTTTTTTACATACAGCTTCATGCGGATTGGCTGTCAACGTGTTACAATAAATCAGTGCGAAACATCAAAAGCAGCTGATTAATTATTCAGATCCCTTCAACTCCCATCTCCTATCATTATTGGGGGGATTCAAGATTAAGTGAGTGGGCTTAATCAAATTAATGGTCATGATCCATTTAGAGGCTACCATCTGCAGATAGACAACTAATCGATTAAACAGCCGTCTCTGTTGCCAAGATGCTTCCTTTTGGTCATTTTTACCAAATTCAAGATATATTTCATCAAAATAATAATAATAATAATAATATTCATCATCATCATCATAATAATAATTACTCCCAATTTACTAACCTTCAGTTGATTCTAAACCAATTTCTTTCTTCATTTAAACAAAAAAAAGAAGGTATTTTGAAAAATGTTACAAACCTGTAACCACTGACTTCCTCGGTAGGAAAAGCAAAAACTATGGGAGTCACACGTCAACATTGCAATGTAAAAATACAGGATACTCACAACATCTCCTAAAATGACCCCAAACTCCTTAATCTGTTCATTCAGAGCAGTTTAATTGTATATAAGCCTAGTTGAAGCCGTGACGAATATGAGGTGGAAATTAGCTTCAAATGATAGAATACATAGCAAACAATAGAAAATTTTGAAAATAAAAGGTTTAGCCTATTAAAATTAATGGCTCATACAAAAGTTTATAAAATCTTGCTCACTTTTTGTTCACTGTATTTCCATATTTATTAAAGTTACTATAGTTATTTAGTGAAGAGGAGCGCATCTATCTGATCCACTGTTTTATTTGATAACAGAGTCACTTCAAGAATGAACAGATCTATAATGAAAGAATTCAATTACTTTCCTAACAACACGCATTTATGCTCATTTAAGACAAAATTATTTATTACAACAAAACAATAATAGAAATATTGCAAAATGTGCCACAAATTTTGTAAAAACTCATCACAAAATCTGTAATTTTAGTCACAAAAATGTAATTATTTTCATTATTGTTCTTATTTTTTTTTTTTTTTGCAAAATCCTGAAGGGATTTATAAAGGTTTGAAACAAGAAAAGGGTATATAAATGATGACAGAATTTTTATTTCTGGGTGATTTTTCCCTTTAGCATTTAGCATTTATTTAATTTACAATATAAATTATTTATTATTTAGTTTTTTTTGTTTTGTTTCATTTTTGCACGTAAAATCTGTATTGGTCACTATGTAACACTATGTAAAATATCAGCTTATCCGCTCTCAATGCATCACAGTCATTCCTCTTCAACCCAACATGAGCTCATTCTACATTTACCCAATCACACCATTACATTCTCCCCATGAGCAATAAGACTTTCACTGTGGATTTTCAGAGCCCAAACGCGTCTAAGTGCTAAATCAGAGAGGAGAAAGTGAGATTTATAGAGCTGAGAGGATGTGAGGGTGACGTTCAGAAGATTTATCTCCTCCCGGGCCTATATTTTTAGCCAATGCAAATCCACATTAAATGAGAACGTCGTCTGATATTTACAGCAGCACTGAGACATTACATCCATTTCCAGCCACAGATTGAGAAGGATGCAGGTTCGGTTCTTCTCTGTACAGCTGTAATATCATTCTCTAAACACAGCAGGTGACAGAAGTTAAATAAACTACATTAATTTCGCTACTTACGCTGCAACTGATTCATTAACAGTACGATCATGTACTATTGCCTTTCTCCTCAAAACACTTTAGACATAAAGACAGCTTGTACACACACGTTGAAGTGTAGAAAATCAGATCTCTGAGCAGTCACAGTATTAATTTTTTTAAAAACACACACAAACTATCAAATTCCTTAAGCATGTGTCTGAGAGTTATTTTTAAGAAAAATAACCCCCCATCCATTCCATCTCCACCTTTCCTCTTTTACCAGGGGGAGTTCAACTGATCTCGTACCCCCTCACATGCTCATTGACCAGGCAGGAGCCCAGGGTTCTCTCCCAGGACAGCATGTCAAACCTGCTATTATTATCAAGCAATGATTTAGTAATTAAAAATGTTTTATTTTGTTTATGTTTTTAAATAAATTGCTCTTACAGTTCATATTTTCAGATTGTTCATAGTGTATGTATTAATTCTGGTACTTTTACCAACAACCAACATATCTACCATTTGGTAGAGGCTGATATTTTAGAAGTTATGGGATGTGTTGGTATGTAAATGCAGTGTGTGTTAACTAGCAACATTAGGAGTTAAGAAACGCAATAGACAATCTTTTTCTTGGTGGGGAAGTTAAAGGGTTAACACCAATGACAAATAAAACAAACTAAACAAACAAATGATTTAAAAAGGTCAAATATGAATGTGTGCCAAAACATGCCGATTTTTAAAAGAATAGAATTTAATGAGCGATAAGTTATGAACAAATAAAGCTGGATACTCACTTGCATGAGAGGCAAACTTTGCACTCTGGGCACTGCCAGCCAGCCCTCTTCAGCGGGGTGACAGTGACTTCCAGACAGTTCCCATGGTAATGCTGACCACATGTGCAGCAAAAGAGCTGATCGAGTAAATCTCCAGAACTGTCACACACCAGACACTTCACACTAACTTTCGCTGAAAAGAGACACAAAGGAAGAGTCTATATATATAGATTGCCTTTAAATTCACAAGGTATATCTTACGTGTAGCTAAACTTTGAACGGATGTTCCTTTAATTAATAATGCAGTATCATTTTTAACGTTTTATGATGAACTTATTAAAGTAAAAACAGAAACAATCCCTTTTATAACACAATGGAGATCGATGCTCAACACACTAGTCGAGCGGCTCCTGCATTTGCTTTGCTTACCGACCTCTATTTACATTTTAAAAGTCTGATTTATTTACATCATTTAATAGAAACATTACTATTATTCAGAAGCTAAAGGTTACGTTAGATTTGAAACGATGATCTCTGTCGAAGGAATTCCATCCAACCAACTCCCCATCATTCTCCCTTTCTTTTCAAATGGGATGGTGGACCAAACCAAAGGTTACCATGAGCCAACTTTGGATGAAAGATGACAGAAGAGGGCTCAATTTGTCTATAAAAGTGTTGACATATTTATGTTAACACTCTGACTTTTAGAATAACTTATTAATATATCATTGAATCAGTCATCTGCACTTCAATAACTGTCTGGTTTAGCTCAGCTACCAAATCTGACCTTCGAAGACTATGTCGAATAGTTCGGACTGCTGAGCGAATCATTGATACAACCCTCCCTACTCTCCAAGAACTGTACTTATCCAGAGCGAGTAGAAGGGCTGCCAAAATCACTCTGGACCCCTCACACCCAGCACACTGCCTCTTTGAACTGTTACCTTCTGGTCGACGCTACAGAGCACTGCGCACCAGAACAGCCCGACACAGAAACAGTTTCTTCCCCCAGGCAATCCATCTCATGAACACTTGATGATAATAATCGTGGAACCAACATCACTACTTGCTATTCACTTTGTATACACAGATGCACTTATTTAAAAACACACTTTACATGCCAATTTGCACATAACAGCTGCACATATAACGTTGTATATAGTAATATACCTGTACATACACTTGTCAATTTGTATATTAGCATTTAACATTATTAACATATCATTTTTAAATATATTTATTATCTGTTTTTTGTCCTGTCTTTGTAATTCTGTTGCACTGTAGAAACTCTGTCACGAAAACAGAAATTCCATCTATGTGTGAACATACCTGGCAATAAAGCTCTTTTTGATTCTGATTCTATACTGTATGTGTACACATGGCTGAAAAGAGTATCAGGAAACACACACACACATTTCCTTAGGAAGTAAAAATCGGTTGTTTTTCGGAGCAATTTGGTTCTTCCGGTTTGAAAAGTTGATGCAACACCATGAGATAAGAGGTAAATGGTTTATTTTAGGATGGCGACTGGCTGCCAGGACTGGAGAGCGTGCAGTGCGATGTCAAATTAGCGGTGCTATAAACGATGTCAATTTTGAGCCACTTAAAATAATACAAATATATTAAATAATATGACATTTTAAATAATAACAACAACAGTGACAATAATATCAACAGTGAAACTCACATCGGACGAGGGCTTGTTGGATGTGATCTGGGCACAGGAGAGTGTATGTCTTTATGTCCTGGAAGGTTCCGGCAGCAGCTGCACAGGGGTAATGAAAAGAGCGCCCGCAGCTCTCCTCACAGCACTTTATGGATGCTCCAAGGCGCTTACAGTATGCACAGCACTATAAAAAACCAATACAGATGCATAAATATTAGGGCTGTAGTCTTTGTTCAGTACTCTAGACATTGCAATCAGACATGTACATGTGACTGTGTGGCTTACACAGCTCCAAAAGTGACTTCTCAATGAATTATTCGTTCACACTTATAAGTTAAATACACTCTTTCAGGTTTCCTTCAGATACACAGTCAGTGTTGTAACACATACAGCGAGAAGTGGACATTTAAGACATATTTTTCTGTTATTTAGGGACCAAGCACTAAGGCTTTGACCATGCACGAAAACACACATGTACGTTTGCTATGTGTTTCAAAGGTGGGTGTGGTAAATTGGCTCAAACGCACCACCTATAAACAATCAACGAAGTGCCTTGCGAGCTACGTTTCTGGCCCAAACATGAAAATTGGCACACACATCAAACATGCTAATACCTACAAAAAAAAGTCTAGTGGAGTGAAACCCGCAACCCAACAGGAAGTCTCCGAGTATTTTTTACTTCCTCTGCCAAAAAATGCCATTTTCAGGCGTTGTATTTTAACAAACTCCTCCAAGGGACTTTATCAGATCAAAGCCAAATTTGGGAATTATAATCTAAAGGCCTTGGCAATGTTAAATTGCAAAGATCTAGAGTTTTCCTCGAAGGGCGTGTCCGTGGAGGCCTCACAAACTTTGATGTTTAGTCACAAAACAGGAAATTGTTGCATTGCCCGATCTGCCTAAAAATTCACATGTATGATAAGAGTCCTGGACCTGAACACGTTTACATGCTAATATCCAGTTACAGTCTTGGCACCACCTGCTGGCAACGAGAAATTACATATTTTACACTGTAACAAACTACTAAAATATTTATCAGCTCAAAACCAAATTATGTCAGTCTAATTCGAAGGCCTTTGTGGTGTTAAATTGTGAAGATCTAGAGATTTCGCCAAAGTGCGTGTCTGTTGCGGACTGACAAAATTCATTGTTTCACCATGGAGGATCAAGTACTTACAACTCACAATAGCTACGTTTGCATCTACCTATTTTTATGCACATTTTGGATATGTGAATAAAAAAAATTAATTAATTAAGTAATTAATTAAATTCGGTTGATGGAAACACCAAGATGCATATAAATTTTGAAAATGCGCAAAAAAAAATGAATGCGCATAACTGAATAGGATAAACTTTTTATTCGATAAGACAAAATGCCCATAAATTACGCTGGAAACACTTTTACCGAACAAATTCCTGTATGCGCATTGAAAAAGGTCATGTGAATTTGTTAGAAGAGATCATGTGATGATAAAAATGTGTGTGAATGGACGAACCAGCAGGCTGAGCACATCGTAAAACATCTGAAATGTTGTTTTGGTCATTCTAAAACCCTCGACCATTTCAGTATTAGTGTTATTGTATTATAAATTACCTCTAGAACTGTCAAGAGGGTCTGTGCTCCGCGCCTCCAGCCTTCAAACACCACCGCGCGTTCACTGCGTGTCAGGATTGCCTTCTGAGGCGCAGCTCATTTATTAAATGATGAAAAGATTGACGCAGCTTCTTCTTCCACAGCAAATATATTTGCCGCCAATTAATCAGGTAGTGACGATTTTGTTCGATTTGACTCGTTGGACAGAAACACTGCTTTATTCGCACGTTTTTTGTGCGATATTCAAGATTGGCGCATTAAGTTTATTCGCATTTTTGGATGGAAAAAAAAATTCAGGTTGAAATTCGTCTCCTGAAGACATCTACATGCAAATATTTAGTTACAGTCATAGCGCCACTTACTGGTCCCTTTCATCGCTGCTTGCAGCAATAATCATTGTATTATTGTATTGTTGTTTGAGAGCAGATATTTTAGAGAATGTGGTTGCTAAGGGTCGATACAAAGTATATATATATTACAGTATTTAAAGATAGTAACATGCAAGTGAATTGCTTTAATAAAAAATATTTGACACAATATTTAAAATACTGGAAAATAATTTGAAAACATAAAATGATAATTCCTTAATACTGTAAAGCTATTAAAATATATATATTTTATACTTTTTAAATATAAATAAGCAGTTAAAATACACACAAAATAAAGTAACCATGTAATAATATAATTAGTAACCTGATTAGTGTGAACTGGGATTTCTATTTTCAAAGAAATACTTCAACGAAGCAGTAAAAGGAAGACTGTTAATGAATGAAGACAGAGAATGGCACTCGTTCAATGAAATAAAAAGAACACTTCACAGCTTATACAAATAACACTCATATCCGAGAGCTGAGATGAACCATGGCACAAGCGAGTGCAGAAGTTGTTTTTATTTAGGCTTTTTAAAAAAAAATTATCCCAATGTAGGTCAATGACCAAAAAGCCATTAGTCACTGGCCTCAAAGCACAAGTAACATTAAAAAACAAAACAAGAAAGGAATTATGCAACTGGCGAGCAATAACTGATTTGAATTTATTTATAAGATTAATAATAAATCATGTGACTGCCTTATTTGAAAAGGTTTTATTTTCATTTATGTGCATGCTCTGTGAAAAGCCCATGCAGGACATGTCTTGGTTTTACAGATTATTTACTTTTTTATGATTAAAAACACATGCACATACATTTATAAAACATTCATAGGGAAAAGTTCAGTGAAGGGGTGACATTTTAAAACAAACAAACAAACGTGTGTAAAATAGACACACCAAATACACACATGCACACAGGTGCCCACAAAGACAAACAGAAAGACTATAAAAATTATTAGTAAGTGTGAAATAGTCATTGACACAGTTGTAATCTGGTTTATTGCAATGTTTGAACTAGATTATCGGTAACAAAATGTTTTCTCTGGCCGAAAAACTGAACAATCTCGATTTTAACAAAAAAGCAAATAAAATAAGTCAAAACAAAATATAGTCTTTAAAGAGGTGGTCCAGAGTGTATTTTAAAGCTTGATTGTGTTTATGGGATGCAATGCAATGAGTGCTCATGCTTCATTTGTCAAAAATCACGTTATTTTTTCATATATCTAAACGTTACAGCACAACTGGCCACGCCCCTTGGTGTATGCTTGTAACCAGAAGGGTTTATGACATCATTAACCTGTATGTATTTTTTATTTTATTTATTTTTTTAATTATTATTATTTTTTATTTATGACATCATTAACCAAGATGTATTTTTTTTGTAGTCCCCAAACTTCATTCGCTATAGGCTTTGCTGAGCTAACTCTGTAATAGCCAATGTCTCCCTTTGCATTGAACTTTGAGCGTCTTACACTCAGAGATGTTGTTTTTGTTACATTACATTACATTACACAGCTACATTACACATCAACTAAAGTTTTAAATATGATATCGTAGTGGACTACCCCTTTAATAATCTCATAATCTCAATCTCTAATAATACATTCAAATGCAAAAAATAAAATACAATTGAGGTTTACACCATTTGGGGAACTGAAAGTGAAATACTGTATGTTCGTTTCAAGTTATAAATGAATATGGTCAGTTTCAACCACAGACTGCAAGTGAGACTCCAAAATGAACACTAAGCGGTTAAAATAAATGCACAATGTTTCTGATGCATCAATAGCACTGGTACATTTTTATCTATAAAGTTATGTTAGGTAAACTTCCCGCTTATCTTCGTACTCTTCTTTGTCTTAGTTCTGGCTATTACCAGCTACCTTCTTTCAAGTGTTTGCTTTTAACATACCTAGAGTTTGTACACAACTGGGAAAAACTGCATTTTCTTATTTTTGGGCATGGAATAATTTCCAAAAAGATTACAATAAGATAAATTTGTGTCTTTCGATGAATTTAAAGGCATTATAAAGAGAGTGGTATTGGAAGCATGTGACTGTTTTTGTTGAGAGGATTGACGAAATGTTGTAATGTGGTGCTCTTGCTTTACTGTATGGCTGTAATCTTGGCCAGGTCTCTCTTCTAAAAGAGATTTTAAATCTCAATGAGACTTAATAATAATAAATTAATTAAATAAAGAAATAAATAAAATAATTGCGCAAAGCTGTGGCTGTCATGCACATCTTGTCAGGGAAGCACGGTTCTGTGATTAATAGTAAATATTATCTAAAGGCCAGAGAGTGACCTCGCATAAAACTCCAAACACCAACAAAGAAATATCATCATTATATGTGATATTTTCACATGTAGAATTTACTACACAGAGCCATAGTTCACTGAGAAGCTTCGCAAACAGCTGTCCTGATCACAGAATGATTGTTTAATGTCATTATTAGTCGATGAAAATCAATTCCGATTTTAAAACCAATTCTTTTGCATAGATTATAATCAGTGTGCTATGCAAAGAGGCATAATGGCAGCATTCCAAAAGGAGGAGGGCAGTGCTAAAAGACACAGTAAAGTGTTAGATGAGTGTGCTGTACTGTGTGCTGTGTGTCGACTGGTGCGTCTTGGCCAGTGAGTGTGTGTGCAGCGATTACATTTTGAGCAAGTGAAAAGGTTTATATACCTGGACCTTAAACAGAACTTTCTGCACATGACTCATGTCTACCAGTTTTGCCTGTTTGGTTATTTTAAATGTGTAAAAAATGTTTACACGCATATTACACTCACCGGCCACTTTATTAGGTACACCTGTCCAACTGCTCGTTAATGCAAATTTCTAATCAGCCAATCACATGACAACAACTCAATGCATTTAAGCATGCAGACATGGTCAAGACGATCTACTGCAGTCAAACAGAGCATCAGAATGGAGAAGAAAGATGATTTAAGTGACTTTGAACGCGGCATGGTTGTTGCTGCCAGACGGGCTGGTCTGAGTATTTCAGAAACTGCTGATCTACTGGGAATTTCATGCACAACCATCTCTAGGGTTTACAGAGAATGGTCTGAAAAAGACTAGATATCCAATGAGCGGCAGTTGTGTGGGCGCAAATGCCTAGAGGAGTATGACCAGACTGGTTCGAGCTGATAGAAAGGCAACAGTAACTCAAATAACCACTTGTTACAACCTGAGGTATGCAGAAGAGCATTTCTAAAGCTTCGCAAACAGCTGTCATGATCACAGAATGATTACTTTGATGTCATTATTGTTCGATTAAATCAATTTCGATTTTAAAACCGATGTTTTGCATATGGAGCTCCAAACAACGAAAGTGCTGGAGGTTTACTAGAACCAGTTTTAGTGACAGATACGCATGAAAATCGCTTTCGATTAGTCTCCAAACCCTAACTAAAAGTTTCAATATGCTAACTGCGTCACTCTTGCATTAGACTTGCAAGAACGAAGCAAAACTACAAACCCTGAACCGCAAGGCTGTCATGCTGTTCCTCACACAGGCCCATTTGCTCAATCCACTTCCCCCTCTTTCAGCATGTATTTTTTCAACCTTTCGGCTACATCCAGAAAAACATTCAGGATCAAGGTAAATGCCATTCAAAATAAGGACTCGGATGAAAACCGGCCAGACATTTTAATCACCACTATGGAGAAAAAAAAAAGCACTCACACTTTGAATAATAGAGGATGCCAGGGCCTGAGAAAACAGCCCTAAACTAAAAATGTCTCTAGTCAGCAGTCTCTCTAGTTCTCTCGTGCTTTAAAAAAAAATCCTTGGCTTAAGGCCCAAATGCAACAATCTGCAAATACCTTTTAACACTGAGCTTTAAGCAATTATCGGCCAAGCGGTGAGTCCACTGGGGCTGACAGCAGCTTCTACCTACAATGCTCTTTTCTGAATCACTCTGAAGGACAGCCATATAGAGAACTCTGTGGCCATGCTGTCCAATCTCAGGGCTGGGTGGGTGTTGAGTATCTCATCGCTCTATTCCATGCCTCCAATAATATATTAAATAGAAGCCATCCCCTCAGACATCTCCTTCGTGGGGTGAAAAAGTTTACAGCTGATACATTATTGCTGCCAAGACTCCAAGGACAATATTATAAAGTAGAACAGCTTTCCCTCCTTGAAATCCTATATGCAAAGAGGCATAATGGCAGCAATCCAAACGGAGCAGGCCAGTGATGAAAGATGCAGTAAAGTGTTGGAGGAGTGTGCTGTACTGTGTACTGTGTGTTGACTGGTTTGTCTTGGCCAGTGAGTGAGTGTGCAGCGATTCCATTTAGAGAAAGTGAATTGATTTATATAGCTGAACAAAATTCAGAAAGTCGACTGTGCACATGACTTATTTCTACCAGTTTCGACTGTTCTGTTGTCTAGTGTGTTAAATGTTTATACACACATTTACACTTATTTAACCACATACTTAATTTTGCATTTCAATTTGCACGTAATACAGCTGTACACTGAATATTGTCTATAATAATATACAATTACCGGCCACTTTATTAGGTGCACCAGTCCACATTGATGCAAATTTCTAACCAACCAATAACACTGCAGCAGCTCAATACATTTAATCATGTAGACATGGTCAAGACAATCTGCTGCAGTTCAAACTTAGCATTAGAATGGGGAAGAAATGTGATTTAAGGGAACGTGGCATGATTGTTGATGCAAGACAAACTGGTATTTCAGAAAAGTATTTCAGTGGATATTAGTCAAATAACTACTGGTTACAACCAAGGTATGCAGAAGAGCATCTGTGAACACACAACACATTGAACCTTGAGGCAGATGGGCTACAGCAGCAGAAGACCAACCCAGGTGCCACTCCTATCAGCTAAGAACAAGAAAGTGAGGCTACAATTCACACATTGTGCCCATTAGTACCAATTGAGCACCGTGTCAACGGCAGAGCCTACCTGAGTATTGTTGCTGACCATCTCCATTCCTTTTAAGACCTTAGTGCACTCATCTTCTGATGGCTACTTCCAACAGGATAATGCAACATGTCATAAAGTGTGAATCATCTCAGACTGGTTTCTTGAACATGGCAATGAGTTCACTGTACCCAAATGGCCTCAACAGTCACCAGACCTCAATCCAATAGAGCACCTTTGGGATGTGGTAGAACGGGAGATTTGCATCACGGATATGCAGTTGACAAAATATGGATAGGAATATTTCCAGTACTTGTTGAATCTACGCCATGAAGGATTAAGACAGTTTCGAAGGCAAAAGGGGGTCCAACCCCGGGGGTACTAGTACGGTGTACCTAATAAAGTGGCCGGTGAGTGTATTCGTATATACATTTGTCAATTTGTATATTTATTTATTTATTTATTTTCATTACTTTGTTATTTGTGTTTTTGTCTTGTTATGGTGCTCCCGTTCAACTAATTAAAGCTTTTCCACTTTAATAAATTTGTACAGCTACAAATGATTGTATTAAAATATTAAACAAATGAACAAATCTTTATGCATTTTCTTTTATATTAGACTTAATATAACCGTATACCTAAACTATATCTAAAGTGCTAAAAGTCTGTAGACTGGCTGTGAGTTACTAAACACTAAGTCAACTAGAGTTGGTGTTTGAGGTCCATGTCTACCCTCAAAAACAAGGTCAGTCATCTCAGTCATACGAGCAAATACATACTGTTTTCCCCTCTGCTGTCTGGCAAACAGTAACAAAACATTCAAAGTCCACTGAATTACTGAACAGCTTCGAAATGAATGCGATAAAACTGCTGAATAGGATAAACTGCAGAGCAACTCCTCTAATGGTCACTGTGGCATTTGGATATAAAGTGTGGGAAAACCAAGTGTGATGTAAAGTTGATTCATGATTCAAGCACTTATTAAACTATCCCTACTGGCTCATTATTTCTGCTGAAAAGTGAAAGTTACGCCAGACCAAATAGATAAGTGAATAAGAATAAATAAAACTGAAGAAAAAAACCCCCTACAATTTACAAAAAACATAACCCGCCTCACAGAATACAGAACACAATACTCAGAAAAGCTTAGGTTTGTGTTTTCATTGAGAGATCAGGTCTGAGTTTTAATTTATTGAACATAGCAAACATACACATGCTATCCATGTTATGTATTTTTTCTCAATAATCCCATCCCAGGTGAAGAGAGCAGGCTGATATGAAAATTAATTACTCCTAATGTGCTTTCCCTGACCGGGTTCTGCGCCCCTGCGTCTGCCACAGTGCATTGTGTTAATTAGTGGAGTTGCACAAGTGAGACGGCTGTGGCAGTTCTGAACTGCTCCACTCCTAATTAGAAAATATTTTAAAGACCAGGGGACCGACACAACCTCTCCAGTCTCTTCCACTGCCAATAATAACCCCATTCATGATTAACTCTGAATACTTAATCAACAGTGTGCGCATTTGCCGTTCCTTCGCAGGAGAAGTTATAGCACAAGTTTGCGATTGCATTCAAGACGCGAATTGGTGCAAACACGGGCTCGCTCAACTCCACTAATAGCCTTTTGACGCTGAACTCGGAGCTCTGTGAAGTGATGCCAAATTCAACCCACATGTCCACAGAAACAAACAATGGCATAACTATGTTACTGAATAACCAACTCATAAACAAACAGCCTGCTGCACTCTTTAAAGGGTTGGTTCACCCAAAAATTGAAAATCCTGTTATTAATACTCACCCTCAAGTCATTCTGATCCCCTGAGATCTTTGTTCATCTTCTGAACGCAAGATATTTTAGATGAAATCCACCAGCTCTCTCACCCTCCATAGACAGCAATACTCCTGAGACATTCAACTTTCTCAAACCCTACCATGTGATTTTAGTGGTTCTCCGGGAAACCTCTAACAATAGCTTTGTTCGCTAAAGTCTTCTCTTCCTCTTCAGGTCATCAGTGCGTTTACTATGGGCAGTAATACATACCACCATCAGCCAGGGGTGTTAAGGCCTACTTTCGTAGAGTGAACATAAATGATGCGTCGATGCCTTCGCAAAGTTGCATACCCTTCGCTATATCCTGAAAAGCACCTCTAAAATAATTTAACTACATGTCGGGATGACACAGAGTGCAAAATCTGGCAGTGTGGGCAGCGGTGGAAACGAAGCGAGGTCAGTGGCCAGAGGGTTTAACAAGTATGGAGTCCCATGGAGGAGCACGAGATGAATCTTTTGTTTCTGTTTACTTTGATTCAATTTGTCGAACTTTTGCTGGTTCCACCTCTTTCCTGCTTGAATGAGTGTGAGCTTCTACAGTAGAATCTCATGCCTTTTCAGCGTAATACCAAAACACGGGCAAAAACACAAAGTGGTCCATAGAGACCCCACTGCATTAGCATTTTAGAAGTGTTTTTGCCAGAGCAGCACAGACAGAACGAAGAACTATAAATGCTACCAACAGCGTGGGCTACACATGTGCCATGGGGTGTGCCAATCACTCGAAGCAGAAGTATAAATCAGGCTTAACTCACAAGCATTGCATTGACCATAGTAAACACGCACCGATCTGATGAGGACGAGAGGTCATAGATAAACTAAGTCTACACATTTTTTGGAACACAGAAATGATCATGGAGCTTCGTTTGAT
>CAIGQQ010015131.1:6810133-6872546 GCA_903798035.1 Danio albolineatus | reverse complement strand
ATATATATATATTATATAAGCTGAACCTAGTTTACAGCAGCGTGTTTGATTATTAGGAATAATTACGCTGGACATTCTGATGATATGGTGGTTAGCAAAGCACTCAACACTGTTTCAGCTGTGAAGGGTCACTGGGCTCATCCCCCCCCACAACAAACTAAACCTGCAAAACCTTCTCAACTCCAAACATCCACACAGCCACAATAACCATCACAGCTTAAAGCCACATCAACTAATCACTTCAGAACTATACCAAACCAACTCCATAATAACAAACACAATCGGTTTTCCTCATCCCCATCCAACTTCTGCACACACACACACTCACATACATTAAACACAGAGAAAATTGTCCTCCCAAACAAGCAGTAACTTTAATATTTTACTCAAAGATTACTATAACTGACTCAGGGACATGCTTCCACCTGTTCTTCTTCTTCTTCTTCTTCTTATTATTAGAATAAATCAAATGAAAATCAAGTCATTTCCTCAGAAACAGTTCATGTTTACATTTTGCATCTTCATTGCATTCCCAAGTCCTTGTTCGGAAAAGCAAACATCCACACAAAGCCCCCCTCAGCAGACAACAGCAGTGACAACTCACTTTTTCAGGCCACTCCCACGATGCCCTGGGCTGCGGTTGTTGTCATTGTCATCGAAATCATTGTCGTCGTCATGGTAATCGTCGTCCTTCTCTGAGCTGCCGCGGCGGTTCCGGATGTGCAGGGGGACGTAACCAGGCGTGGGTCCAAATAGTTTTAACTCTCCCTGGCCCAAGAGACTCTTTTCTCCACAGTAGCAGAAGGCACAGAGCTTTTCTCTGAGAGGGAATAAAGAACAGACATGTAAAGAAAAATGTATATGATCAGAAACACCAGGTGATAAACGTTTTTATAAGTACATAAACGTTGAAGTGACTGCTTGCCCAACATTCTCAGTGCACAGTTCAGCTTTCCATACTTAAAGCGCAATGCAGAGAATGCAATAACTAAATGTTATGCATTCCATTCTAGCGGGTTTGTATGGTAAAGAAAATGGACTTTTCATAGCCAGAAGCATTTGCAATCAAGTAGAGTGCTTTGGCCCAAGTCATTAAGCAGTTGCGCATCCAATCCTCACTGCTCTATTTGTCCAACAATCAGACTATTCTGAGGTTTACAGTCAATGGCCCAGTGCCCCCACTGAGGTCTGACTGGGAGACCAAACTCAAATAGGATTACGAGGGAAGATAAGATATCTCGGAATGCCTCTGACAGGGAAATCACAATTCAGATCAATCAAATCAAATAAGACAAGAATCACTAATCGACACACACCTCCCATCTTTATGTTCAAAGCTAGGGCTGCATGATATATTCAATAAAGCTGATATTCTGACATGGCTTATGGATAATTTCCACTGACTTTTACGGTTCAGAACAGTACAGTAGGGCATGTACAGTACCTATGGATAGGCATGGGCCGGTATAAGATTCTGACGGTATGATAACCTTGGACAAAAATATCACGGTTTTACGGTATTGTGACTACTACTCTAAAATATATTATTTTTAAGTAAAAACAACAACTTTTTTCCCCTTTTGAACACAAAATATTTTACTATGAGAAACATTTATAAAATTTCATAACAGTAAACCTGTCAGGCTAAATAATTCAAAATGAGGGAATATCTGCTGTCTTCGATAGTTTCAAAAACACCGATTTGTTTATAATTTTAAGCAGCACTTTCGGACATCTTTACTGCTGGAAATACTGTTATCCTTAAAAAAAAATAATAAAAAAAAAAAAAAAAAAAAAAAAAAAACGAAAAAAAAAAAATCTTACACATACCAAACAGTATCGCCGAAAATTTTGACGGTTTGGTTTTAAAACCTTGACTTTTCCAAACCGCAGTATACCTTGAAAACGGTTATCGTCCCATGCCTACCTATAGATAATCATCATACTCTGTGAAAATCTATACCTTTACTCACATCACACCCTGCTTTCAAAAGACCTTCGTGATAAACTTGTAGAAAGCAGCACAATATTACAATACCGAATGGCTGGAGCTAGACTGCTAGACAGCTAGAATGCTGATTATTTAAAGAGAATCGTCAATTGTGCAAGGTGGGCAATAAATCGCTTTTTATTGATTAACTCGAATGTGTTATTTACATCGATGTGTTATATTATCGTAAACGTCTCGAATGCAATTGAGAGTAAATATTGGTAAATTTGATCTTTAAAAGACAGCTAGCAAGGTTCTTGAGGAAACAACTCTGTGGTTAGTTGTTTTGAAAAATATAACAGATATTTTCAATGTAATTTTAGCATACTTTCTCTGTGAATTAAGTTTTTTTCTTTAGAACTATTTATATCTTTTAACTATACAATTAGCATTGGCTTGAGTTAATAACCTATTTATTAGCTCCCCTGTATATTTTTCCCCAATTTCTGTTTAACAGAATGAAGATTTTTCCATATATTTCTAAACATAATAGTTTTACTAACTCATTTCTAATAACTGATTTATTTTATCTTTGTTATGATGACAGCACATAATATTTTTCTAGATACTTTTCCAGATACTAGTATTCAGCTTAAAGTGACATTTAAAGGCTTAATTAGGTTAATTAGGTAAGTTAGAGTAATAAGGCAAGTCATTTTATAACGATGGTTTCTTCTGTGGACAATAAATTTTTTTAAAAAATAAAAAAATAAGCGGGCTAACAATATTGACCTTAAAATGCTTTTGAAAAAATTGAAAACTGCTTTTATTCTAGCCAAAATAAAACTAATAAGACTTTCTCCAGAAGAAAAAAATATTATAAGAAATACTGTGAAAACTTCCCTGTTTTGTAAAACATAATTTGGGAAAAATTTGAAAAATGAAAAAAATAAAAAATAAAATAAATAAATAAATAAATAAATGAATGAATGAAAAAAAAATGACTTCAATAGTACGTTAATAAATAGCTTTTCAGAAAACACATGCCATGCATTTCCTTCACAAATCCCCGCTCTGGAAACATTGTTATACGATACTGTTTCGAATCATATTCGATATGAATCATTCAATCTTGAAATAACATTAAAATATTACATGTATGTTCATGTATAGAAGAATCAGCATCTGAACAGTACAAAAATCTCTTTTTTTTGTAGTTAAACACATGCTCACCAACAGTCTTATTACAAATAATTTCTTTATTTGTATTTGCTATTGGTATTTGTGGGCAATATTGTGCTTGTAACATTGTGACTGTTGGGAAGTCTTGGTGAAATGTCACCGAACTCTCATTAGAGTTCATTTAATTTCCTGACAAGACTTTTTATCAGTCTGCTGTGCAACCCACGAGAGATGCTGTCAAGAGGAAGATGTGGTGCGCACGCTGTACAGACAGAAGGGGGGTCTCCCTTCCTCTCGCACACTACAAATGGTGCTGCACATTAGCGAGTGCACAATCTGTGCTAATTGGGAATCCAAAAGAGAGCGCTCTCTCGCCCCCTCCCTGTACTAATGACAGCAGCAGAGCTTGAGCAGTCCCCTCCCCCAACTCCCTCGCTTCCACTAAGAGCATGCAAAAAAAAAAGCACACTAGCTGCAGCCATGCATACCAGTGTTGGCAACAGGACTCTGCTTTTGAAAAATTCTGAGAAAGCAAGGAAGATCTGAGAAGTCTCACACATTATATGCACCTAAAATTCTAAATATTGTAGAAGAAATGTTTTTTATTTACATCATATGATAAAAGTAATATCACACAATTACATTAAAATTGTGTTTTTATGTTTACCAATTTTGCAAATGAAAATAACACCACAGCAGAACTTTTGTCCAAGTTTGGTCAACACAACACTATTTACTTACTGAATGAATGTGCGTTTTGACAAAATCTGTATAATATACAGTACTGTGCAAAAGTCTTTGGCCAAGACTTGCCATTTTAGTATAATTATGCATATTTATTTACAATATAGTAATATAGTATACTAACGATATTTATATATATTCATGATATTTATAGACTACAACAGTCACGAAGTGGCCTCCACAGAGTCCAGACCTTAATATTGTTTTAAAGAGGCAGTATGGGATTGCCTGGACAGACGGAAAAAAAGCTGGGGGAAAAACAAACAAACAAACAAACAAACAAAAACACTCACATAAATTTAATTACTGAATGAACCTGCATTTTGACCAAATCAGAATAATATACAGTACTGTGCAGAGGTCTCCGGACAAGACTTTGTCATTTTGGTATAATTATGCATATTTAATAATAATATAGCACAATAATCTCAACACAACACTATTTACTTACTGAATGAATGTGCGTTTTGACAAAATCTGTATAATATGCAGTACTGTGCAAAAGTCTTTGGCCATTTTAGTATAATTATGCATTTTTATTTACAATATAGTAATATAGTATACTAACGATATTTATAAATATTCATGATATTCATAGACTACAACAGTCATGAAATGGCCTCCACAGAGTCCAGACCTTAATATTGTTTTAAAGAGGCAGTATGGGATTGCCTGGACAGACGGAAAAAAAGCTGGGGGGAAAAAACAAACAAACAAACAAACAAACAAACAAACAAAAACACTCACATAAATTTAATTACTGAATGAACCTGCATTTTGACCAAATCAGAATAATATACAGTACTGTGCAGAGGTCTCCGGACAAGACTTTGTCATTTTGGTATAATTATCCATATTTAATAATAAAATAGCATAATAATCTCTCGCTATTCACCTGAACAGTAATGATAATTATATATTTTCATTATGTTTTAGTCAAAAACAGCTAAAACAGTCATGAAATGGCCTCCACAGAGTCCAGACCCTAACAAAGTATTATAGAGCCAGTATGGGATTGCTTGGACAGATGAAACACGCTGGAAAAAAAAAAAAAAAAAAAAACATGAATTTAATTACTGAATGAATCTGTATTTTGACCAAATTGGGAAAATATACAGTACCATACAAAAGTCTTTGGCAAACACTTAGATTTGTAATTTTTGTGTAATTATGTATATTTATTTATAATATAGTATAATAATCTCTCGCTCTTCACCTGAACAGTAATGGCAACTTATATTTATAAAGATATTTATAATGCAGTATTTATAGATAAAAACAGCTAAAACAGTCAAGAAATGGCCTTCACAGAGTCTAGACCTTAATTTGGTATTACAGAGGCAGTATGGGATTGCCTGGACAAAGGGGAAAAAGCTGGAAAAAAAAACGTCACATAAATTAGAAGATGAACTTTGCTCTGGTATATAGAGTCATACTAAATACTCTCTTTTGAAAGAAGCACGTTTTTTAGCCAAAAACAGCTAAAAAAGTCACGAAATGGCCTCTACTGAGTCCTGACCTTAATATAGCATTACAGAGGCAGTATGGGATTGCCTGGAGAGAGGGGAAAAAGCTAAAAAAACACATAAATTAGAAGATAAACATGGCTGTGGTATATGGAGTCTTACTAAATACTGTCTTTTGAAAGCAACAGCATTTTATTCTTCGTTTTGTTTTTCTCGATTCTGTCTACGTATTTCTTTTTTTATCTGTTTATTTCTTAGTGCAGAGACCCGACTTATATCTGGAAGGTCATTAAAAGTGCTAAAACAGTTGGGGGACCAAAACATTTGCACAGTACTGTATAACTTAAATAACATAATAATTGATGTAATGCCATAGATATAAGTATTAAAAAATGTAATAATAAAATGTCTATATATATATATATACACCAAATAATAGTCACTATATAATAAGGCTGAATAAGCTAATGTATTTACTAACATGAACTAAGAATGAACAGTACTAGTACAGAACTTATTCATGATACTTCAAGAACTGAATTTACTAGTACATTATTAAAATCCAAATTAACACTTGCTAACATTAGCTAACATGTTCAGTTAACATGAACTAACAATGCGCAACTATTTTCATTAACTAATGTTAACAAAAATTTATATATATTTTAAAAAAGTATAATAATAGTAAAAAAATGCATTGTTGACTATTTGTTTATGTTAGTAAATACATTGACTAACTTAATCTTATTGTAAAGTTTTGATCTATATAATACATGTAATAAAAATAATAAAATAATGTGCACACATAAATCCATCAATACATACCTTTACCAACCCCCTTTTAAAAAAAACACACACATTTGCATTCACAAACATGCAAAATAGCAGCTTTTGCTGACACTTCCCCTTTGTTCTGCAAGACCCTACTGACCCTCCCGTATACACTTTCTTTCTGTTCAAACATTGTTCATCAGCGCGCTGTGTTTGCCTGAACTCTCTCACCCTCTTCAGGACAACATTAAGCTCTTGCCGCTCAACGCGTAGCTTGGAGTCAGCTGAGTGAGAGTGTGTGTCGACACTAACCTAGTTTTGGCTTTTCTGGTGGTAGAAGCGGACGAGCCAGCGGAGTCTTCTGAGACGGAGCGCTGAAAGAGCGGTGACAGAGGCCTTTCGTCTCTGGGGCTGAGATCCAGCGGCTCAGGGAATTCATCGTCGGTTTCTGGCTCCACCACATCTATGAATTTAAACATGAAGGAGACAATTTAATATTTCCTGCCCAGGAATTTGTCTGAGGAAAAAAGCACAATGAACATGAAAGCAAAATTTCCCTTGTTTATTATTATAAATGTCCTGGAATGTATATGTCAGCACACCTTATTGATGAAATTAAGCTAAAATTAATTAGTTATTATCATTATGGCTTCTTTTTTACCATCACATTAGCAGGGTAGCTCAAAAATCGGCACATAATATGAGTAAATAATTAGACGGGCGACATGGTTGCTGGTTCGAGTCTCGGCTGGGTCAGTTGGCATTTCTATGTGGAGTTTGTATGTTCTCCTCTTGTTCCCCCACAGTCCAAAGACATGCGCTATAGGTGAATTGAATAAACTAAATTGGCCGTAGTCTATGTGTGTGAATGAGTGTGTTTGGATGTTTCATGCAGCAGAAAATCATGTTTTATTTTGTTGGTTTCCACTTCTGAAGATGCATGACTTCAAGGTGACTCTGGCAGAGCAGCACTTCCTGACGTATTTAAGAAGCTCAAACAGCTGTTGAGGAAGTCTTTTGGAACATTTTGAAGCCTTGAGGAACAACAATGCACTTACTTCATGCAAAAGCTGCCCAAGGCTTTTAAAAGTAAAGTATTAGTTGTTGTTTTTTTAATTATTATTATTGCAAAGGAAGTTTGCTGTGTAGTATCAGGCATCTTTTATCACTCGCCAGAGTTCATCTTTAGGTGTAGTGTCATGTCTTTCTTTTTCTGTCCAGGTGATCTCGTAGAGCCTCTATAATATTCAGGTCTGGACTCTGTTGAGGCCATTTCATGACTGTGTTTCATCAGCTGGATTCTCCAAATAGGATTTCACTGCAATTAGCGAATCATGACCATGCTGAAAATGACAGCCATTACCACTGAAGTCCTTTCCAGAAGGAATTGGCATGGATTAAAACCTATCTGTACTTTTAACTTTCACGATTACATCAATTAAGACAATATTGCTAACACCACTGATATAAAATGCAGCTCAAACCAGGACAAACAGCCTCTCTCCATCATTGTCTTTCACATGTCTTAAACAATTAAACCAAAATAACTCAAACTCTTATCCTAACAAACCATACATCAACTGAAAGAAAACTTACTCACCCTGTATAAATGGCAATTTAAAAAAAAGACAAAATCCCTTATGATTGGTTTTGTGATAAAGGATCACATATATCCATTATACCATCAGTAAAACAACAGATTTAATGTTCTAAAACTTTTGCACAGTACTGTATATATATAAAAAAAACATGATATTGTTATGCAGTTAAGTTACTTCCAAATATTTTGTTCTAATGTCACATTTCATAATCTTATTATTGGGTATTAGATGATATTTTAATATCTTTGTAGTGTGTGTTTACCAAAGTGTACGTCAAACAAATGTATTAAAGTAATACATAATTTATTAATTCAGCACCTTCATATGCAAACTACTTTTAAACCACTGCTTCCCCATGACAGCTACTTTGAGTCGCCGCCTGTCATTTAAAATAATAGTGCAATGGTGCACGTCAAGTTTAAAGTCTATGAGGTGCACAGTTTAAGCTTTTGAGATAGTGATACATTGCCACAGGAAAATTAAAAGCCTTTTAAAATGATTCAAAACAATACTAATACTTATTAAACACAAAACTTTAAGAATAACTGAGTTGAATAAATGTGTTTTATTTTAAAAATGTCGAACTTTTCGAAACCCAGCAGAGATCTTATTTAATATCCTAGATATACCCTGACTTAACTTTACTCTGAACAGTATAGTGTGTTATGTGCAACTACATCTACAGGACTGCATCTAAAAAAATGAGAATTTCTGTGCTGTGGACACTGACACTTTGCTCTTCTGAAGAACAATGTTTAAAGAAGAAAACACACACACACATACACAAATACAATGAGTCACAGAAAGCCACTAGAATGGGAGCCATGACCTTTAGATCAACCTTTAAAAGGATGAAAATGGCTCGTTTCATAGCAGGATTGCCCACACAGCACTTGTTAAAGCGATGTTTGAAAAGGCAGAACATTGTTTTTCCATTGTTCAAAAGAGCATTCATGTCGGCAGACACAAGAAACAGGGACAACAGAGGACACGGGAACAGGTGTGAACATGAGTTTGATGCCCATAACTGTAGTGGATAAAAACATATCAGTGTAAAATAAAGAATAACAGTGTTATGTTATGAGGGAGTCAATCTCCCGCCATTCACAAGCCAAAACACAAGCTATAGCTGGAGAACAAGGACATGTATTGTGTTTAAAATCATAACTCTAAGGGCTCTATTTAAAAATTCTAAGCACAAAGTCTAAAGAGCATGGCACAAAAGCTTTAAGAGCATGTCCAAATCCATTATTATAAGAACAGAAAAATACGGTCTGCACCCCGGCGCATGGTCTAACGGGGTTGTGCTTATTCTCTTAATGAGTTATGGGTGTGTTCTGAGCATAACCTGCATTAAACCAATCAGAGTCTCATCTCCTATTCCCTTTAAGAGTAAGTTGCGTCATGTCATGGCACATTTTCTATTTACATGGCGGACTTTGTAAGTGGAAAAACTGAATGTTTCATTAGCAAGAAAAACAGTTAAACAGACCATCTGCAGCGCGAGGATAAAGAACAAGCCTCTTCCATTCTGCCTCTTTCCTTTCTCTTTCCTTTTTCTCTTTACTCCTTTACTTTCGTGGATGAGGAAACGGTGGAAACTCACTCCACTGAAGACATTCATTAGCAAACAGATTTAATTTATTTTGTTAAGCGCAAAGATTTGTTTCAAAACTATTTCTAAATTCATTTCTAATTTCCAGCAAACGAATAAATGAACAAAAATAACAAAGTGTGGACAGTTATATACAAACGCACATCCTATTATTATTTCTAAACGCCCAGTTAAAATAAAATTAATTATTAATTATAAGTAATTATTTCTTAGTGACATATTTTTATGTGTCAAAACAAGAAAACTATAGTTGTATACACTTTTTTTAACATAATTGAAAGTTCTATGCCTATTTATAAATATTATGGCTACTCCCTTTTACTTCTGTAAAGAGTTTTTGTATGAACGGTAAAGGGATACATTGCTGTTATTATCATGAGGAACTGTGTAATTGTTTTTAAGTTTTCTTTCTTGATGAAGAAAACTTATGGGAATTAGGGAATTTAATTTGGAGCAATTGCTGTAAAAATGTCTAACAGCTAATGTAAATTATATCTCCTTGCAATATTAAATTTAAAAAATGGATTGTTGGTGATTGGATGGATTTCTGCCCGACTGGGTAGCTTAACTTGAACAGAGGAAAATTAAGACCTGTTTAAAATGATTTAAACACAACACTATATTTCAGTTTTTATTAAACCAAATATAAATAGGCATATAATACATACTACTCATAATAATATTATAACATTATACAAATAATAATGTTTGTAACATTTTATTCCTTATATCCCTTTTTTTTATATATGTAAAGATGTTTGTGTTTTGCTGTACATCCAGTTTGTATTAAGCAATGTATAAGCTTTTTGGACCAGCATAGGCGCATAACTAACGTGCTCTGCACTGGACTTTAGACCTGCTTTAGTTGGTCAATGGCATGGTCTATTTCAGTTCCTCAAAATAACACACCTCCTTTATAGACCAGAACACCCAGGAGTCCACAAAGTGGCGCAAATGTGGCGTAAAACGTGAAAACGAAACTTACACTGGTCTGAAATTAGCGCTAAATAGTCTAATCTAATGAAAATAGTCTAATGAATTACGCTGGGTGTATGAGAGGACCCCACATGGTCAAAAAGGCTACCAAATCTAGCAACAATGTTTAGCTTTATTACTTTATGAATACAGAAAGAGCATGCGAAGGACAGTTAGATTTTCAAAAAAAATGTCTTATTCATGCCTTTGAACTGTTTATGGTAGAGATGCAGTGACCCAGAAGTAAATCTAATTAAGAAATCATTAAAAAATGTTCAGTGCTAAAAAATGGAGAGGAAAAAAATAATCGTGAAACTGCTTTGTCACTGAAGTAAGCAGCATCTTTATTTTAGTGATGCTCCATAAACCACAAACATAGTTGAATCAAAACAAGTCTTTCTTACTAGACAGAAAAAATAACATTTATTTTCAACCACCATCCCCAAGTCTCCCTTAGAACTGCAGGAATTTAATGTTCTCAGATGATTTCATGGAAAAAGCTCCATGTGGCATAATTATGACAGAGTACACTGGGATGGCGAAGGATTAAGTCCATTCTCATACTAGAAGAGAAGAAAACACTCAAAATTCAACTTGAAGCCTATAAATCGATCAAATTCACATCAAAATACAAGTGTACACTTTTTTGTATCCACTCAATATAAACAAACATCCGCGAGTGATTAAGTGGTGGACAATCTTCTCTCCTTTACCCGTTTCATACCGCTCGTTGCTCCTGCAGACAGTCACATGCTCTGCAAACCCAGAGACCCACACCTTTTACATCCTGGTAGGGTTTCTAAACCTACTAAAATGTCTGGTATTTGGTTTTACTTTCGTTTTCTAAGCTGTCATTAATTTTATGCACACACCCATAATAAATAATTATTTAATCTAAACGACTCTTTACTAAAAAAAGCTTTACTTGACTAAAGTAAAGAAAACTTTACTAAATAATCGGAGAGGACGAATTTATCTAAATTGGTAGCAAAATATTTGTATTATTGTAAGTTGAAATGGGTAATCAACTCATTTGCCTTAATCTACACGTTTTAGTCTTGTAATTATTATCATTTCTGTCATTTATTTCTCTTTAGCTGTATGTTTCATTACTTTGATGGTCAATAAATTCCATATTTTATACATCTAAAATGATTTGGCAGTACTATACAAAATGTCATGCCAATAAAGCAAGCTGAACTTAAATGAGAAATCAGATTTGACCTGTCAGTGGGTGCACATGGCTCCTTAAAAGCATACAAGTAATAGAAATAGTGGATTTTTTTTTTTACTTTAAAACCCACTTAAAAGAAAAGTTTTAAAACAGATCCTTAATAAATAAAAATAGTGTTAAAATCGAATTATGTTTTCTTTGTCACATATGGTTAACTATTTATGCGCTGTGCGTAAAAGCTACGCTTCAATCCAGCTACCACCGGTCCACAAGTATATTTCAAACCACTGGGAATCACTGCACTAGATTCAAATTCAAGCATACTTTCCAAGGATTTCCTGCACTTGTAAGAACCCTGAAGGGTTAGTCCAGATATTTACTGTTTGGATATTATACAGAAATAAAAAGGTGATCATTTATTGTTGAATAACTTTCTCAGTGTGAAGATCAATTATTTTTATACATGGCTTTATACAATATGGATTGTATCAAAAAGGTTAATGAGTAGATAATGAGTGTACCTCATAAGTGAGTGGGCTTGACAAACCACCTGTAGAAACTAGGGCTGGGTATCGTTCCAAAATTTTCGATACCGATACCAATACCGATACCCTGAATTCGATACCGGTTCCGAACGATACTTTTTTCGATACTTTTATTTTAAGAAATAAATTTTAACAAGATTACATAACACAATCTCAGAAAAGCTTTGGTTTTATTTTTTTCAGGATGTTTGTGACATTTTTCACAGCAGGCTTATCTCTAAGACCAATAAACAAAGGAACAAAAATAAATAAAGTTTTTAAATAAAGTTCAAGCAGTTTTAAGTCAATCAATTTTAAGTATTTGTGAGGCTTACTGCTGCTTAAAGGTTTAATTCACCCAAAAATTGAAATTCTGTCATTAATTATCTACAAATGAAGATATTTTGGATTTAATCCAAGAGCTTTCTGATCCTCACATCGTTGAATATTTATTGAAATTATTTTTGTTTACTTTGCACACAGAAGTATTCTTGCAGCTTCATATAATTATGATTGAACCACTTTTATCACATGGACTTATTTAGACTATGTTTTTGGTTCCTTTCTGGACATTGAAAAATGCATATCCAGTAAATCTATGGGAGGATCAGAAAGCTCTTGGATTAAATCCAAATGATCTTTATTTGTGTTCTGAAGATAAACAAAGATCTTATGGGTTTGGAACAACATTAGGGTGGACATATGGGTTTAATGTAAACTTCATCATTTACTGTTAACCTCAAAGCATTTTAGTATTGTATGTCTGTTTACATTTCGGAGCCCCAGCCATCGCGCAGTTATCCTCATCAGTCACGGAGGACGCTTGTGCTGGGCACATTGTTGAAGTCAGGAAAATATTGAGGATGATGATGATGATGACTGCGCTGGCGTGATCTTCTTGCAGTCAAACAGGCAACTTTCTGCTTGTAAATTAATTCCGTGTACTGCGAGGTGTTTTATTGTGGCGCATACATTTATACATGTGACAGAATTCACGAGTTGTGCTTGTTGTTTTTCCCCTTTAAGAGAGCTGAAAGTGACGGGGTGTGTTTCCCCTTTAAGAATGTGTTACCCCTTTAAGCGCGTGTGTCGAGGAGGAAAATAAAGCGATCGGTTCATAAAGTGTTCATTCCGCGTTTGATGTCTCTTCTTTTAATTTTCTCCGCGTAAACGGCCACATTATCATATTTGACGTGCTGCCAGTCTTGGTCGCGATAACTTTTTTTACAGATATTGCATCGCACGCTGTTGCCGCCAATCTTTGCATAATGTAGCCATACTTTTGATCGCTTAAACATTGTTTGCGTTGAATTTATGATATGTTTTAAAATGTAGTGTACGCATTACAGCCTCGCATTTGACAAGCTCTGGGCGAGTGGGCGTAATACTGCCGTAAACTATTGATTTTCAAGACAGCCTCGCAGCAGGCTGATTCAGGCTCATCACCAGCATTTGATCCGGGCATGCCGCAGGTTTTCTAGCTCACTGACGTTGACAAGATTATACCCTTGGGTATCGAAATTTGGTATCGAACGAAAATGATTTTTTCGATACTCGATAGTATCGAGACGATTCGGTCGGTGCTTAAAAAGTATCGAACTCGATACCCAGCCCTAGTAGAAACACTTTTACATCTTTGATACTTTAAGCGACACTTGCACCAGACGCTTTCTTACAATCACTCCATATCTTCAAAAAATACCACTGTGCATTTCTAAAGTGTGCTTCACACAGGTGAGTGGGCTTGACAAACCACTTGTAGAAACACTCTTATCTCTATGTGCACCAGACACTTTACTTAAACTCCATCTTACAAAAACTCAGTCAGGAAAACAATGTTTCCCAGTGAATGTTTGTTTACTAGAATCCCAACATATAAATTGGACTCTGGATGTTGCTTATCCATTGTGATATATATGCTGAAACGATATTGCGATGCCCCACTGTATGTCCACACATGGATGATAAATAAGCTCAACTGGATAAACAAATCAAATATTAGTAATAGTGTGAAGGTTTATCAATGTAGCAAAGCACAGCATTGCATGCATGAAGGTGTACAGCAGCAAACAAATATCCATGTATAAGCATCAGCAGAAGTGTGGCTCTGATTTGTATTACGCTCTCTGTCACTGAGTCAGAGAACAGATTAGAATAACACAAGCTTCAGGTGACAGTCGTATAACGGAATACATCATGAATGTGTGTGAACTGAAAGCAATGAATATGTTAAAAGCTTTTTGTAAGTGTTAATGATCTGCCAACACACTGACTAACACCTCAGAGCATAACTCAAATGAGCAAAAGGGCAGAATGGTGTTGAAATGTGCTTTTTGTATCGAAGACACACTGCTGTGATCGCAAACTGAAATAATAGTAAATAAAAGGTATTATTTATGCTCATACAGCTACAACAAAACTGTTACAGTGTGCAATTAACATCCGCATTAATAAATAATAGAACAGCAGTCAATAAACCACAGAAAGTCTATCCGCATCACACATGAATGCAAATATATACACAACATTGTGTATGATGAAACAACGCCAATAAGCACTGAACTAAATACTACAGCTGGAATGAAAGCAGAAAATGTTTGCATCTGAAGCAACGTTATGCCAATTACAAGATTTTTGGACAAAAATAATCAAGGCATACGAAACATATAGTATTATTGTACTGTTCTATTGTAAATAAAATATACATATTATACATTAACCATTTTTTAAATCAACATTAGGGTCTGTAAATAAAAGGTTATGCAATATAAGATATTTTACAGACCCTAATGTTGACCCTAATGTTGACACTAATGCACCAGACACTCAATAAGGAAAACTATGTTTACCAGTGAATGTTTGTTTACTAGAATCCCAACATATAAATTGGAATCTGAATGTGGCTTATCCATTGTGATATCCATGCTGAAACGACATATTGCGATGCCCCACTGTATGTCCACACATGGATGATAAATAAGCTCAACTGGATAAACAAATCAAATACTAGTAATAGTGTGAAGGTTTATCGATGACGCAAAGCACAGAATTGTATGCATGGAGGTGTACAGCAGCACACTGTAAACTGTACAGCACTGTAAAATAGCTTATATTGCATAACCTTTTATTTAGACTAATCTGTCGTTTTAGGACTGTGAAACTGCTATTTTTTGAAACCGGGTCCCAGAGGTAGTGTCGTCACTATGGTTACTTTTTGTTGTGCAATATATTGCAACCAAAATGTATCGCGATAAACCATATTAATGTTAATTTAACACCATTTTATGCAACTAATAAGCCATTTCACCCTGCAGCCCAAGACCATTTACTCACTGAAGCTAAGCAGGGCTGAACCTGGTCAGTACCTGGATGGGAGACCACATGGCAAAGCTAGATTGCTGTTGGAAGGGGTGTTAGTGAGGCCAGCAGGGGGCGCTCAACTTGTGATCTATGTGAGTCCTATTGCCCCAGTAAAAGTGAAGGGGACACTATACTGTCAGTGAGCACCGCCTTTCGGATGAGACGATACACTGAGGTCCTGATTCTCTGTGGTCGTTAAAAAACCATTCTCGTAAAGAGTAGGGGTGTAACCCCGGTGTCCTGGTCAGATTCATGGCCCCCCAATCACCCCTATCCACTGAATTGGCTCTGTCACTGTCTCTCCACTACACCTATAGCTGGAATATATGAAAATGCATCCTTTCCAGGCATTTCTATTAAACAGACCTGTTCTTTGGTTACTATACACGACATGCATGCTTACATATCTACATACATGCATGATTGAATGAATGAAAATCTTACCAATCTCTGGTGTGATGTCAATGTCTGGAGTTGGTGTGACATCAGTGGCATCCATGCTGTCCTCATCATCGGCCTGTACACAACCTCGACTACGAGACCTGCAAGGCAAAAAAATCATGAATATTCCACAAAAGCCATACTGCACACAAACGCACGCGCAAACACGCATGTAGGAAAACATGCACGCACGCAAACATGTATGCACGGAAAACCGCATGCAAACACGCATGCACAAACACGCATAAACGAAAACATGCACACACACACACAAACATGCACACACAAATGTTAACACACATGCACGCAAACACGCACGTATGAAAATACGCACACAAACACGGGCAAACACGCACGTATGAAAACACTCATGTACGGAAACACAAACACACACGTATGAAAACACGAACGCAAACGTGCATGCACATAAACACACATACAAAAACAAGCATGCACAAAAACATGGAAGCGCACAAACCCGCATGTACGAAAACGCGCACACACACAAACATGTGCACACACGGATGTTAACACGCATGCATGCAAACATGCACACACGCAAACACGCAAATACGCATGTACAAAAACATGCATGCATCTAAACACGCACGCACGCAAATACAAACGCAAGTACAAACACATGCACGCACAAACATGCATGCGGTAAACACAAGTACAAAAACACAAACGCTAACAAACATGCACGCAGGTAAACACACGTACAAAAACATGCATGCCCACAAACACGGACACACGCAAACACCCATGTACGTAAACACACGCTAACAAACACGCACGTATGTAACCACGCATGTATGAAAACACGCACGCACACAAACATGCATGCACACAAACACGTACATACAAAAACACGTATGCACACAAAAATGCATGCACGTAACACGTGCACAAAAACAGGCATGCACACAAAGACGTACGTACAAAAACACGTATGCACACAAACATGCATGCACGCAAACACGGATGCACAAACACCCCCGAAACGCATGTACGAAAACACGCACACAAACACGCACGTACGAATCCACGCGTGTACATAAACATGCACGCACACAAACATGCATGCATGTAAACACACGTACAAAACATGCAAACATTCATGCACAAATACAAAAACACGTACGTACAAAAACACGCATGCACATGAACATACATGCACGCAACCACGGACGCATGCAAGTACCCATGTACGAAACGCATGTACGAAAACATGCATGCACGCAAACATGCATGCATGTAAACACACGTAGAAAAAAATGCACGCACGCACACAAACATGCACGCACAGAAACATGTATGTACAAAAACACGCATGCACACAAACGCGTATGTACAAAAACACGCAGCCACGCAAACAAACACGCATGCTAACACATTTGTGAAATCTGATTGAAAACTATTTATTATTTACTATTTACTATCTTAATTATACTTCACCATAAACAAGCCACTGAAGAGTCACCAAAGCTCAGAGGAGTGCACAGGATTAGCATGGCAGACCTGTGTCTCTACCAGCTCATTCAACATCTAAACTGCTCGTCTCATGCTTTTCATGTTCACGCTAAACAAAATCTTGTCTTTAGGTTTGCACGTTTTCACTTCTACTACACATCTACTTTAACAAGCCAGACAGCGCTTGGCATTGGGGCAGACAGACAGCGCTTGGCATAGTGCTGTGCAACTCTTTCGATTGTACGACGAGTGCTGATATATGGGTTAGTGATCTTCATGACAGTGCGGGTCAGTGTGTCTCCTCCACCCATCCCCCAACCCACAGTAACCAACATGTCAACATGCATGTAGCAGCCAATGGAGGCTCAGTGTGGCCTGCAGCAAGTGCTCAGCTGCTCGTCACTATGGTTACAAAATCTAGTTCCCTACAACAGACACGATCGAGAGGTGAGCGGAAAAAAATAAAAAGATATTAGCACACTAAACACACAATCTTTAGAGTTGCTCTTATAGACAGGTAGTTTAAAATGCATAGGAAGTCTATGGTGTTTTTTTTAAAGTAATGTCAAATTCACTTCCTGTTAAATGGCATACATACACCAAGGATTGCTATCATGTCTTGTACAGTAGAACAAACATTTTCCTTTAACAAGATGCACAGTTCCAGAAGAAAATAAAGGCACTACCAAGCTTTACACACAATTACACACAAATAATATATTGCAAAAAGCGAGTTTGTAACTAAGCACACCATGTACCCAATGCTAAAGCAATGGGTTTTAAAATAAATAAATAAATTAAATAAATATAATAATAATTAATAATTTAATAAATACATACATAAATACATAGATACATCGGGGTTCATACACATTTTTGCTACCAAAATTCAATGACTTTTCCAGGACTTTGAAGTAAATTTTCATGACCTAATGTTTCATGTAATGTCTGCATATACATGGTAAATAATAAGAAAAACAATGCATGTTCAAAGTTATTACAGCAAATCATAAAACATGCAACAATCTACTATTTTAAAAGAATCTTTATCTATGCAAAATTTATTTAGATAATGTTCACACAGCACTAATAATGTGAGAGCATGTGTTTGGCCATGGACAGAAAAGAAGTAAACACAACTAACCTATATTTAAGTATACAGACATTTGTTAAACTAATTTCCATGACTTTTCCAAAACTTTGTGGGTTTTTCAGTTTTTCCAATTTTTGTCAAAATTCCATGACTTTTCCAGGTTTTCCATGACCATATGAACCCTGATTCATACATGCATACATGCATACATGCATACATGCATACATACATGCATACATACATACATACATACATACATACAAGGCATGGAACAATAACCATTTTCAAGGTATACCACGGTTTAGAAAAGTCAAGGTTTTAAACCCACAACATTTTCTATTCTACCGTTCCTCAGGTAGGTGGAAAAAATTATTTTAATTTTTTGTATTTTTTTTAGGACAACAGTTTCTCCTGTAGAAAAGAAATCCAAAGATGCCATTTTAAATTGTAAAGAAATCAGTGTTTTTGAAACTAATGAAGACAGCAGAAGTCAATACCTATGTTTCCATCCAAAAACTTTATGCGTAAAACTGTATTATCAAAAGACGCGCGAATAAAGCAGCATTTCCATCCAACGAGTCAAAGCTGACAAAATCGTCACTTCCTGATTAACTGGCGCCAAATATCAACAGTAAAAACGTAATTTACTGCTGTAAGAGAAGCTGTGTCAATCTTTTTCTTCATTTAATAAATGACTTGTGCCTCAGAAGGCAATCCTGACACGCAGTGAATGCGCGGCGGCGTTTGAAGGAGTCAGACGCGGAACACAGACGCTCTTGATTATGGAGGTCATTAATAATATAATAACACAACTGCTTAAACGGTAAGGCGTTTAAGAATGACAAAAACAACATTTCAGATGTTTTACAGTGTGTTCAGCCTGCTGGTTTGTCCATTTTTTATGATCACATGATCTCTTTTAACAGAATCACATGACCTTTTTTTTAATGCGCAGACGGGAATTTATGTAGTGAAAGGGTTTCCATTGCAGTTTATTCGCTTATCGAATAAAAAGTTTATCCTACTCAGTTATGCGCATATATTTTTTATGCGCATTTTCCAAATTTATACGCATCATGGCGTTTCCAACAACCGATTTTTTACGCACATATCCAAAATGAGAATAAAAATAGCTGGATGGAAACGTAGCTAATGATTCATTTGAATTATTTAGCCTGACATGTTTAAAATCCCAAAATATTTGAAATGTTTCTCAAAATAAAATATATTGTGTTCAGAAGGGAACATTTTTTTTGTTTTTTACCCAGACATTTAAAAACAATATAATTCAAAGCAGCAATCACAATACTGTCAAATTTTTGTCCAAGGTTATCATATTGTCAGAATCTTATACAGGCCCATGCCTAATAAATAAATAAATAAATAAATAATTAATTAAATAAATAGGTACATAAATACATATGTACATACATACATACATACATAACATACATGCATAACATACATGCATAACATACATAACATACATACATAACATACAAAAAAAAAAACATTTTTTATGGTGGACCAGGAGTGCTGGTGAGAAATAACATTAGGAATTCAATTTTATAAAAGACTTTAAAAGTGCATAACTGGAATATCACATAAAAGACATGCAAATAAAGCAGAGTTTCCAAGTAGTCTAATAGAACAAAAAAAATTGTCACTTCCTGATTAACAAGCACCAAATATCAAAAATGCTGCGGTAGGAGAAACTGTGTGAATCTTTTCTTTATTTAATAAATGACTTGTGCCTCAGAAGATTCAGAAGCAAATAACGTGTGGTGGCGTTTAAAGGTGTGAGACGCAGAGCGCAGACAATCTTGACAATTCTAGAGGGCATCACTAACATATTAACACTAATACTGGCATTTAGAATGATCAAAACAACATTTCCAATGTTTTACAATGTGCCCAGCATGCTAGTTTGTCCATTCACACACATTTTTATCATCACATGATATCTTTCAACAAAATCACATGACTTTTTTTAACGGGCACACTGGAATTTGTTAAAAGTGTTTGCATCGTAGTTTGTGCGCATACTGTGCAAAGTTTATCCTACTCAGTTATGCACCGCTTCTATTAACCATTTTTATGCGCATATCCAACATGCACATAAAAATAGGTGGATGGAAACATAGCTAATGTGTTTTTTATCAAAACACACTAAGCCAAATACAGACCACTGATCTGAAAACACTGGACGAAACCCAAATAATTGTGGGACTTGCGACCGACAGGCACAAAAGCAGCATGGGTAGAATAATAGGCATCACATTTCCAGGCTAAGGTTTCTGGATGGAGACGGATACTGCCGCTTGCCTGCTAGCCTGGCGCCCAGCGCTCTGATCAATGACCTACATCATTGAAAATGCAGGCTATTGTGCTGTGCTTGAGACAGGTTTAATCCAGGTCAACAACCCCCTCCTCTATAATGTGTCTCTCAAAAGATTCACATTACATGCCATATCTTGCCCAGCGACACTACAACTGAAAGCTAGCCAACTTGCCCAATGCCATCGAGTCTTTAAAGCCAGTGTCAAATGCTGGAGACGTCGTGAATGCTAGTTTTTATTGCTATTAAAATACTGAGTGCGTTTAAAAAAGGCTTACCCTAGAAAACCCTAGATATCCATCTGCAAGGTGACGCAAAACAGAAGTGTTATCAACTTCTTAAGACTTCTCAAAACTGAGGAGAAAATGTCCATCGCAGAAGGACGCTTTCATGAATGTTAAACTACATTGTGTGTTCCACTTTTTGAGTTACGGCTGTCACATAATCAGCATCTCTTACTAGGGCTGCACGATTTGGAGAAGAAAAAAAAAAACTAACTGTGATTTTTCTGACCAAAATCGCAATTTAAAATGTGATTTAATTTCATAAAAGAGCTGCAGGTTTGATGTGGTGGTTTTGATAGCGCAAAGGAAAGACCAAGAATAATCACAAAGTACGCTACACTATGCTTCTGTTTATTTAAAAATAGGGATTCACGATATATCGGCGGCCATAACATTTTCATATCATAAATCCTATTTTTAATGTTATTGTTATCAGTCCAATTTTCTTCTCCAAATCGTACAGCCCTAGTAAGAGATGCTGATTATGTGACAGCCGTAACTCAAAAAGTGAAACACACAATGTAGTTTAACATCAATGAAAACATCCTTCTGCGATGGACATTTTCTCCTCAGTTTTGAGAAGTCTTAAGTTGATAACACTTCTGTTTTGCGTCACCTTGCAGATGGATATCTAGGGTTTTCTAGGGTAAGCCTTTTTTTTTTCCAATGAAAAAATTAGGCTGATATCTATTGACCTTATTTTTCAATGCAGAAGTGCGCCCGTTATTTTAGAACTTCCGATTCAGTCGCCTGTGGGAGAAATGACTAGGAATAGTAAATGGCAGAAAACTACTTGCTCTACAAACAATTGTTTGCAAGACTATACAGACAAAGTAGAATAATATAATAAGAAAATATCAGTTTGCAGCATCAAGCATTTTTAATGTCTAAAAATGAATGGAAGCGAATGAGACCGGAAGTCTCGAGTTAAAATGATTCAAATGGCTGTGCTCGCTCGTACGCGGATAATAAGTCGATAGATTACATAATTGTGCAGAACTGCCTGCCTTCACACATATGTGCACGATAACGGAGCTTTCTACATGTGCTAAACAACTCATTGGGTTGTTTGTAATCTAAAATGACTTTTTGTTCGTATTAACACGTTGGTTGTTGATGTAAGATTGTATTCAGTTTGATCGGCATTTTTATAGTGATTATAACGAGCACACGTGATGCTATCACCGCACACACACGCATACATAGTGGTCCGACAAAGTTTTCAGGGGGGAGAGGTGTGCCAGTCACTGAATCCAGCATGGGTGTTCTCAACCCTCCACCACACTCCGTCTTTATATTATGCACCGTGTCAAAGTCATCTGGGATAAATGCTCAGGTGTTGTGTCAAAATCTGACTCGACTTTTCATCACAGCACCTGCAGTTTCAAACTCACAGCAGTAAATACCCTAACCTGCCTAGTTAACCTAATTAACCTAGTTAGGATTGTAAATGTCATCATTCATTCATTCATTTTCTTGTCGGCTTAGTCCCTTTATTAATCCGGGGTCGCCACAGCGGAATGATCCGCCAACTTATCCAGCATTTGTTTTACGCAGCGGATGCCCTTCCAGCCACAACCCATCTCTGGGAAACATCCATACATTCTCATTCACACACATACACTATGGACAATTTAGCTTACCCAATTCACCTGTACCGCATGTCTTTGGACTTGTGGGGGAAACCGGAGCACCCGGAGGAAACCCACGCAACCACGGGGAGAACATGCAAACTCCACACAGAAATGCCAATTGACCCAGACGAGGCTCGAACCAGCGACCTTCTTGTAAATGTCATCATGGCAAAGAAAGTTATTAGAGATGAGTTAGTAAAACTATTTTGTTTAAAAATGTGTTGAAAAAAAGTAAATCTCTCCTTTTAAAAACGCAGAAATTGGGAAAAAAAAATGAACAGGGGGGCTAATAATTCAGGCAGTTTAATAATTCTGACTTCAACTGTATATTTGATTAACCAAAGTCCAACAAGTGCTAATTTCACATCGGTCACTTCCATAACGCAGCTTTTTCCTCATCGATACAAACATGTCAAATAAAAAAAAATATATATGCATATTTGTTCTATATTGAGCCGACTCTAATCCTTTATATCAGCATTATTTCTTTTGTTTTGTTCAGTTGAATTCACAGAGTTTTAAAGTATGTAGCAGACTGTAAACTCGCAGACTTTTTTTGTCACATCCGTAACCCATGTTAAATTTCCCTCATTTAAAATCTATAAATGCTTACAGATTGATATTTTTCAGATCTCATAACTGTGGTTAGTTCTTTGAGAAAATATGAACAGATGCTTCAATATAATGTTAACGTATACTTTGTGTATTTATGTTTAAAATTTTTGACTGCAAATGTCACCATTACATTGGAATTCCTCATATGTGAAAAAAACTGTCCACCAGTAAAACTAATCCCATCCAAAAATAAAGGCAGAAGGTGTTATAATTACAATTTCACTACATATATAAAACAGATGTTTTATTTTAACAGCAATGAATGCGCTCTGGGCTATATGATATTATTTTACATGTGCTCGTGCCGAGGGCGAACACAGTGTATTGTGTAACTGATGCAGGGTGAGTGAATGCAAATGATCACGCAAACTCTTTGCAGCCAAATACATACTTAATGATCAGAAGGTCTGGTCTCTTTTCCCTTTATATACACACACACGTTTGTTTTTATCAAATAATGAACTCATGAAATGGAAGCAGCTAACATCTTTGACATTAAAAAGATCTGAATAATACATCGAATTGAGATCCCTGGAGAAGCTTGTTTTTGCGAGCAGGGTCATACTAAATGGCTTTTACGTGTACTTTACCATCAGGGGTAACAAGGTAAACAAGTGAGGGGATTTGGGGTAATGAGTAACCTGAAGGTAAATAAACAGCCGTTAAGCAGTGCTGAGGCTCACCGAGGGTCAGGACGCTCCCAGAGGGATTGTGCTCAGGGCAGTTAGAGAGATCTGCACTAGCCTGACAAAATAGAAAACAAGGGACTCAAAAATACAGACTGTAAGCAATTGAAAGGAATAAGAGTTGAACGAATCAATAGAGTCTGTGTATCAGAGTCTGTTCACAACAATATCTCATTACTTATTCTCCATACACACATAAGTAGTTAGTTAGCTGTTTGTGTTTATCTAACATCCAAGGTTTCCCTCATAAAAAAGCATTAAATACAGTGCTTCCCACATATAGACTTTACTTGGGGCGGGCCGCCTGTATATGTTAATGGCCACCCAAGTATTTTTGGTGACACTTTTTTTGTTTACTATTATCATCATCATCATCATCATCTTTGTACTGTTTTGTATCCGCCCAACATAACTAAATATATGCAATCGATTAACCTGTGGAACTCTCACTATACACGTTTCCTACTGCTGGTTCTGTGTGTGCGAGAACAGTCAACACTCCTACAGACAATCTCACATGCTCTGCAGACCCACAGAGACGGGCCTTTAGGGCACTTAAAAAATTAGTCTTGTCGACTTTTGCTTAAGCTGCCATTAATTGTATGCGCTTTTGCATTATTTTCGCTAAGCTTCGCAGCTGACAGCACACACAGCGGCGAGAGCAAGAGAAACATTAAATGCATTCTTTAATCGAAACGACTCCAAAAACTTTACTATATAGGACAAAATGACACTGAAACTGTCTGAAAAATGTTCACCATTAGAAAAGGTTCATCAGCTCATTTGACATTTAAATGAAGTACACTTTTTATTCTTGTAATTATGATATTTTTCTAAGGTACTGTTGGTTTTTATTCCTTTTTTTCTGTCATTAAGTCTCATTTGTTGAATATTTTATTAATTTGAATATTTTATTACATATTTTATACATTAAATTATGGAATTTGGAAATACTCTACAAAATGTAATGCCTATAAAGCAATAAAGAGAAAGTGCAAGCAGCAGTTTTTTACCTGTCAGTGTGTGCACATGGCTCCTGAATAGCATAAAAGTAAGAAAAATAGTGGATTTCTTTTTTTTTTTATTTCAACAGCATTAAAAAAAAGACTTTAACCTAAAAGAATATAACAGCGTCATGAGAAATAAAAACACTTTTTTGTCACATGTAGATAACCATTTATGTGTCATGGGTAAAAGGTACGTTTCAATCTGGCTACAACTGTAAGCATATATTTCAAACCTGTGTGAAGCACTGAAATACATATTTAAAAACTGAAAATCTTAACCAATTAATCTATTACAGTTTGCTCATTGACCATTTAAAGCTAACAGAATAAACAAAAATTCAAAGTTTAACTTCTTTGTAAATTAGACAAGTAATTTTGTTACTTAACAGACTGCAATAAATCTACTTAGACCAGTTATGTGTTTAACAATGTTAAATAAATGATGATAGTTGTGTTTTCCAGGGTTAAATAATCAGGTTTGTAATCAGACTAGTAGCCCAATCTGAATAAAAGTCACATTTAGCAAAATCAATGGAAATGAATTGGTTAAATCCGATTAAATTTTCATTCAGATTGTAATGGGTGGCTTAATCCTCTTTTAGTCTGACTAATAAGACATTTAAACACTCAATCAGATTAAAAACTAGGGAAAAAAATGCCTTTTGTTTGCAAGACTATTTTCCTTGCAACTATTTTCACGCATTGTGCAGATCATAACTACACTGAAAGACACACAAACCCAAATCTAAATAATTTCTTACATTAATGTTTTTTTTTACTTAGTGCATTTGTTCTAGAGTTTTTAAATTACAAAGATAAAGATTAATTAAGGCTATTTGAACAGTAAATATGATTTATTATTTTTAATTATATAGAGAATAAAAGAATGATTAAACATTAAATAATTATTTTTATTATAACTTTAAAATGTTTTTTCAATTAAAAAACGTGTTCTTATAAGAAATGTAAGCTAATGTGATGCGAACCCTGTGTAACCACTAATAAACAGGCTGTATTCACGAATTCAAAATGCATAAAAAAAAGTAAAATCTAAACACTTATTTCTTTGATGATAAATCAAACCTTCAGCAACCATTTTATTCCATTTTCCAGTATCACATAATTACTTAAAATATTTATTTTAACTTCAACTGAACCAGACTTTGTACAATAACACAAAAAGTATCCAAAAGCATTATTGTATTAATAAAAAAAAAAGAAGTTTTTTTTCGTTACATTTAGAGGTCCAAGACTAAAACAGTTTGTCACCTTAGAATTATAAGGTTATATCTGACATTTTTGTCAAAATTTAGTTATTGACATTTTTATAATCATTATGGGATGTTTTTTTATAAGTTGTTTACATTTTAAGACTTTTTATTTAAAAAACAAATGTTACACATGTACTCTTTGCTATGGAATGCAAAAACGTTGAAGGTCAATATCTCAAAATTATTCAGAACGCAGACAGAACCTTATAATTCCAAGGTGTCGAGTTGTAAGAGCAACAAATAATAATTTGACTCCTAGTTGATCATTTGGAAAAGTGGCAGAAAGTCGATTATCTGTTGAACTGCATCCCAATCATCACAAATGCTGCAAAAGACCAACTGGAGCCTGCATTGACCCAAGATTCTCACAGAAATCAGTCAAGTTTGGTTTGCAGTTACATTCTGTTTGTGGGCGTGCAAGAGCAGAGTGGATGGTAACAGGTATCAAGACATTTGTGCTGCCCATTACATTACAAACCACAAAAGAGGGCAAATTCTTCAGCAGGATAGCGCTCCTTCTTATACTTAAGCCTCCACTTCAAAGTTCCTGAAAGCAAAGAAGATCAATATGCTCCAGGATTGGCCAGCCCAGTCACCAGACATGAACATTGTTGAGCATGTCTGGGGTGAGATGAAGGAGGAGGTATTGAAGATGAATCCATAGAGTCTTGATGAACTCTGGGAGTCCTGCAAGAACGCTTTCTTTGCCCTCCCAGATGAGTTGATTAATAAGTTATTCGAGTCATTGCAGAGATGTATGGATGCAGTCGTCCAAGCTCATGGGAGTCATACACAATATTAATTCTTTTTCCACTGCACCATGACTTTATATTCTATACTGAACATTATTTTTGTTAAGTTACAAGACTTTTGTCTAAGCAAAGTCAGACCTCAGTGTCCTAATTAAATAATTTAAATAAATCAAGGCATGATCATATTTTATTTTGGTAAAACACGCGTAATATAGAGGCCTTTGCCTTTCATATAAGCCACTTCTGATACTAAATGATCAACTAGAAGTCAAATCATTATTTGTTGTTCCAAAAACTTGGATGGAGGACAAGACTTTTGTCAGATAGTGTAAAAAGACAATTTAGATGACGCGTGTCTACGTCACTAATGAAACGTAATCAAATTTGAGCAGAACTTTTTGCAAATCATGCTTCTTATTACAAAATAAAATAAATATTGTTTATTTAAAGCTCAAGAATACACACATTTAATTAAATAAGTCTAAACTGCATGACTATCAATTTCGAGTTTCTAACCCTAAGAGCTCATGGCCAGTCACAGCACACTGGCAAGCAGCAGGAGAAAGCACAAGAGAGTGTACGAGAAAGAGTGAGAGAGTGCCAGAAAGAGCGAGCAAAAGGGAAGCAGAGATGGAAAAAAAAAAGAAAGAAAAAAAAAAGCTTACAGTGCAAGTAGTTCCAGCTCAGAAAGGCGGAGCCTAAAACCCGGGCTGGACTGACTGGCTGAAACACGGCACACCCCCTTCATAACAGCACTGCTGCCTCTCCACAAACACTTTAACCATTTCCTCACCCTATACTCCTGCTTACACACTGCTATAGATTCGCTGACCTCAAGCTCTCAACATTTGCATCTACTAGTAGTCTGAGAGAAACAAAGGGTTATAAAATGTGTATGAAAATGTTTTCAAATGTTCATATTCACATAAGCTTGATGTAAAAGGAATTCTCTAAGCTCAAAGTATAGTCAACAACAAGGTAAACATACAGGAAACAACGTCAGCAGCTTGCTCAATTCACTATAAAGCAAACAAACACACAGGAAGCTCCGCAGTGAAGGTGTGCCTATAGACACATTTCTCGAGAGATAATTTGCCAGGATTCAAGCAGGCATCCTTCACAACTTCTGCTCGTCCTTGATTTTTAAACACGCAGTGGCACTTTGTAGCACTTTAAAAACATTCCACAGAACTTCACAAACTAACATTGAAATCAGCCTACAAAAACTAACTTGCAAACAAGAACTAACTTACACACAACATTGGTTCACAAGCTTTTTGGGGGTTAGAGCCACTCTCTATCCTTTATCCAGGGCACTTACCTCCCCAAGTTTAATACCTGTCTTAATAAAAATGGAAGATACATCAAATTAATATATATCTATTTCTTAACCAATATTTTACTCAATGTTCATAATATGTCGCATAGGCTCAAAAACTATTTTATTCCAGTGTCATTTAGACTGTTGAACACTAATCAATAATGCGTATGTCTATATGTGTTTTATGTATATATAATTTTTCCACAATAATAAGTCCACAAAAATGGGACAATAAAGTATATAAAAAAACAATAATAAAACAAATCAAATAAATGGATAAATAATAACACTACTACAATTAATGGACCCAACTAATGGCCTGTTATGACGCGTTTAACGGTCATCATAATCTTAAATCCTTGAAAGTTTTAAATGCTCAGATTTCTTTTTTAAGCGTATGAACATTTATATATGTAGTATATCATCTTTGCTTCAAAATACAAAAAAACAAATTACCACTTGTGCGAGGTGTTTCTAATGCAGCGTCTATGGGACAGGATAGTAAATAAGACGCTATTCTCTGGCTGTCGTCAGTCTCACACAATTTTTTTTTTCCTTTTTCTGAAAGTCTTTATAAAAACTCCATGATGATGTTCTTTTATTATTTCAGTAAATAAAATAGTCAAAAAATTATTTGTTGTATTCTCCCATTCACTGCACTCATAGTTTTTCCAACCATGACAACTTCCGCTACTGAGAAACCCGGAAATGTGAAAAGGGTCTATAATAATAAGCTTGAAAAATGCTTAACAAAAGTCTAATTACGCCTATTACTATATTTAGGGTTAGGGATATATATAAATATATATAATAGGTAATAGGTATACACACACTTATTTTCCTTCAGCTTAGTCCATTTCAGGTCACCACAGCGGAATGAACCACTAACTATTCCACTATTCCAGCATATGTTTTACACAGCGGATGCCCTTCCATCCGCAACCCAATACTAAGAAATACCCATACACTCTTGAATACACACACTACGGAAAATTTCTCTATCTATCTATCTATCTATCTATCTATCTATCTATCTATCTATCTATCTATCTATCTATCTATCTATCTATCTATCTATCTATCTATCTATCTATCTATCTATCTACACACACACACAGCTCTTTTTCTGTCTAGTCTAACAGCAATCTATTGTGCAGCCCTATTTAGTCATTGCGATTTTACAAAATTTGAAACTTTCATTCAGCAAGGATCCATTAAACTGATCCAAAAAGAGTGTATAAATTGACAAAAAAAAAAACATATTTTTGGGGGGGCTTAGCGTTGGTGATTTTAAGTGCTTCAGCTTTGGTGATGTTGACATTTCTTTCACACTTTCTCTGACATATCCTGTGGCCCCAAATGATTAAAACACTGCTAGAAATCCCTGTTTAGAAAAGAGTCACGTGGGATTTTTTTTTTCCACATAAGACATGTCAGCTTGCTCTTCCTTTCCTAGAGCTCTTGAACACACTTTTACTGTGGTGGTTTTATCTTTAAATTTAAGTGAATAAAAACAAAAACATTTATTCTTATAATCATAGAAAATGCCGCTTTGAAGAATATTTTGAATACAGCTTTTTTTAGACATGAACACACTAATTTTAGTGACTATTTTTCACATTCACATAAGCACATGTAAAGCAACTTTTATTTTACTTAATTTTTGCTTTTAAACACCTAAAATAAATGTCAAAATGCTTAATAAATAAATAAATAAATAAAAGAGTGTTTTATTTATTTTATAAAAAATTTTATTAGTTATGAGCCTAATAAATGTGTGTGCCTTACACAATAAAAAAAATGCAGGCTTCCTTACAACTCATTAATTTTGTCCAAACACAAATGGATTAAGTTAACTTAATATTTTGTACCAATTTAAGTGGATGACACAGAAAATACTTCAGTTGTCCCCCCAGGAAAAAACAAAGTTTTTCAGCTCTTAGTACATAGAACAGGCTGCTAGTTTTGAGGGTACGTGCAAATATGTGCAATTAATTATAAGACAGTATTTACATCGTGTGATGTGAACTTTTATATATGACACTTGAGATCTGAATGACACTGACAGCATAATATCAGTTCCATAAAAATGTTGCAATACTATTGAAAACATGCCCTTTTTTCCTTAATTAGTCACAGGCATATAAAACACGGAGACGAGTTCAACTGAAAAATCTAGCAATATCCAGTCAATATCTAGCCTTTGTTTACATTTTCTCAGGAATCAATCTCCAGATGAAAATAGTTGATTTAGTATCTGATCCACATAGCAGTAGTATTTCAAAACAACCATGACCTCATGACCTTTACACACACCAATTAGTCAGACAGGGAAAGCATTTTGGGGAAACTCGTATAAAACCAGCCATGATTTTGAAACTAGTCATTTTGTTACAGATGCTAGGGATGTCCCAAACTAGTATTAAACAATAGTCTAATAATAGGCCTTTTTTTAGGTAATCATATGTTACATGAAGCCTGACTCTTTCATTTTGTATGTCAGCAGTCATTGCTAAACTGACAGCTGTGTTGAAACGCGAAAGAACTCCAACAGCAATGTATATGTAAGCAAAGCAAGCATTTTCTTAGACTTTTGAAAACTTTGGTTATGACAACCAATTTGATATGAAATAAACTGACAGCAAGGGCTGACATGGTGGCTCAGTGGTTAGCAATATCGTCTCACAGAAAGAAGGTCGTTGGATTGAGTCCCGGCTGGACCAGTTGGCATTTGTATGTGGAGTTCGCATGTTCTCTACATGTTCATGTGCTCTGGTTTCCCCCACAGTCCAAAGACATGCACTATAGGTGAATTGAAGAAACTAAATTGGCTGTAATGTAGGGCTGTGCAATTAATCGCAGAAAAAATAAATATATAAATAAATAAATAATAATAATAATAATAAGCGCGATTTAAGCACATGCAATTTCTAAATCGCGAAGGCTGCAAATTTATTTAATCATTTATTTAGATTTTTGTTCACGTTCTTGTGCGCATGATTTTAATATGTTAAACAATCAGAGCTGACGCAGTACACTGGGCAATTACAGCTAAGCTGAGCGGGAGAAGAAGAAGAAGAAAAAAAACATTATCATTTTGTCCATATTACACAGCCCTAATAAGGCCCAATCCCAATTCTACCCCTTAGCCCTTTCCCTTACCCCTACCCCTCGTTTTGCGTGTTCACGTCAAGGGGTAGTGGTGTCCCAATTCTCTTTAGCTTGTAGGGGTAGGGCTAAGGGCAAGGGGTATACACCCCTTCGAACGAAGATTTTTCAGGACCACACTTAAAACGGAGGGGTAAGAAAATGTCCAAGAATGCATCTGGCACAGCGGTAGGATAGCTGAACCCAGAAGTAAGGAGATCCACAAATTAGTATTTTTTTGTCATTATTACGAATTTTTACGACAAACAAACACGTTTTAATATATTCATAACCGCCCTCGTGTTTTACTGCCAATTCTTAGGGGTAAGTTTTGAAGCCCTTCCCCTTAAGGGCCAAAGGGTAGGGGTACAAAATTAGAATTGGGATTGGGCCTAAGTGTTTCCCAGTACTAGGTTGTGGCTAGAAGGGCATCCGCTGTGTAAAACATATGCTGGAATAATTGGTGGTTCATTTCTACTGAAGGAAAATAATTAAATGAATGAATGAATGAAACTGACAGCACGGTAAACATTGCAATGCTGCTGTAATTGCCTATACTGTGTCACGTTCTTTGCAGTGTCTTTAAATGATGTCAATGTGAAGGTTGTGTTAAGTAAAACTTCAGAATAATTGCACATATTTAAAGGAACACTGGTAACTGTAAAGTCTGAGGGACGGGGTTTGCAGGTAACAGCGTTTGCCACTGAATCGACACATTTTAAGCGCGAGAGGTACTGTATAATCCTTCATTTAATCCTCACTATGCTGTCAGCTGTGCAAGCGGCACCTATATGTTAAATTTAACACAATTTATGAAAAGACCGTTATAGCTATTAAGATGACATGCAAATAATAAGTTATATTTCAATATAAATGTGGGGCGGGGCGATGGATCGCGATGCCGGCTCAGCATCCTGAAGTTAATCGGCCATCGGCAACGGACTATGGCATCGTAAATCGACCCAACCCTACTAGGAACTATACTCTCAAGTGTAATAATCAAGAAACAAAACCGCAGCAGGCACAATGATATCACATAGAACTGTTATCAAGTCACCAAGTGGGGACTATTTGTAGGCACTGCATAATATCATTATTACCTTATTATCAAAATTATTATTTTAATTGTTTGAGCGAGATGAGATGCTAATGTCTAACCTGCTAATCTGCCAAGCTAAAGGTGACCCCATTTTCAAAAAAACAAACAAATGTTCTTTTAAACAACACATATATGTACATAAAGGTAGAACACTTTTTTTGCACTTTTTTTAAACATGAAACCTGTTAAAGTTATAAAAGTATGATGTCTTCAAGTTAACTTTTGATTTGTGAGAGAAATATTAAAGGTTTTTACCCAGTAAACTTGTTTAACCCTGATTTTGTTCCATAGTCATTGTGTGGTATTTGATAAACTGTTCTGAATCCAATTAGAGTCAATTTGACCCACAACATTAAAATCATAGCCAGAACTGGAACATAATATGAGGATTAACCGAAAGGCTTTCCATTCAGCCACTTCAGACAACGGCGCAATCACTTTGAAACCGAGAGCTCGACTGAGTACGTTTTGTGCAGTGAGACACAACATTCATGGTGTGAACATGGTGTGCAGGTCCACAGAGGGCTGTACCTGGCGTATCAGGTACCTTACTAATCTGCCCTATATCTGCACTGTTTATTTGATGGCCAACACTTGATCTCATAGTGGAGGCCCCGTATATTCCCATCACAGGCTTGATTCTCCCGAAACACCCTTGCTAAACTTCTGAAAACAAATAAAAGGTCTATGTAAGAGTTTAATCGTATTCAAAAGCTCATGGCATTACTGGTGGAATGCAATAAACACTAGAATATGACGAGTTGCTGTGTCAACTTGTGCTTCCCGAAAAACTATTAAAAAAGAGAATCGTGGAGATGACTATCATCAAAGTGGTGTCAGCATGACCATGTACTTTACAACGTCAATAGAATACTTTTAAAAGCCTCTACAAAACCAATTTGAACCAGAATAAATCAACACTTCCAGTCAGGTTCTAGCATAAAGCTATTGTAGGGATTCTGAAGACTTGGGTTCATATAGACCAGCTTTTGCGTCATTATTCAACACAACTGCATGGAAAACGGCCTTCGAATTTTCTCCTTTTGTGCTATGTGAAATAATGAAAGCCTAGAGAAAGATCTAGAGTGATGATTTTGGGTGAACTATTAGGTTATTTCAGATGCACAGGGAAAATAAACTGGCAGATTAGCAGAAAATCCCCCCCCAAAAAAAGGATAAAGGTAATCAAAAACGTATGACATGTCATGTATTTATGTCATGGATTATAATAAAAGCAGTCTAGTTTTAGTTCATCACAATGCTCACATCGACACAAGATAGACTCAGTGTCATTTGAAATAACAGTCAATCTAATATTTTTCCTTTCGAACCCCCTCCCCACTTGCAGTGTGTGAGCAGATATATTTCAGGGCCAAAATCAACTTGGCAAAAAGAAAATGTCGCCCCTTTTGGAGCAGCATCTCCTTGTGTGCCTCACAGAGCTCTTCCACACTAATGCACATCGACACACTTGAAAGCCTCTTCCAGGTGCAGCAGAATACTTCAGCAGAATACAGCCCTCTCAACACGCACACTTCTACAGGCATGCATACTGGCAGGGCTGCACAACTCATCAAAACAAAATTGCGACCGCGATAAGGCCTACTGCGAATTAAATAATGTTTCCGAGGTGCCATATGCACCACATGAACTTACATTTGCGTCTCCTCTGCGATTGGGTCACTTTAACGTGAATTTTGGAATACAACATACAGTAACCAGCTTCTAGTTTATGTAATGAAAAGTGCTGATAAACAAAATAGATGCTTGTTTTTCGTCTTTGTTTTCCATGAAAACACTCTTTATTACATATACAAAAATCATGTAAAATAAATGTGTATATGTGCTATTCCTATATAATAATATTTTATTATTTAACCTTGTAACGTGTACAGTCACACAGTTTTGGCTGGTCCTGGGAGCGTACAATCACACCTGTGTGATTGGAACTATCAGTGCAAAATATGATCCGCTGCCAAATTCAAGAGCAGTCTATAAATCTCTCATTCTATACTTCCCTCAATCACGAACAAAACCCCAAGATACTTGAACTTCTCCACCTGGATTAAGGTCTCTCTCAACCTGTAGATGGCATGCCACTAAGGCTGCAACGGTTCTCTGTAAAAAAAAAATCGTATTGTCCCGTTATCCTCACACGATTTGGTATGCCCTGTGTTCCACAGTTTAGAATAATATGCATTATTAATATGGATGCCCTGATTGATGGGCCGGAGATTTGTATCGGCCGATAATCACATTAAATGACTCGATCCGTACTTACTGATCTGGCCGATGTCATGAAATGATCACAAGTGTTTGTTTATGAGTTTACAAGCCGAGGAATATGTCCCTATATAGTGTATCATCTTTATCATGACCTCAGCCAGAAGCTCAACGAGCCTCCCATATATTCATTCTGGAAAATGAGTGAAAATCATTAAATGTCTATTTCCTTAATGTACAGAAATAATAGATTCATAGGTGTGCACTTTAACTTCTTAAGGCTGATTTATACTTCTGCGTCAAGCGCACGCGTATGCTCTGGCGCAGCCTGCACGTGGTCGCATTGCTCTAGTCGTGGGCGTCGCACACCTCTGAAAAAAATGTAACTACAGGTCGAAACAACAGCTCTGTGATTGGTCGGCTTGGCCAAGCTGACAAGTGTGGGCGGGGGTTTGAGCCACGCAAGCCCGATGGAGAGAGTGTTTACAAGTGTGGAGTCCCGTGAAGGAGCTCTAGATGAAAACTGTTGTTTTGTGTTTACCTTATGAATAAAGTTGTAGAACGTCCCGCCTGAAAATGAGCACGTTTGAGCCACTTGTACATTAAGGTAGCGTTCAGAAAACACAAAACACCAGCGAAAAAACTCGACACAGAGGAATATAAACACCTCACTGCCAGCTAGCGTTGTGGAACTATTATTGCAGAGCAACATAAACTACGTGCAGAAGTATAAATGCACGACATGTTGACATATTGAATTCTTCTTTTATTTTTTGTAAAGCTGCGTCTCAGCATGACATGTTTACACCTAAATGGCTATATAAGAGACACGTTAAAGGGATTATATGAAGAATCCTTATTTTCTTGGGTAAGGAGAGATCTCCACTTAAGTATCATACTTGAAGGAAAAACGTGCTTTATGCATTGTAAAGCTTGAAGCATCAGAATGGCTACTTGGTATCACCATGACAAGGAATCGGTACTCGGTATCGGCTGCAAAAATCCTGAACGGAGCATCCCTAATTATTAAAATTGGTCTGGGGATAAAACAACTGCAACCAAGCAAAAAAGTTCTGCCTTTGTACGCTTCCGGTTACCTTCAACAAGCATTGCACATGCGTCTGCTGTCGACATCACAGCACAGCAAATGAAGGAGACAAAAGCACAGGTGAGACCAAAACACAGCACATTGCTGTCAGTGTTTCAACAGATGCCCAATGTAAATCCAGACAGAGAGACAAATAATAAATGCTTTTCTTGCTCAAAGATAGCCTAGATCAGTGGTCACTGACAGTCGGAGAGTGGTCCGGAACCAGAAGCCATCCCATATGCACCCAGACCTACAGGGGTCTGGGCTGGATTGTTTTTATTTATCAAGTTTTATTCCACACCCGATGGCTTTCGCTATTCGCAAGACTGCGCCTAGAAATGATGTTCATATAACTACTGAACAGAACCAGTGACAAATGGCAGTCCCACCAGAGTCTAACACCAGGAACAAGTCTGACTTATTGCCCGAAATGCAAACCAAGATGAGATGGGACAGCCCTTAACAGAGCACAAACTCCCAGAGCACCCACCACAGAAAACCCTGAGGGACAGACATGAACGCCATCTCCATGTCCACAAAGCACATGTGGACTGGACAGGCTACAAATGCAAATAAATGTTAAAATACTGTATAAGCCTTAGTATGAATGTGACCCTAATCACATGATTTATCCAGAAGGTTTCCTGATAGAAAACAGTTAAATAATTCACTGCACTTAATGAATAGTTTAAATGGGCATAGGGGAGTCGCTGCAAAACTGGCTGTTATTAACAAAAAAGAGAGGGGGTGGGGGTTTGGGGTTGGGTAGTAGAACAGGAAAGATGATGAGGTCATCAAAACCTTATGACAGCGTTAACTAGCCTAATAAATGACCATAAATATCACAATCCTCCCTAGCGTTAAGCATTATTGATTCCACGATGAACTGAAAACCATCGGTTCAGCCAATCTACTGGAAATCGCAATGGCAAAATATTATTACAAAACCCATGACTAATAAACCAGAAACGTTTCTATCCATAGGTGTCAGTGGTGTCTATCATCAAGCTCTTCAATATAATCAAATAGCCAGTCATTTATTACATTCGTCCTACTTCAAGCAACACAGAGTTGAATGCAAAACAGACCCAAGGTCAGCTCTCACAGTGTGTCATCATATGCAAAGAGCTTTACGTGAGAATGGGAGATGTGCTTACTTTCTTCTGGACTTGGGTGTGGCTGTGACAGAGGAAGCATCCTTGCGTGGCCGGCCCCGCGGGCGTCTGTCTAACGGGGCCGGGCTCCCTGAGGGTGTGGCCCCAGCACTGCTCAGGGGAGGAGATGGTCCTTGCTCAGAGGGCTCCAGACTCTTTTCCTCTGATGACATTCTGCACAAAGACATTGACATATATTTATACACTGCATGCGTATGGCACTGTAAGAGAATTAAGTTAATCTGGTCACTGCATAAACATTGATAAAGCACTATTTACAGTAGTGGAGTGTACTTCCCAAAGTCACCTACACTGTCGTAATTATCATAACTATAAAATGCAACTATAAACATCTATAAAATGCAATATGATCATTCAAATGATGTGCGCTATTTCAGTTTCACTTTGACTGTCGAGTATGGCTCATGGCTGCCGTCATGAAAAAAAAACATACATGCAAATCATACTTCCCATGCGGCTCCAAAACGACTGCTCTGTGCAACAAACTGAACGTTATTTACAACTTTATTACCTGTTTTTCAGAGCCTTTGCAGGTTCTGTTCACTAAAGTAGACTACACTGGTGGGCACATGCACGTACTCTCGGTAGTAAACAAACAGTGCATCAGCTCACCTGTGATTTCGCGGTAGAGCTGGGCCGATAAACTACTTTTTATAGAATCACAATAAAATATATTTCAATATCAATAATAAGCTCTAGACCTTTTTACTCTATAATGATCAAAGAGCCAATCATACAGAGAAATGTGCAACAAGGGTGTAGATATTAGAGATATACCAAAAGTGTGTAGATATTAGAGATACACCAAATTTTTGCTCACTGAAAAATTATCGGCCAAAAATATGTTATGCCATTTAATGGACCATCTAATTTTTGTATCTTCAGTCATTGTTGGGGTACTCTTTTAAATCTGGAATCCCTATTTCGCGGTCACAAATACATCATTAGGACAAAACTGACATTTTGGGGTGAATTATACCTTATAAATACAGTATGTGACACTTTTAACACCGTTTGGAGGTCTCCATGTTACTGAACCACCTGTATAAAACAATGTGAAGACTTGTGCAACCTCCTTTACACTTACTTATAATTACTTTTAACTGGCTGAATTGTGGAAAAGCTGAACTAAGATCGTGTGTAAGGTCGAAACGAGATTGTGATCTTTGTATATCCATACACATTTATGCAAAAGGTTTGTATAGTTTGTTTCATGTATGTCTCTGTATAACATATACATAATAAGCACATATAACGGCCCGTTTCCACTGAGTGGTATGGTATGGTACGATTCGGTACGCTTTTAAGGCCATTTGCACTGTCTAAAAGCGTACTGAACCGAACAGTACCGTACCACTTTTTGGTCACCCTTTGCAAAGGGTACCAAGGGTACCAAAGGGTGACCAAAAGGCGGAGCTAGACACAGATGAACACTGTTGGTTTACAGAGATACGTCAATTGCTCGCGCAACAAGCCAGAATGAAAACAAAGGACCCGCCATGTTTAATACACAGCCGAGAGACAATACACAGAAATAATATAAACATATAATAACGAGCCATGTTTAACCAGACCATGTCGTCTTGATAAACAGCCACAAAGCCAAGAGAAGAGCAGATTCTCCCCGATGCCTGTAGTTTTTAAGAGCCCGTCTTAAGCGGTGGTCTCGTTTTCTCACATGCGCAAATTATTGTTTCAACGTGAAGAAACTGCTGGACCAACCTGGACTATTATGTACTTGGAATGACGAAATTACTCTCTAACGTGAGGCTACACGTGCTGGTGAAGATTAAAGATACAGATGAGAGGTTTGCACTGACTGTGGGCTAAATTTTTGTTTTGTTTTTGAACCTAAATAAGGCATAAATGTCTGCTGTGTGTAGTTTTTCTGTAATTGGTAACATCGGAGACTGTAAAGGGCTGTATGTGTTCATATATGCTGCATTTATTTATTTATTTTATATAATCGCAGACAGTAGGCTATTCGCATCATTGATCTAGTTATAATCACATCATGTTCATAGAAAGGTCAGTAATGAAGATGTATATACCAGTGTTTATGTGTATAATAAAGCCTCTGTTTTGTGAGAAGTGAACGATGATTTGTGAACAACCCATAAAGCTTTACTGTAGACATTTCCTCGAGTGAAAATTACGTTGACTAAAACTTTCTGTACACCACGCCCACCAAAAGAGTACCCTTTAGCAGTGAAAACGCAAGCCTAATAAAGGTGACCCGTACCGACCCGTACCGTGCTGTACTGTACCACTCAGTGGAAACGGGCCATAAAACACTCACATATCGTATGCCAAACTAAAGTGAAAGTGTAGATTAAAACTTGATCTAGGTTGATCTAGATCTGCTTATGGTAAAAGGTATGTTATGAGTGAATATTGTTGTGAATAATAATGATTTAAAAACACTACATTAGTCAAAAATAAGACATTTTATTTGACTTTAATCTGCTCCATATCCATAAAACCTACTAAAAGTATTCAAAACAACAGATTCATGCATCAGTCATTCAGTTACCTCATCTACAGTAGTTGTTCCACTTGATTGAAAATGTCCCAAGTGGGCCAAATATCATTATTCACAAAAAATATTTACTTGCAAACGCTGAATAATCGATTAAAGCCTATAATCCATAAAATAATCATTGCTGTAAAATGGTTATCAAAACAAGAGTTTGCTTCAGCCTTGTGGCCTCAGTGCAGTACTGTGGATGTGAGGAGAGCAGAGCGGTGCTGTTGACTCATGGCTGATGATGGTGAGCACAGCTGTGTGTGTGGATGAGCGCTGGGGAGAGCTGCTACTCAGCGTGGCGCCGCTGCTCTCCACGGAGCACTGCTCAAATTAATTTAGAGATTTTATTCAGCACAGTCATGCTGAGGACATAGGAGGAAAATGAGGGAGGAAAACCCCATGTGCCCAGCAGAGAGGCCTGCTTATTTGAATGCTGCTTTCGCTGCCGGCGTCACAGGGCCCGTTCTTTACCTGACCGCAACAGCCTGATGACAAACCCACTCGCACTCGCGTAAGGAAGCGGAAGTCATTCAACGGTTTAGATTTGTTGGCATTTCACAGACTATTTTTTTGCAAGCTACACTACAGGGCTACACAATTACATTAAAAAACATAAATTTTTACATTGTAATATATAATTAATTAAATGGTCAGTGGAATTACAGGCCATTATGGTCTACCCTGTTTCACTTTGTTCATTATACAGTGCTTTACTCATCTTAGAACTCTTTTCCCATCAGCTATCAGACTATTAAACGGAAACATAAACAGTTTTGTTCATTCTTTTTGCTCAGTAGCACACTATATTCTTCATCCCAGCTTGCACTATTAATGCATACAATTGCACTCAATCTGCTCCGGCCATCATACTGTTGTTTGCACATAAGCTAATTGCACTAGGCACTTTTTGCATAATAAGCACAATTTTAAGCAACTACTATACATTGTGTACATCTGTTTACATTAGTCCACAATCAGTATTTTGTATTACCAGTATTTTATATTATTTACACTCTCATATATTTCATAGTTATACTCTGTCACTTCTGTGCATATATGTGTATGTCGTGTATGATGTGTATATTATGTTTATGACTTCACTGTGGATGGAAAAGTAAGAATTTCATTGTATAGGGGAACGCGTTTCCTTACTGTGCACATTACAATAAACAAATCGAATTGAATTGAATTAGTGTGATTCTAACAGCTGATTTTGTGAGCACATTTTTAAGTCTTGTCTGATTTCTCCTTCAGGATTTAAAGGGGGTCTATTATGGCGCTTTTTTCAAGATGTAAAATACAGAGACTAAGTACTAAGAGCTGAAAAATTAAGACCTGTTAGCCACGTATGACATCAAAAAGCGAGTGGAAAGCACGAGTGCGTCGCTTCCTTCAGCATTTTCAACGTGATATGTGGTCGCGCTTCTTTGTCGTTGCTAGGCAACCATAAACCGTTTTCTCAGAGGATGACAAGCAAACAAAACATTGTTGCAGCTCTGATACAAGTTTAATTTTGTGTTTGAGTGTTTGGGTGTCCCGTGTTTTTATGAGGTAATTAGCATACCAATTTTTACTGAAATATGTATATTCCATACAAAGTAGAATAGAAAGCCTTCTATTGTCACTGTACACGTCTACATTATATCCATGTGCGATGAGATTAAGTGCATCTCACTACTTGGTGCAAACATGTAAATATCCTTTCAATACAAACCACACTAAACAACAAGTTACAGTAGACATAACTGCAGACGATAAACAGTAGTGCAACATAGGGAATGGGGGAGGTGAGGTGGAGTAAGTATAAAGCTGATCAGTCAGTTCTTGTTACCTGACTCGTGGTGCACTCACAGTGTTGTAGGTGCACCTTGAATATGCAAGTGCGTCGCTCCTAATATGCATGCGCAAGCGCGCACGTCCATTGGAAATAACAAACTTGTGCATGCGAAAGATGCGATATGTGAACAGCCTATTTTTATGGCAGCGTCACAAAGAGGTCTATGATCTATGCATGGCAAACAAATTAAATAAAATAATCTGTGGACACGTAGAAAAGTACACACAAATACTTCTGATAAGTGGTCAAGCAGAACATCAGAGCATTACTTGAGTTTGAGGGTGCGCGCACACACAGTAGCCTATTTGTTTTGCCATAAGTCTATTCCAGAGACATTTTTTTTTACATATCAAAATCATGAACGAAATTAAAATATTGTTCAAGAAAATCGTAATAGGTGTCCATTTTTTGCTCATATTGCACAGCCCTATATAGTAGTAAAGCAATAATTGTAGAAACACTTCTTTTCAGAATATCAAATATTAAATAGTGCTTGGTACTAAGCAGAGAAATATCAAGTATGTAAATGCATAGAGGGCTGTTTATGCTCTGTTCCCCCTCTCTCAGGAAAGAACACTTGGGAATCTGAGAGGCTCTGGTCAGGCATGGGCTCCATCGTGCTGTGGCTGTTTGGAGAACTCCGGCCAATCAGATGAGAGATTCCTTGCTATGATTCAGTCTGTCTTGTGCTCTCATCTGAGCCAGCATTGGCTAGGCTGTAGAAAAACAAGACTAGGCGAGCGGCATCAATTCTGCAGCGGGTGACTTCAGTATTCTGCAAGCTTAGAGGAAACAGTGCTGCTAATCTACTCGAGGAAGAATGAACGACAGCAAAAACACTTCAGCCTTTCTGAACAGGGCCTAAACGTCACTGCCATGCTGTAAACAGAGAATTGGAGAAACCTCTACAGCAAATGTGGTAGGTTTGCAGAATTTGTCAAACAATTTTATTCCTTAGATGATTTAAATGACCCAAAAAACAAGGTTTTCAATACTTTATAACCTACTACATAACTGTGAATCTCGTAGCTTGTACACACAGCAGTTCTAGATCACATACATAAAGAGGTATTTTTTTTATTTAATTTTATTATGCCACCTTATTTTATTTGACCTTTCCTTGTGCGCGTAATATAGCTGTTTGTGTATGTAAATAATGCACAAATTTTAAAGCACAAAGCGCACTTCAAAATGAGTGAACTTCTCAAATAGTATACACTTGCCGGAAATGCCTCACTTGTATTCCTAAATTTCCACGACTTTGCTTGATTACCATATAGCTCATTTACATAATACAAACCAACTGCCTACTTTGACCCGCCCTAAAAGTTAAATACTATGTTGACATCTGTCAGGATTCTGCCACTGCATTTAGATTAGAAACCTTACCATTTCGTTGGAGTGCTATAAGTGCACTATTCTGTGCTTCTGATTCACTGCATTTCAATTTCTGTTAAATTTCGTCTAGTTCAAACTGCTTATTACCGCACATTTTCTCACATAGAGTGTTGTTAAGACAAGGGGTTAGAATGTAACCTGCTTACCTAATGTTTACATTCATGATATTTATATGATTTGCTAATTAACAACCACCACACATGGATCTCCGAATCTGCGTCTCATCTCGGAGGCTACTACTGTCCACCTGAGGTCGCATTTTGGTCGCGGACGTACACTTTGAGAGCCTTCTTGACTGAATGAATGAAATAAGCAGTTTTCCACCTAGGCAATCTGGGCTGCTGAAATGTAAATGGCTAAACTGGCATTGGGCGGGTTGAATGAGGAATACAAAGTCAGCCGTTTTCGTCATGTGTAACGCACATTTCCAAAGCAGAATATCTGACTTTAGCATTGTTTTTCAGATAAACAACAATGTTTACTTAGCATGTTTCTTAAATATCTGCAAAATTATTATGGTATTTTATGCCTTAGAAGAGTCAAAAACTTACATGCAGCATCTTTAATTAAGTCAGGGTAAATGTTTCTACAATGTAATTGCCAAGATTTTACAACTGTACAGCTGCATTCGTATAAAACAGTGCCTATATTATATTTAAATTACACACTGAGTCTTACGTAAAGTCAATAGCTGTAGAACAGCATAAGCCCAACTTCCTAAATAAAGGTACCATTATTTTGTATAAAGATTTATTTATTACATGTTGACTTTACTAACTGCAATCATACAAAACAAGCATTTCTTTCCAGGTGTTTTCATTTATGCCCACATACCGCTGGGATATACGTTCAAGGGTAACTGCAACACTTATGACTTTATTACGCAGATTACGGAATGCAATCAAGATAACGCAGGTGCAAATAACATGGATGAAGATGCTAAATATAGCACGTACACAAAGAGAACTGATTAGATTTTTTTATTTGAATTGTTTTTTAAAAGCATCACTAGCGAAATATACTTCTCCACCATAAAACTAAGGTGGCAATTCTATACTTTCTAATGTAAAGTAAAATGTAAATTAAGGCTGGACAGTTAGACAATATATATTGCATGGTGATATAACATGCAAACCTTAAGGGAATTTGTATTAAGCGGTATGTCAATAAGTGGATGTGGCTAATCTGGATGTAAGGATTCATAAAACTCATCCAATGATCGATGCTATTCACAACACTGATGTCACGATACAATTTTGTCATAACTATATTAAGAAAATGAGTTGAGACAAATTAGAAATTAATTATTTCCCATATGCACATTTTTTGTATTATAATGATTTGATTTTAAAGACAATAAAAATCTAAATAATAAATCAATTGTAATTTAAATAACAATAATAAAACAAGTAAAAGCACTTTTTAATATATATAGCACAATGCCTGAATAACAGGCCTTTGCTGAAATGAAATACTGTCACTACAGTGACGCAAATTCAGCATTTATTAAGCGTTTATAAAAAGAGCTTGCATTAAACACAGAAAAATCTAAATAGTCACAACCGATTTCAATCGGTCTCAATTGATTTGAATAGTCATGTTTGAATCAATTTTAAAAATCAGCTCACAATTAATAGTTACATCCCCTGTGGCTAATAGGCTGTAATGATATACCAGTGCCATGGATCAGTTTACTGTATTAGAGCCACAGGGTTAGACTTTATAGTTGCTGTGAGAGCAGAATTTGTAATGTGGGGGTGTGACATCACACCAGTAATGATGTTGAAAACCCCCCCCACAGATTTATCTTAATAATAGCAATAATTAAACTTAAGTGGAGTGTGTTATCAAATCAATAACTTTCATTGACCCATTAAAAATATTGTATTTTCTGTTGTTTATAGTATATTGTAGTATAGCCTAAACAAGCATGCAACGATTAACCAATTTCACTATTAACCAAGCTTTAATTTATCACGGTTAATTAATCGCAATGGTTTCTCAACACCACGTTTCTGCATGCCATGGAACAAAACTGCTGCAACTAAACAAATGTCCACTAGATTGAAGTTCCGAGCTTGTACACTGAGGCTAATGTCCTAATACGCACACTGGATTTTATGGCTGATCCTATTTAGTAAGGGCCGTTCACATATTGCGTCCTGTGCACGTAAGTAGGCATGGAACGATAACCGTTTTCAATGTATACCGCGGTTTGGAAAAGTCAAGGTTTTCATAACGCCTAAATTTTCTACTATATCATTCCTAAGGTAAGAGTAAGATTTTTTATTTTTATTTTTTTATTTTTTATTTTTTTAGGTGTAAATTGGAAAGACATCTGTGTTTTTGAAACAAATGAAGACAGCAGAAGTCAATGATTCCCTTGAATTTTTTAGCCTGACATGTTTACTGCTCCAAAATATTTTAAATGCTTCTCAAAATAAAATATATAATGTTCGGGGATGGGGCTGTTTTTTGTTTTGGTGACAGGATCTGCAAATCTCAGCACATTATGTTAGCTGACCAATCAGAGCCTCTTATAGGCGGGCTTTTGGAGGAACTAGGAAATATGACAGTCATTTTCATGTCAGCTGAGTAGCTGCATATAATCAGAGTAAGTTATATGAAAACATAACTTGCTTTTTCACAATAAAAGCATGAGCACACATTGCTTTGCACCCCATAAACAAAATCAAGCATTAAAGCTCTGGATCACCCCTTTAATAGTTCTTATAAAAGTTTTTAAAAAATGTTTAAATAGTCTCTATTTTTAAACAGCATGTGCCGGTTCTTAGAAAGGACTCCGCCAGTGTTTTGGTTTTGTAATCTAAATTTGTAATTTAAGTGAAAAATATCTAGGGCAGGCCTATTCATTTAATTCTTTTTATTATTTTAGTATTAATTTATTACTGATTTTATTATTTATTTTACTTTTATTTTATTTATTTATTACTTGGGAAAATTAACCGAAATGAGCATCCCTAGTACCTACAAACCTGAAAAATTCCGAACCACTGGCCTGACAGGGTCAATATAAAACATCCTAAGCATTGAATTCTGAACTATGACCTTAAATATAGCTTGACTGCCATTAGTACAGTGCTTCTTCTCAATAAAATCCAGTCAGTCTAGATCATGTACTACACTACATCATGTACTACGTCTCTTTCCACTCTGTCAGTAACCAATCAATGAAAGATCTCTGTCAACTGTTTCAGACTCAATAAATGAAATCAATATGCAAACAGACTTTAAAGCAATGGAGGAAAGTAGGGTTGGGAATCTCTAGGCACCTCATGATTTAATTATTGCAATGCCATTATGAAACAATCATTGACGCATCTTTTGTTTTAATATATTCTTTTTTCCTGTTATAGATTATTAAATGATCTATAATGACACTTTATTAATGAAACAAATGTAAGAGATTTTGCAAGTCAACAAGGTTAAAGTACCAATAATAAATTATTTTTACACCAGCAGCTCTCAAAGAAAATAATGCTTGTGGACTTCAGCGTATTTGAACAACTAGTATTAACATTGTATCCTATCTTTTGTTTAATGTCATGTAAGCTCTATTGACTAGCACAAGCACCATTATCTGCCAGTGGGTCAGTGAAATAATCTTGTTTTCACTTTGAAATGTAGATATTTAGACTAAAAACAAGATGAAAAAATTCTAAGAACTTTCTTTTTGCATAAATCATAAATTCCACACAAATACAGTGATTACATACAATTCTGTAGCTCGTGGTCAACTATAATTCAGACTCTGCATTGGATATCTTTGTGATATGTCAATTGTGGATGCACTCATTGGGATATCGATGCTGAAACGATACATTGTGCAGCCCTACTTTACAGTGTTATTTTACATTTGAGTATTGAATTTTAGTACCTGAACATTAGACTCACCATAAAAAATATAAGTGCCATTCAACTGACTTAAGTCAGTTGGTGTGATTGTTTTCATATCGCAATATATACACCAGAAAAACAAAATTTCATAATATCAGATTTTACCAATATCATGCAGTTACAATAACTTTAAAATTTAAGTTTAATCTAAACATCTATCAATAAACATTTAACACAATGCTAGCTTAAGGTTGGTCACTTTAAGCTTTTTATTGAAAGTTTAATTGTTGCAAGTCCTGCTTCTGGAGAGCCACTATCCTGCAGAACTCAACTCTATCCTAATCAAATGCTCTCAGTGTTTAGGAATCAGGTCTGTAGTGAAAGATCTTTAAAACATTGCTTTACATAATTACTCTTAGTTCTGATACTGTGCAAAAACGAGAGACAGACATTTATATATTTAATCACTTTAAATTATTTTGGTTTAACAATCACAACATAATATTAAGGTTAAAGCTACTTTCATAAAGTTTCCGAATTACTGACAAGTGGCAATTTAATTATAGCAAAACAATGAACACCCAAGGTGGTGATGAAGCTCAAAGCAGACAACTGAACACAAATGTACAACACCTGCACAAACCGAATAGTTTCCATATGCTAAATATTACAATATAAAGAGCTGATATTTATTTTTGTATTATTGTAGTCAAAATGTGAAAACAAAATTTAAAAGGTAAAATTAAAATAATGTAAAATGATGAGTCAATAGAAATATAAATTGACTAATTATCACAAACGACGCCATCGATTATACAAATGAATTGCGGCAACGCAAACCTATAATGACACAGTATATGAGGGCAAAAAAATTAATAAACATACACATTTTTTTATATAAAATAAAATTAATTGACAAACTAAACCAAAACAACCGACAGAGATTGTGAAATTTAATGATTTTAAATTAATTTAGTTTACAGATCATAATATAATACTCAAGCTAGAGCTATTTTCGAATGACTGACAACTGGCAATTTAATTATAGCAAAATAATGAACACCCAATGTGGTGATGAAGCTCAAAGCTGAACACAAATGCGCAACACCTGCACAAGTCTTTGTTTCCGTACGCAAAATATTACATTATAAAACTAATAATTATTTTTTTCAATAAATGTATATAATCTAGCGGTTTGTATTTAACCTTTTCTGGTTATTGTAGTCAAAATGTGAAAACAAAATTTAAAAGGTAAAATTTAAATAATGTAAAATGATGAGTCAATAAAAATATTGATGTTGACTAATTATCACGAATGACGCCATCTATTATATAGATGAATCACGGCAACACAAACGTAAAATGATACAGTATATAGGGGAAAAAAATAAATAAACATTTTTTATATTAAATAAAATCAATTGACAAACTCAATCAAAACAACCGACAGACATTTAGAAATTTAATGATTTTAAATTAATTTAGTTTACAGATCACAATATAATACTCAAGCTAGAGCTATTTTCGGATGACTGACAACCGGCAATTTAATTATAGCAAAATAATGAACACCCAATGTGGTGATGAAGCTCAAAGCAGACAACTGAACACAAATGTACAACACCTGCACAAATCGAATAGTTTCCATATGCTAAATATTATGTTATTACACTGATTTTTTTATTTATTATTATTTTTTTCTAAATACAGGTTTGTAATTTAGCGGTTTGTAATTAACCTTTTTTTGGATATTGTAGTCAAAATCTGAAAACTATATTTAAAAGTTAAAATTTTAATAATGTAAAATGATGAATCAATTCAAAATATTGATGTTGACTAATTATCATCATCGATTATACAGACGGATAGCGGCATCCTTAGAACAAACCTATAATGATATATGAGAGCAAAAAATAAATAGACATTTTTATATAAATCAAATAAGAAACAAATGAACACCCAAGGAAGGTGGTGATGAAGCTCATAGCAGAGCAGTTTCTTTCCTACAGTAGTCGCTTATAATGACAGCATTTACTCTACAGCAGGCATGTCCAAAGTCCGGCCCGCGGGCCAATCACGGCCCGCAGTCAGATTTCATACGGCCCGCAGATTCCATCTCATAATGTGTTATTTATGGCTCGCTAGCTCTGTTAGAATAAATAAACCAAGGGAGAGTAACCGCGTTAGAGATAACAAGTAAACCAAGGCCCGCCCCAAGACTGACAAAAATCGAAAAAATTTCGCGCGAGCGGAGAGAACTGATCACGCGAGCTGTAGTTTCCTCGCGCTTAGGCCTGTAATCTTAGTTCCTTGCGCTTAGGCGCGATTCATTTTCTCCTCGCGCGTAAACATCACCGCTGCGCTCGATTAATTTTGCCATTGATTTGCCGCACACTTGTCCCTAACAGAGCCCTGCACCGCGCACTTCCCAGCTTTGAAAGAGGTCATGGACAGTTTCCCACAGGACAATATTGGTGTGCAAATGAAGAGTTATGTAACAGTAAAGCCTAAAGCAAACTAATGCAATGCACTAAAGCAAACACAATTAATTAAACTCTTAAATAACTGTAGATATAACTCATAGTTTATTATGTTTACATAGGTGATTATTTCTTGTGGTGGCAAGTGATTTTCCCAGTTGTGGGAATTATAAGGTATAATCTTCCTGTAGTTATGCAAACTTTGCCTTCCTGAAAGATCTTGTAGAAGACAAGAGGAAAATTTACTTGTTTTAAACTTTAATGATAACAGACCACTTTGCATTACTTATAACCCCTGTTTAAAATGTTTACGAGGCAAAGATAGATATCAAACTCATAGAAATGTAAGGTATTCTATACAGTTTGTTCAATTTTATCTGACTCTCCAGATATGAAAGAAAGGCATAATTGTGTGTTTAGAGTTGTTCATGCCTGAGTGGCTTATATTTGGTTATATTGCCATTTGAAAAATAAAGGTAATTGTGACAATGAAAATACTTTTATAACAGTGTGTATTTTCATGTAACTTTTGTGGTGAAAAAAATGTCAGAAGGAACTATTGGCCCCCGGGCATCTTCACTTTATCAAATTTGGCCCTCTTTGCAAAAAGTTTGGACACCCCTGCTCTACAGTATGCTGGCCTTACAGGAGGAGGATTGGACAGCCCTTCCCAAGCAGATGCATTTGACACACATAAGCAATCCAGTCACTTAAACAAAATCAGGGGTTGGTTTAAGACGCTTACCGAGAGAGACACAACTCAACCGAGTGCAAAACACATCCAGTTCTTCAGGTTGCATATGTAACTGTTACTCTTCCCAAAAGGAATTACATCATGCAGAAGTTTGGGAGCCTTGCATTTCATGCCTGAGCAAGCAATCGTGGATGAGAGAAGGGGAAGAAAAACGACAAGTTTGCTATGAGGTGAAGGGAGCGTTTAACAGAAGATTCATTCTGCGCTGGACGATATGAACTAAAATCAAAACTTCAACTAATTGAAAACTTTTCCTGTATAACGATCATTCAATGATTATTTTATTTTATATAAAAAGTTTAGAATGTCAGTATTTATTTAATAAAATATCCAGAGAGAGAGAGAGAGAGAGAAAGAAAGAGGTACTGGAGACATTACCACGTCTGTGAGCTGACACATTTAGGCATGCTGCAGATTAGGAAACCGAAACTGAAATTCATAACCTTTAACTGACGTTAATGGTAATACCATCGCTTAAAAAATATAAACATATTGCGTATGAACATACTGCATGTCTGAGAGTTCCCTGAAAGTGAGTGAATTGCTCATATGAGAGAGAGAAAGAGAGAGAATGAGAGTCTCTCATACTGTACTGTACGTAAATCATATTCTTTGGTTACCTGGCGGGAATAACTGTGATTCAAAGCCCTGTGCCCATATATCATCCCCATTTTCACTTCAGCAAATCAGTTTGAGCGAACGCAGACAAATTAATTAAAAATGTCATTAATATTCAGAAGCCTGAAGAGCTTCTGAATATTATGAGCAGCAACGCTTTTATTGGTAAATGAGCAGTAATGTGTCAAGCATCACTCACTTACTCATTATGTCTTTATTTTTGAAGCGACACCTTTGCAGAATGAACCGCCAGCATCGCTTCTATCATAACATGTTTTCAAATCATGTTAAAATTTGCTTGCAAGCGATGCTGATTATTTGACACTTTTGACGAAGAAATATTAATTTATTTGTTTGAAAATTTTAAAAAGATCAGTCAGAAGCACAGCTGAAAGCTTCCATCATCTACGTTAAGTTTCTGAAGGAGTTTATGAAGTCATAGAGCTCGGTGCACCTCTGAACGAATCTAGAGGACTCAGATACAGCTCCAAACAAATCGATGCTGTTTTTCAGCATTCATGAAGTACATAAACAGTTATTTTCTCTGTAAAATCCATGTTAGACATTTAGCAATACAGCTAGATTCCCCAGACCATAGACAGAAGCCCTGCCCATCACGCGAATCTGCGTCTGTTCTCAAGTGTATTTGATGCGTGAAGCGGATTTGATGCGTGAATGAAGCGGTTTTGTACACGCGAATGAAGCGAGTAAACTCAAATGTTCACACGTCTATTTACTCTCGAATATCGCGATTTCTCCACGCTTGCATTAACCACCAACTATTCCAGCACGTTTTACACATCAGATGTCCTTCCAGCAGCAACCCAGCATTGGGAAACAGCCATATATACTCTCATTCACATACACACTCATACACTTTAGTCAATTTAGTTCAATCAATTCACTTATAAATATCATTGTCTTTGGGCTGTGGGGGAAACAGGAGTACCCACCTACCCGGACACAGGGAGAAACAAAGAAGCAAACTCCACACAGAAATGCCAAATGACCCAGCCGGGGCTCGAAACAGTGGCCTTCTTGCTGTGAGGACGACAGTGCTAACCACTAAGCCACCGTGCCACGTCAAGTCATTTATTTCTTAGCTACATTTCTTAACTTAAAGGATTTATGATGTTATAAGTTGTTACAAGTTGTAAAACAGAATATAATTTTACACATAAAAGGTTAGTAAATTATATTTGCTCGCTTAAATCTTTTCTTGCCGGTTTCACTAATAAATCAGTGAGCAATCGCCTTCACTGTAAGCCAGCTTTCGATTTTCTTTATTGATTGATTGTAAAATATGGAGCACCAACGTAATCAATTAAGTCGGTATCAATTTAGATGGTTATAAACATGTTGTTGATTAAGCTTTTCTTATACTGCACCCGGAGAACTCTTTTAAGGACTCACTGGGCCTGCAGTGTGGCATCACATTTTTCAAATGATTAAACAGCATGAAGCCACATGGGACTCCATGTCATATTTGCTGGAAAATGTGTCATGATTACTGTGTTAATGATATAACCATCTGTTTCAGTCGATAAATCAGATCCGTGAATTAGACAGTTGCAGGGCGACAAGAAGAGGACAAGACTTGTATCATACGCACATGCATTAAGACTTTCTTGATCAGATTATAGACTTTATCATATTAGAACTTACGGACGACTGGGGCAGTGAGCGGTCACTAAAACCTCCAATACAAATCTTGAATGCTTTGACAACTCAATTGGTGGCCCGCGGGTCAAACCCGGCCCCCGAGACAATTTGTTCTGGCCCTCCAATTAGTGTGACCAAGACATCAGAAATACATTTAATTCAGTCGAAAAACGGCCACTATAATTATGAAGTGACGTGCGTCTGTTCAATACAGCACGAGCTGCTTTTAAAGGCTGCGCAGAGAGTGAGTCACGTGACATTAAGCGAGTGGCGCGGGCAGCCGAAAACATTTGGATATGTTTGTAGAAAAGGCCTTTTGTTCAATGCACTGATATCGTTGTTAGGGATGCAACGATTCGCCGATTTCACTGTGCTTTAATTCGTCGCGGTTGATTAATCGTACAGGATTATCAATTGTGCGTTTCTGTTGCACAGAACGAAACTGCTGCAATTAAAAAAGTTATGCCACCTGTGCGCTAGTTTAAAGTTCCGAGCTTGTACGCCGAGGCCAATACGCACGCACGCACACTGGAATAACTGTAGAGGCGGGCCGTTCCAATATCACATCCTTTCCGCGCGCGAGTTTGTTATTTCTAATGTAGAATATGCCAATGTGTGCGCGCAAGCGGATCAACGCGCTCGCGGCTTTCTGGGCGCATGCAGTAAAAACATCGCGGTGAGGTTGTGCGTGCCTTTCAGTGCACTGTAAACAAAAGATATGTTAGACGAAATATTATTAAAATGATTACGTATGTACACTCTCATAAATAAAGGTACAGGAGCTGTCACTGGTGCAGAACCTTTTCAAACGGTACATGTATTCAAAGAGTCCACAGTGGTACCTCAAAGGTGCATATTAGTGCCCAAACGTGCCTAAAAAGTACCTTTGAGGTACCATTATAGACCATTCAGATACAAATATGTACTTTTTGAAAAGGTACTGCCCCAGTGCCAGCTCCTGTACCTTTATTTCTGAGAGTGTATAAACGCAGATGATAACAACAGTTAATCTAAATACTCAGGCCTACCTAATATAAAGCTTAGATTTACATTAGACATGATAACCGTGAAACCATGATTAATCTTCAGACTATAATCGTACAACCAACATCTATAATTGTTGCATCCATAATTGTTATTCAGTTCTAAACATATGAATGTGTCTGAATGCAGAAGAAGACTACTTAAACAATGCACTGCTTTTGATGTGCTTTGAAATAAAACATTTGAATGTTTGTTAAAAAAAGCCACATTGTAAAATGCAGTGATGTTATGTAGTTTCAAAATACAACATATTAACATTTGAATGTAGAAAAAGCCAACGTGGGTGTCTAAAGGAGCAAAAATGCATCATATGCAGTTGTGTCTTCATTCATATTGCCCTTCGTTTGAGATGCTTTTCATGAACTGGCCCCCATGACAAACTGATTGAATAGCCCTGGTGTAAAAAAGCTAGTATGTCAATATTTAAAACAATCCAGCTTCATAAAAAAACAGCATTACATCATGAATCACACAAAACTGCTAAATAAAACACAGAACTCTACAAATAAGCAACAGAATTTCTGACACATCAAACAGGGCTTTACCGAATTCAGACTTTGTTCCAGGCAGCACTGGTAGATTACAGTAAACTGAGCATGCTAGGGCAAGTCAATCCTTCACCAGATACTAGTCTCAGTAACTTCTCACTGACATGAACGTGACGAAACGGCAACTTGAAACTTAAAAGCACAGGCTCGAGAGAGGGACCTAAGCAGCCCAAACCAAAGGGCTTTTGGTGTCAATGATCACTGAATGCATGTAACACCAGACAACATCCAGGTACAGACGGACTTGTAAATGAAAACATCATTATGATAATTAATTGCATTAGCTGTAAGTGTGACTCATTTTCGCAATCAGAAACCCTTCTGTGAGCAGATTTAGCAGGAGTTTTGATTTATAGGGGGAGCGTTATAATGTGAGGAGCTTCAGTGAGGCTGAGCTGCTTTGCTGTGGTTGATTGTGAAGAATAGGTCAGATCTGAACTTCTCTGGAGAGGCTGCCATTGATGCAACTGAACTCGACCAATTCTCCTGTGTCTCATTACACCATTTAAAGTGAAAATTGCTTTGCTACTATTATGAGAATCGTTCGGCAGAGCTGCAGAAGCAGCAGAGAGGCCATGTCAAAAAAAAATAGCTTGCTAAATGCTGTGCAGACAGTCCAAACTGCATACTGTTTTTATACAACTTGTATTTTAATAATGAGCATCCTTATAAGAGAAAGTAGTATCATTTTTTGAGCACACTCTAAAAATGCTGGGTTTTAATTCAGTGCTGGGTCAAATCTGGACAAAAAAAGCAATATTTAAATTTAACCAAAAAAATAATAATGGGGCGGCATGATGGCTAAGTGGTTAGCTGTTTCCCCCAACCTCCCGGCATGACATGCAGATACCCATACTAGTGGATACTGCTCTCTCATTGGCTGTAGGTAATCGCTAGGACCACACGGAATCTGCGCGCGCAGAATTCTGCAGATTTTTAGCCCATCATTGATTCTGTTTATTTACTTGTGTAAATGTGTGTAAATGTATATTTAATCAGTTTTCAAATTAATTTCAGTAATACTATTGACTAATATGAAAATATTCATGTGATTTATTTACAATACAGTTTGTAAAGTACTATTTTCAGTGTTTTAGTTTATATTTTTTATGAGAGGCTTGCTTTGTTTACCAAATAAAGTGGATCTAATTAGATTTGCATTGTAAACATTAAATAAATGTTAAAAAGGTATTACATTTTATTTCATATATTAAGGTTTTAGTGAAGACACTACCAAAATCATTCCGCATAAATCCGCAGATTTTTAACAAAGTACTCCGCAGAAATAGCAAAAAATGTCCGCAGATTCCGTCTGGCCCTAGTAATCGCCAATGTTATTTTCAATAAGAGCACTTGGCAACATGGCATGATTCTGAATCAGCGACAGCTCCAGATATTTAGCATGGCAAATCTCATCGGCGAATCTCTTAGACTGCGTCTTTGACAGTTCACACTGTGTGATTGTTACTCGCGTGAACAAGCAGCGGTATGCCTGTGATTTCAGGCATTTGTAGGCGATTGCTCAAAACCTGTCGGTGAGTCAAAATCAGGGCTAAAATCATGCAGTCTGAACTCAGCATAGTTGGTCTTTATGTGTTTTAGAAAGGTTGAAAAGTGGCACAGATTTGTTAAGTGTGTCAAACTTTCATTGCGTCATTCGTGCCACCTCATTTGCACGAATAACGCCGCAGGATGTCTGATCGCGTCTTCGAATTGACTTAACATGTAAATCACTCGCACTTCATGCTTTATCCGTATCTGGTGTGAACGTACCATTAGGCCAAAGTGGGTGAAAATAAAAATATGGACTTTATGACAAAGATTCCATTGCATTACAAATACATATAATACAAAAATAAAACAGTGATTTATTTTGCTGGTAGGGTAGGATTATTTAGCAGAAGCATTTTAAGAAACAATTATTAAAATAATAAATTATTTTGTATTAATTAAATTATTAATAAATTATTTTAAATTAATTAAATTGAACTAAATAATTCAAAAATATTATGTCATCATTTACACACTTTCAAAGTCCCAGAGGTCCCTAACTAACTTTCCCAATACAGCCAGCAACTGTAATTCTTCAATGCATCTTCTTTTGTGGTTAGCACAAGAAAGAAACTCACACAGATTTGGGGAAATCATAAGAGTGAGCAAATATAAAACAATTTCAATTTGGAGGTGAACTATCCTTTCAAAATTAATTATTTCTTCAGTGCACTGGGATGCAGATGCGGATAATTCGATATCGGTTCAGTAATAGATCATTATTTTATATGCGCTGTGTCGCGGTAGCGTACTATGGCGAGGGAGGTGAGCGCGAGTAATTAAAACACTACTTAAAAATGCAGAAACTCAGCACAATTCACTGCGTGTGCTTAGTTGGACAGTCTTTCACTGACACTGAACAGCAGAATCCTCCATTTCACTGCGATTGAGAAAATGAAAGTAAACTCCATTTTTCCCTCTCTCTCTTACTGTGGTCATTTGACCTGCTGGCATGACTTTTTCTCTCTTCTCGGCTGTTACAGCGTTACTTCTGGATACAGACACGAGCAAGAGCGAATGATCGCTGCTGTCATTCATCAGTTAACAGCACCAGAGCGTTAAAGCCAATCGCAGCCTTTTCTGTTGAGCGCGTGACCAATCATAACTCGCTAGACGAGCCTCAGAAAGCGAGTGGGATATTTTTATTTGTTTATTTGCTATAAATGCTCATGTTGTTCTGTGCGTGTACTTGAGCTTTTAAAGGTACAGTTCATATATCCGACTGCTTGTATTAAAGGACAAAATTGTATAACAAAGAATGCATAAATATAAATATATTTACATATTTTAATACAAAAATTATTGTGCTGTGAAGTAAAATATAATTGTGTATGGAAAGCATCGTCAATGCGCCGTGATATCGTGTAATCGAACCGTGAGACCACTGTAGGTTCACCCCTCCATCCTTTAATGTCAAGTTTAGTTTATTAGTCTGCTGTCACTTTAAGATCATCATCATGCATTGTTTTTTCTTGCAACAGTTACTTTCACTTTAGAAACCCCCCCAAATGTGTTTATATGTAAATATTGTGTGGTGTATCGCTCCTCCTGAGGTGTATGCACTAGGGGAAAAGTGTGTGCTTTGTTTAACCAGCATGGAACTAACATACTTCTGTCATTATGAATAACTGCAGTTTCCCATAATAACTCTACCACAGAACTAATCTAGCTGCCTTGTTGTTAATGTATGTTGCGTTATACAATATATTGAGAAGCTCCAGAACTGCGATGTATACAATGAGCGCTGTAGTACAATATTATGATAGTTCTATGTGGAGACATTTTAATGGGCTATTATCAAAATTTATATGATAGGGTTGAACAATATATCATTTGAGCACCAATAGTCACACTGCAGGATTTGATGTATTTATTTTTATTGTATATATTTTTAAATACGCTATACAATGATGACCATGCTATTTTACGTTTGATCATTCAATTTCTGTATTTGATACTGTTAGAATTCCCCCCAAAAAACTGTTTATTTCCCTTATTTTTTTATATTTATGCTTTTTTCATTTATTATATTTATATGCAGATGCACCGCATTCAAGACTTGATCATCCCAGTCGACATAAATGAGTGAAATCTTTCTAAATAGAGCTATTCAAATTATGTGGTGAAATTACATAACTCATATCGTAATACATGTATTGCAACAAAACAAGATATCCCACTGTCAGATTTTTTCAATATCGTGTAGCCCTATATCACATCACACAACCCTAATTCAAAATATGAGTAACACTTACAAATAATGTCACAAATTTAATTCATAGGCATTTATGGACAACACAGAGCATCTGTGTTCATCCGAGCACATGTGCATATTGGTCAGAGAGGAAATAATGGGATTATAGAGTTTATATATTGAGATTTAAACCAGTATACCTTGCATATTGCAATTAATTGAAGTACTGTATCTGAGTGAGTTTAATTGCCATTCTGCCTAAATCTGAACATGGAAATACTATCCTAATTTTACTGCAATCCTACAATGAGCTAAATAAGTTCACATCGTTTTTTTTAAGGGCTAGTGTAGTTATTGATTGTAATAATTTCAATGTACACCTAAAACTGCATAGTTTTTTCTGTTTTAAATATTTCCCAAATGATGTTTAACAGAGCAAGGAAATTTTCACAGTACGTCTGATAATATTTTTTCTTCTCGAGAAAGTCTTATTTGTTTTATTTCGGCTAGAATAAAAGCAGTTTTTAATTTAAGAACCATTTAACCAGTACAATCTCAAAACATATATTGACAGAGAAACTATATGTTAACATTATATTAAAACATCTGTTTAGATTTTCCAAAACAAATAACCACAGAGTTATGGGAGCAGAAAAATATCAATCTGTAAACACACACACACACACACATACATATATATATATATTAATTTATATACTTACTTATTTATTTATTTATTTATTTTTTTTAGGGGTTGTTCACGTTTAATTGAGATAGGACAGTTGAGGTTAGAGACAGGAAAGTATTGGGAGCAGAGAGAGGGGAAGAGTCGGCAAAGGACCTCAAGCTGGGAATTGAACTCAGGTCGCCATGAGCACCATGATGCTATATGTCGCCGTGCTTAATAGGCATGGGACGATAACTGTTTTTAAGGTATACCGCGGTATGGAAAAGTCAAGGTTTTCATACCACCAAAATTTTCGGCTATACCGTTCCTAAGGTATGCGTAAGATTTTTTTATTTACATTTTTTTGTTTGTTTTTTTAGGTGTAAATCGTAAAGAAATCTGTGTGTTTAAAACAAAAAAGACAGCAGAAATCAATGATTCACTTGAATTATTCAGCGTGACATGTTTACTGCCCCAAAATATTTTAAATGTTTCTCAAAATAAAATATATATTGTTTTCAAAATAGGAAAGAGGTTTTGGTTTTTACCCAGACATTTAAAAAGAATATATTTTATTTTATATAATATTTTTGCATCTATAAGGAAAATGCTTCATTATAGATGTGACACATCTCTGATATGGATGTGAAATTGCCACTTGTGAAACTTGTAAATCAAATACAATTGTCTGAAAACATTGACTGAGTCTTTTTTTGAGCAATTTTAAAGCACTGTAAAACACAAGCCTACACACACACAAAAAACGCAGAAACGGTTTCGCTATTTTACCAAAAACTTAATTGTTGACATTAGCATGGAATTGCTCGTCGCAAAATAAAAACAAATATCACAATGTTAAATTTTACCAATATCATGCAGCCCTAATGCAATATATATCGTCCATAGGCAAAAAAAATACAATAGTATATTTTCACGTGGGTGCCTGACAACTGTAAATAGAGCTGGTAACAGATATCGCAGCCTCTTTTACTTTTTACCTTATACCTTTTTGTTAACATTTATTATCATTTAAGATATGCATTTTCACATTCTGAATGCCTAATTATTACATTGTTAATAAGACCATAATTAAATTAAATATATACTTAAGAATAAAATAATATGTGTTCTTGGGTGAGTGTACTTACACTGTGATGAACGACATTATATAATGGGTGGCATAAAATGGTCTTAAAATGACAACAATATCGTTTTTTGCAAAATATTTTGGTGAAATATATTCTACAACAAACATAGATATCGTGACAGGCCTAAATACGAGCTCATAAAAAAGTATCTCCAACATTTATGACACACACGCTTTATAAATAAGTAGTTTTGAAAGCCATGTAACACGTCACGCAGCTGTCAGTGGGTGACATGCCATGTCAACTAACCCTTCAAGAGCAGGAAAAGTCTATCTATTTTACTTCGTGCTAGCTTAATTAAAGCTCTCATAATAACAAAGAAGCTCGAATACCCAGTTATACAATCAGTATGTCAAAGCAGCAGGTAAAGCCTCGAGGGTAATGAAGGCTTGACTGAGAGAAACTAGTTGGTTTAGCAGGCAGCTCTTATCGTGACTCGAGTAAGATGGCTGGACCCATGTGAAAACAAAACAACTTTCCGCCACCAAACGTCGGTGTGACGTTTACTAAACAACACAAGGCCACACTTTCTACTCGGGACTTAAACAATGTCGAGCAAACTTCATATATAACACATATAGATTTTATTTTCGCGTTACTTCCTCGTTGTCCTTTAAGGTCCCGTACGAAACGTAATACTTTCGTTTATTGGGAGAACAAGGGAGTTACCGGTCATTAGTTAAAAACATCGATCATATTAAACAAGCAAAGCCGAGGAGAGACATATGCGCTCACTTAGACTTCAAAACAATCTGTCATTAGTATTTCAACGTTACTCTCAACATTCGCACAGGCTTGCAACTATCGCCACTTTCCGCTGAAAACCAAAACAACACTTGCTTTTCACTTCAAACAGCAAAACAACGCTGCTCACATCACAACATGAAACATAAGCACCAGCGTATAAACAAATAACATCGACAAGCGTGCGCAATGATGAAGAGTGGCGAATGCTTACGGAATTGATGCAATTCTCTTCTTTCCTTTCCAGCTTCCAGCCAACTTAATTCAGAATGTAATCCAAGAAGAAACTTTTCCCAAAGCTCTCATGTGGATTAAGCGTTTGGTGCGATATTTCAAGTCGAAACATTCCTCATTTGGGCGAAAGAAGCATAGTTTTCCTCGATTATATGAATTTTAAAGTTGTAGCGTTTACTCCATCATGGTGGCCATGTTTAAGAGAGACCGAAACACTGCCTGTCACTGCAACGAACAAATAGACCCGCTTTCAGGTTTAAGACAGTGTTGTCGTTTAAAATTGAGCACAACTCGTACAGAACATCTATAAACCGAGCGTACGGGGTATGGTGGGCTAAACATGAAAGTTATTTCTGTTAAAAACTGCATGGAGATCTTTTTAAAAAGTCTTACTGACCCCGCGGAGCGATACATGAGGACATACTCGAGGCAAAAAGTCTCCTCGGTCGTCAGCGGTGGATGGCAAAACGCGGAAGTAGACTTTGGAAAATGAGCTGGAATGACTACACGTCGCCTATGTCGGCGGATAAAGACGATATTTCTTCCCTTTGGACGCTGTTTTAATGTATTATCTCTCAGTAAATGTTTTACATTTTTAACATTCGGTCTACATGTCAGAGAATTTAGCTTTTTAAAACATCCCAGAATATTGCCAAATGTTCATCTATTGTATTTTAACTTTCTCTGAGGTCGTCAACAGCACACCAGAAACGGGTTTTACACGGTATCACTATATAATTTCACTATACAGTATTTATATTCCTAATAAAATCAATTAAAACACAACAAATAAGCAAACAATTAAATCAATTAAAGTTTAATAAGGAAAGGAGGAGAAAAAGAGACCAATTACACTTAAATAAATCAAAGTAGGCCTGTAGATAAAGCAAAAATTATTCACCTGTAAATTGTACACAAATATATTATTTCAGTCTTTCGATTTTAAAATATTAAGTTGAATTTATGTGTTAGTTTCTTAAGCAATTGAGGAATCTATCCTTAATTAACGGAGCACTGTAAACAAACTGAGTAATTGATAATTTGTCCACAATTGTTGTCAGCATTTGTTATAGCGGTTCAAAATAAAATAAAGGGCTAAAACCCATTAAATCAGTGTTTTGTAAGTAGATCAGCAATTCAGTGATCTTTTCTCCTAATAAAAAAGAGGCTCATTAAAGGTCAAGGACTCGAGGGAAGATGTCCAAAGCAGTCCAGGTGCAAGAGGAAATGAGCTTCTTGGCCTGAAAGAAGCGCCAGTGTTTGAAAGACAGTGTCTCACTGATGCTTTCATCGCTCTGCTTCAACACGTTTCCTCTTTCTCGCTCACTGAATGATCCATGCTGTGTGTGAGAGAGCTTGTGCATGCATGGGACTGCTTACAAAAGGGTGTTCTCAGTGTTTAACTGATGAAATTAATCATTGTGGTAACAAATACTTGATGGATATTAGCAGGGATCTTTAAAAATTACTGTTTTGCCTCTACACTCAAAAAACATATTTTGCTGTTTATTCAAACACTGTAAATGCTGGGTTCCACACAAACGATTTGTGTTGGGACAACATAAATGAATTAAGTTAACTTGTTCGTTTTTAGAAATTTAAGTGGACTGAACTTAAAACAATTAGGCCGTCCTCTAAAGAATTCAATAAGTGTATTGTTTCAGCTCATTTTAAATAAGTAGTTTGAGCTAATGTCATTTTTAGTGAACTACTTATGTAAAAAAACAACACAATTCTTGTGATTTTTGGGCAGACAACTTAACTGTGTTTTGTTCAACCTATTTGACAACCTGTTAGCACAACCTGAATGAATTGTGTTTAACCCTGCATTTTTACAGTGTCCACTGAAAAATGATGATTAATGTTTGTTCAAACTACTAATTTAAAATGAGCTGAAACAACACAACTCTTGAGTTTTTTTTTGGGACAACTTAATTGTTTTACGTTCATCATCATTTAACTACAGTGTAAAATCACTAATGTTGATCCTTGACCATCATCATCATCATTTAAATACAGTGTAAATTCACTAATGTTGATCCTGGACCATCATCATCATCATCAATTAAATACAGTGTAAATTCACTAATGTTGATCCTGGACCATCATCATCATCATCATCATCATTTAAATACAGTGTAAATTCACTAATGTTGAT
>CAIGQQ010015131.1:6775997-6800133 GCA_903798035.1 Danio albolineatus | reverse complement strand
CATCATCATTTAAATACAGTGTAAATTCACTAATGTTGATCCTGGACCATCATCATCATCATCATCATTTAAATACAGTGTAAATTCACTAATGTTGATCCTGGACCATCATCATCATCATTTAAATACAGTGTAAATTCACTATTGTTGATCGTGGACCATCATCATTTAAATACAGTTAAATGATCACAGATGCTGCGCTCACCAAAATGCACCCATTGAAACAAAGATATGAAAAGATGCAAGAAAAAAAATGGTATACATTTAAAGGAAACACGAATACATGTGAATTAAGGAAGTTTAATCAGCAAAACAAGTCGAGTATATCGAGGGTATACGCAATTATTGATCCTCAGAAGTCGTAATACCCAAACAGCTTGTGGAAAAAAGTAGGCATACAAAGTATACTTGGGTATAGCCCCGACTACACCACTGCTTCTGTGTGATTTGATTGGACAGAATCACAGGACTGATTTTCCTAATCCACATAGACAAGAAATAATAAAGTAGTGACTGCAGGTTGAAGGAAAGTAGTGGAGTAAAAGTACCGATATTGCACTAAAAATGTACTCAAGGGGAAGTAAAAGCACCCATCTTAAAAACTACTTAGAAAATAACAATTCCTGAGAAAAACTACTCAGTAGTTTGAGTATTTGTAATTTATTACTTCACACCACTGGTTGACCATGACTTTATTGCACTGACTATTAAACACAGACACACTTATACAACATTATACAAGTATAATTTTCTTGAACCCTCATAATTATGTGGCATACACAAGCTCACTTGTCACATATAAATTGAATACCATCTTCCATGACACGGAATGAGCATTTTTTGACACCTTTGGTCATTATACTGGTACATGCTGTGGAGAAAACCTGCTTGTGGTCCTTTGGTGCATGACTTTTAGTGAACAGCATCCTATGAGTTACAATCCTCTGCCATGCTCTGCACAGGTAGGGCTTGTCAAAGTCTGAAGCGCTATCAGCAGACCTCCACCTGCGAGATGATGATGATGATGAGCCGGGAACATCTGACACCCCTAGATCAGATCCGTAGTTCCTCATTATGGCATGAGTAGTGGCGAAAATCACAATGCCATAGTTTCTGCGTAGTCTGTCCAGCAACTCGGCACACTTTCTTAAGTTAGCCTCCTGACAACTAGCGCTCTCGCCGCCATTGAATCGGTCTATCCAGTAGAAGGCAGAGATGCTGTCAACGACTAGCAGGCTGAGGGCAGGCTGGCTGGAGAAAGTGTTTTCGAGATAGTGCAGGGTTAGGAGAAGCTGTACTGAGCTGTTACAGTGCACAACAGACAGCCTGCAGAGACATGAACGTACCGTCTCCTCGGCTTCGTTTTCAGAGCCCGTCTTCGAGTCGTCAGCCAAACGTCCCTCGAGAATGCTCACGAAGCGCAGCATGTCAAAGTGGTAGTCCGTGTCAATGAAAACCACCCCAACCTCCAAACCTCCACTGTGTGCTGGCATGATACAGCGGGTGATCAGGTGGTACAAGGTTTCAGTCTTACCTGAGCCCTCCGTTCCATGAAACTCCACCACGTCACCTGAACAGATGCAGAATTTGTTTTGAGATGCTATGCTTTTTACTTGACGTTTCTGTTTTTGAGGGTGATATACAGTCGAAGTCAAAATGATTAGCCCTCCTGTGAATTTATTTTTCCCTTTTTAAATATTTTATCAAATGATGTTTAACAGAGCAAGGATTTTTGTAACACTATTTCCGATATTTTTTCTGCGATAATATTTGTAACTTTTTTGTTTTATTTCAACTAGAATAAAAAGTAGTTTTTAATTTTTTTTTAAACCATTTTAAGTTCAAGAGCTGCATCCCAAATGACACACTACACACTTTGCACTTACACACTCAACAGCATAGCTTATGTATGTAGTGCTGTCCCAAATCGAACACTAATGGCTTTTTTACTCAAACAGCCACTCGTTACAACCGAGGTATACAGAAGAGCATCTCTGAATGCACAACACGCATGGTAGGGTAGGGTCAGAATTCGGCGTCAACAACATGAAAGCATGGACCCATCCTGCCTTGCATCAACAATTCAGGCTGGCGGTGGTGGTGTAATGGTGTGGGGGATATTTTCTTGGCACACTTTGGGCCCATTAGTACCAACTGAGCATCGTGTCAATGCAACAGCCTACCTGAGTATTGTTGCTGACCATGTCCATCCCTTTATGACCACAGTGTACCCATCTTCTGATAGCTACTTCCAGCCCAATAAAGTCTGTTATAAAGCGCAAATCATCTCAGACTGGTTTCTTGAACAAGACAATGATTTCACTGTACTCAAATGGCCTCCACAGTCACCAGAGCTCAATCCAATAGAGCACCTTTGGGACGTGAGGGAACGGGAGATTCACACTATGGATATGCAGCTGAAAAAATCTGCAGCATAATGCTATCGTGTCAAGTTGGACCAAAATTTCTGAGGAATATTTCCAGTACCTTGTTGAATCTCAAAGGATAAACTAAATTGGCCGTTGTGGATGTGTGTATATGAGTGTGTATGGATGTTTCCAGCTGGAAGGGCATCCGCTGATGAATAAAGGGACTAAACTGAAGGAAAATGAATGAATAAATCTCATTAACTTCAAACATTCAAGATTTAAAAGTCTTTTCCTAGCAAGTGGCTGTATGGGACAACAGAAATTGTTAGGTTTGCCATGTCAACTCAGCCACTAACTAGTTTGTTTCACATCATTGATAGTCACTGAATGCCTGAATGCACTGAATGAAAATCATAGAAAAGTGTGTAGATACTTCAATAGTTACATTTCTGAGACTATTTTGTATTATTGTATTATGACAATTTGAATTATTTACAAAGTAATCCTAATACACTACAAAATAAATGTATTTAAAACAGAACAATAAATAAAAACCTTCGACGTTAGTTTTAAGTATTAAGTGAGTAAAATACAGCAAAAATACAGTAAAATGTACTTCACCTTGACCTGGACCACCGTCGACAGGAAATATATTGGGTTCAATGTCCTTCAATGACTGTCTTCCCTCAAGTCTGCTAACCAACTGAAAAACCAAGCGAAAATACTACTTAAACACTCATGTAAATAGCAACCAAGATAAACACGTAATATAAAAGTACTGTCAATTGTACCATCCCATTCAATCATAACTTATGTCACTGAAATGACTGACGTTAATTCTCGATGTGTAACTAAATTCTTCATCAATATTTAGCTAATATCTGTATATATCTTATATTAATGCTGTCCTGCAGTAATAGCCGGTGATAAATATTAAAATATGTTCAAATATATAATTTACATTTCAATGTGAAGTGATTTAAGGTTATCAGATGTACCTGTGCTCCATTCTCAGCCATCCTGACTCGTGCTGTCATTTCGTTGCTTTTCGCGCAATTATTTCATAAATCTACTTCCTGGTAAATAAGCGCGAGGCTATACTTCAAAATAAAGGTCCCATTACATCCAACAATCCAACAAGCTAGTTCTGAAGCTAAAATAATGGACGTATTTTGCAGAAAAATTAACAGGCTACGATTTATTTTCGGATTAAACGTTGAATTGTAGCTACAATGTTAGTAGAAAAATCATAGCACACACGTTTGTAGTTACATCATGCTCATAAGTGTTATTTTATTGTGGCATTGAACTATTTGCAAATAAACCTAATAAACAATTAACTAAATGCATTACAAACAGACCAACAGAGTTTCTTTTTTTAAGTTAGCATGGGAAATACAAGTTACATTAAATGCAGAGAGAAAAAGACTAACAAAACAAAGAAAGGGGTAAGTTATTTACCAAAGGATAAAAGTGTATGAAAATAAATAAATTAAGAGCATTACAGGAAAGCTATCTAAATCAAATCAGAGTCAACAGACAACAGTTCTTCATATAGTACCAAATATCTGACTTATTGTTTGTTATTACACATACAAAAAGATCTGAGTCAGCTTCAATCAGAAAATGTGGAAAAGTAGAGATTGAAGCCATGCAGTTTTATTCATGCATTAAAAAAAAAATCCAAACAACATAAAAAAGTTGAATTCTTTAGATTTTTGTGTACAGATTCTGAGTAAGAGATCATTTCTTTTAAACTAATGGACTGTGCAAAAGTAGGAGGGGAAACAAAACTTCTGAACAAATTCACACATGCAAAATAAATGTATTAATATCAACATATTTAGAAATAAATATATTATAATATACAATATTTTAAAGTGAATTTTTTTTAGTTTTATTAGGAAGAAAGTATTTAAGAGGCACACAGTAGGACTTTTAACTGCTCATAATTTAAAATTAGGATCGACTGCCACCTAGAGTTTAGTCTTCAGAAATGTTTATTCTGTGCTCAGCACAAACGAGTACACCCCCTTTTGAAAATTAGTATTTTATTTAAAAACTAATTAATTAAGTTGTTTGTCAACAGTCAAAGGAATCTCAAGAAGAAGAAGGGTATGAACAGCAATATCAACAATCATATTTAAAATAAATAAAATAAAATATAAAGAATTATCCAGCGTTCGTTGATAAGTGATTCAGTTCTGTCCCATTGCCAGCCTGGTTTAAGCGGTGGTTCATTTTTCTAAAAAAGTGGACTTTTTTTTGCAGTTATACGCCTCATTTTCTATTTAGTTATGAGATTTAAATACTGCATTTATTTACATTTTAAGCACTATTTTAACTGAATTAGCTTGTCAGATCAACCACACTTTTGGTTATATCAAAAATATTTCCTAAAGATTTAAAGTAAAGAAATGTGAACTAATGCTTATTTTTAAAATACATATTAAATTAATCATATATCACTAGAAAAAAAATGGAATCTGATAAAATCTTATATTAAAAACTGGAGTCTATTGTCATTTATTAGGCAAATAACAAACTGACCAGCACATTCTACTTTCCTCAGTAACAATTTGGCCATTTGAATAATAAATAAATAAAAATAAATAAATAAAAAAAATAATGTAGAGCTTCACATTTTTTCTAGCCTCTCATGTAAAGAAAGTATACATTTAAAAATTCCTGGATAATAGCCAAAATAGACGCTTTTTGGTGGGTCATACCTTGTTATTGCTCATTTTTGTTTCAATAATAAAGTCCAAGTTTAAGAAAAAAGTTACCTGTAAAATGCTTTCTCTGTTTAAAAACAAAACAGTAGCTAAAGAAGACTTCCTCTTACGTAAATAAAAATATTTGTTAGCATTGCAATGGCCAAAACTGATTAGCTGAAGTCACACCGAAGTGACAGCCAACAATTCGGCTTGGTCCTAAAGCCTTTTACAACGGGTTATTTTAACTATTTATGATGGCATAGCAGTCAGAATAGAACAAATGCGCTCATGTATGGGGCAAATTTTGGACATTTTTCAGTCTTCCGAAACCCCACATAAATAACGTTACGTTCATCTCACTCTAAACAAGAGGTAAGTAAACAAACCATAATGCGCCATTCGCTCTGCTCAGGCAGTTTGCTAGCTCATGAAATTACGAAGTCTACTACGGCGAAAGTTATGGTTATGAATATTAATCACGCCGTGTTTACGTTACTTAGCAGTCTTCCAGTAGCGAACGTTTTACATTTGAGCCGGCGGAGGCTTGGCTCATGATGAATATTAATAAACTGCCTTTACCATAGTAGGGTTCGTATTTTCGCTGACAGCCCTTGTGAACCGTGATGAGGCAGCGCGAGTGGATCCAGAATGTTTCTATTTTTTGCCTTCCCTTTGACTCGGGAAGCACTCGCGAAAAATAACTGCAAGCCATATTCGTAGGACAATTTACACCGTTTAAAGGTATACCTGTCAAGCCATTTACGACACATGGTTTCTGTGCCGATGACGTCGTTATTGTTGTGACATGCTGATGTGTTTGTGTGCTTGAATGTAGAGCTGGTGATGGCAGCAGCTCGGCCCCCTCCATGCGTGATTGACTGCGGGACAGGGTGAGTTTGTTTACTGTCACCGAATGTGTTTGTACTGTTGGTGGATAGGCTTTATAGCAAATATTGCATCTCTCTGTTGTTGCAGAATATAGATTGTTTTGATTGAATATTTGCCTATTAAATATTTGATAAATACGTCACTAAACGATTAATATTGCTCTCTTAAGTTTTCTTACTGTAAGTTAATTAAGCTATTAAATATAGCATGGATAACATTTTACACTAAGGATGTATTGGTTAATGTACTGTAATGTATTTACTACAATGAACAATTATTTCTCATCTATTAAGTATAACTAATTATAATACAGCAGTTATTACTATTAATTATTGTTTGTTCATCATTGTTAATGTTAGTCAATGGATTTATAGTTTCCCATTGTTAGTTCATGTTAACTAACAAGTTGTTAATTAACTAACAAGCATGAATTTGGATTTTAATAATGCATTAGTAAATGTACAATGTTACAATGCATTAATAAATGCTACAAGTGTCATTCATTGGTTCATGGTAGTAAACGCATTAACATTAACTAATGAAACCTTTTTGTAAAATGTGACCAAAACATGAAGATAAAACTGTTGGAGGACATGGCACCCTTTGTGGGGTTTTAACCAATTTTCATTTTATCTTGTAAATACAATGTTTTATTTTAAGTTTAAAAGAAATGCCATCAGTAGTTTGCAGAGCAAAACAAAAATGCTGTTTTACTCATAGACATAAAAAAAAACACTAAATGTATCTCCTTTTAACTTGTAAATCCAGTAAAACTTCATTCATTCATTTATTTTCTTTTCGGCTCAGTCCCTTTATTAATCTGGGGTCGCCACAGCGGAATGAACCGCCAACATATCCAGCATATGTTTTACACAGCAGATGCCCTTCTGCAACCCATCACTGGGCAACACACATACTTCCATTCACACACATAGATACACTACGGACAATTTAGCCTACCCAATTCACTTATACTGCAAGTTTTTGGACTTTTGGACTACGGAAACCGGAGCACCCGGAAAAAACCCAAGCGAACACTGGGAGAACATGCCAAACTCCCCACAGAAATGCCAACTGACCCAGCTGAGGCTTGACCCAGCAACCTTCTTGCTGTGAGGCGAGAGCGCTACCCACTGCGCCACCGTGCTGCCCCCAGTAAACCTATAATTTGTAATTACTGAGGTGTGTTTGTGAGTACTGGACAGTTCTTCTGCTAGGAAATTACTCAAATATTCTTATGTGCTGATTTAGTGCTTAAGAAATATTTATTGTTGAAAACAGTCATGCTGCTTATTGTTTTTGTGAAAAATAATACAACAATGACCATTAAACATTTTTGGGAAGCGATTCATATCTCATATTCAGAAGTGACAGTAAAATGTTTAATGTAAAAAAGGGATTAATATTAATTAACAATTACTTTTCAGTATTAATATCAAGGTGACACGGTGCCTCAGTGCTTAGCACTGTCACCTCACAGCACGAAGGTCGGTGGTTCGCATCCCGGCTGGGTCAATTGGCATTTCTGTGTGGAGTTGTTCCCCTCGTGTTGCCATGGGTTTTGTCCGGGTGCTCCGGTTCCACCAGTCCAAATACATGCGCTATAGGTGAATTGAATAAACTAAATTGGCCGAAGTGTATGTGTGTGAACAAGTGTGTATGGATGTTTACCAGTACTGGGTTGCAGCTGGAAGGGCATACGCTGTGTAAAACATATGCTGGATAAGTTCATGCTGCTGTGGTGACCCCTTGATGAATAAAGGGACTAAGTCAAAGGAAAATTAATGAATTAAATAATTAATATCAATAAATAATAATAATAACCATTTTCTATATCTCACAAGTAATACTTGTAGCATAAATGAGCATATTAAAACGATTTCTTATCACTGGGGTAATGAATCTGAAAACTCAGCTTTACAATCACATTAATAATTATAATATCTCACAATATTTGTGTTTTGTAAATTACACGCAATAGGTGAAAATAAGGAATTTCTTTCAGAAATGTTAACCAGTCTTAATCATTCCATAATGTTAAACTATAATTAAAACTTTGATTAACAATAGTTTTAATGTTTAGTGATGATTTCAGTCCTGTAAAACATAAAAAAGGGAATATTTTAAAATAAGGGTCCAGTAGTTGATGTTTTTACTAACATGAACAATATATTACAGTATTAATTTTTATTGACTTTATTAAAATAAAGTCCATTGTTAGTTTATGTTAACTCGCAGTGCATTAACTAATGTAATCAAGCGCAACTCTGGATTTTAATAATGCATTACTAAATGTAAAACTATGATTAATACATGCTGTACGATATCGTTCACACTTCGTTCATGTTATTAAATACATTACCTAACATGAACTAATAGACCATTATTCTAAAGTGTTACCAAAACAACTAATGCAGACACAACTGTCTTGACTATGCATCTAGTATTTGCATATGATAAATAAAGAGGCACTTATAAGTTCGGCTTGTATAGGAAGCAAAGAAATATTCATGATATGCTTTTCTGCATGATATATGTTTTCATCTGAAATATTTCGGTCTTGTTTACTTTACTGCCAGCTTGAAACATTAATCAGGTGCATTAAAGCTACATAATAAACTACCATAGCTCTTATTTGATTAATGGACGGATGATGTACTCACCAGAAATGCTGATTGAAAATTACAAAACTAAAAGACTTTACCACGCTCAATCTGGTTCATTCATCTGATTCATGTTGATTATATACTGTTCTTCTTCATCAGTTACACCAAGATCGGTTATGCTGGAAACACAGAGCCCCAGTTCATCATGCCAACCTGTAAGCTGCATGCCATTTTAAAGAAATAGTGCACTAACACAGTTAAAATGCACTTACTATTTGCTCAGTCACTGGTGGTACCAAACCTTTAGGAGTTTACACGAAGATATTGATTATATTGACTTCCATAGTAGAAAAAAAATCCGTGGAAGTCAATGATTATAGGTTTTCATCTTTTTTCCGAAATATCATGATTTACAGTGGGTATGGAAAGTATTCAGCCCCCCTTAAATTGTTATATTGCAGCCATTTGCTTAAATCATTTAAGTTCATTTTTTTTCTCATTAATGTACACACTGCACCCCATATTGGCAGAAAAACCCAGAATTGTTGACATTTTTGCAGATTTATTAAAAGGAAAACTGAGGTAACCTCCTTTCCTACCCTTCGCTCAGAATTTAGTAGATCTTTTTAGGAAAGATGCAACAAGTTTTTCACACTTGGATTTGGGGATCCTCTGCCATTCCTCCTTGCAGATCCTCTTCAGTTCTTTGAGGTTGGATAGTAAACGTTGGACAGCCATTTTTAGGTCTCTCCAGAGATGCTCAATTGGGTTCAAGTCAGGGCCCTCATTCAAGAACAGTCACGGTGTTGTTGTGAAGCCGCTCACTTGTTATTTTAGCTCTGTGCTTGTAGGGTTATTGTCTTGTTAGAAGGTAAACCTTCAGCCCAGTCTGAGCTCTGAGTACTCTGTAGAAGGTTTTCGTCCAGGACATCCCTGTACTTGGCCACAATCTTCTTTCCCTCAATTGCAACCGTCCTCTCCCTCCAGCTGAAAAACACCCCTAGAGCATGATGCTGCCTCCACCATGCTTCACTGTTGGGACTGTATTGGACAGGTGGTGAGCAGTGCCTGGTTTTCTCCACACATACCGCTTAGAATTAATGCCAAAAAGTTCTATCTTGGTCTCATTAGAGCAGAGAATCTTTTTTTTTTATCATCCTGGAGTCCTCCAGGCATTTTTTAGTTAACCCCATGCAGGCTTTCATGTTTCGGGCCACTCTGCCATAAAGCCCCGACTGGTGGAGAGCTGCAGTCATGGTTGACTTACTACAACATTCTCCCATCTGGATCTCTGGAACGCAGCCACAGTGATCTTTGGGTTCTCCTTTACCTCTCTCACCAAGGCTCTTCTCCCTTGAGAGCTCAGTTTGGCCAGACAGCCATCTCTAGTAAGGGTTTTGGTCATCCCAAACGTCTTCCATTTAAGGATTATGATGGCCACTGTGCTATCTGGAACCTTAAGTGCAGCAGAATTTTTCGGAACCATGGCCAGATCTGTGCCTTGCCACAATTCTGTCTCTGAGCTCTTCAGGCAGTTCCTTTGACCTCATGATTCTCATTTGCTCTGACATGAATTGTGAGCAGTAAGCTCTTATATAGACAGGGGTTTAGCTTTCCTAATCAAGTTCAATCAGTATAGACAAACACAGCTGGACTCAAATGAAGGTCTAGAATCATCTCAAGGATGATCAGAAGAAATGGACAGTACCTGAGTTAAATATATGAGTATCACAGCAAAGGGTCTGAATGCTTAGGACCTCGTGATTAAATTTTTCTTTTTTAATAAAACTGCAAAAAGTCTGTATTTTCTGTCAAAATTGTGTGCAGTGTGTACATTAATAAAGAAAAAAAAACTCAAATGGTTTTAGCAAATGGCTGCAATATAACAAAGAGTGAAAAATGTAAAGGGGGCCTCAATACTTTCCATACCCACTGTAAATGATAAAATATGTTTTATTTTTGGGGTGAATTATCCCTTTAAATTGTTAAATGCAGAGCAGGGCAGATTAGAGAAGACTAAAACTGCATGTCCAGCACTAAGATCCAGCATATAATATCTGGATCATAAATTTAATTAAACTCTGCCTCAGGGAACCACTATTTAAAGCTATTATAAAACCTTTAAATCACCACTGCTGTAACCTCAATATACTGTAGGCCATTTAAAAGAACAGTTCACCCAAAAATGAAAATTCAGTCATCAATTACTTACCCTTTAAACCTTTATGTGTGTCTTTCTTCTGTTAATGGTTATAATGGTCATAAGAAGATATTTCAATTGCTGTAACCAATGACTTCCATAGTATATTTGTTTTTCCTGCTATGGAAGTAAGTGGTTACAGGTTTTCAGCTTTGTTCAAAATATATTTGTGTGAGTTTATAACAGAATAAAGAAACTTATAAAGGTTTATATCCACTTGAGGGTGAGTAAACAGTGAGTAAGTTGTGATTTCTATGTTAAATATCCCTTTAACAGCACATATTCTTTCATGACACTCATTGATTGTTTTGCTAAATGTGTGTAGAGTTTATTTCAGTGCTTCGTGACCTCCTGGTGCATGCCAGCTGATTATAGTGTTGCTGCAGGTATTGCGATCAGAGAGTCAGCCAGTGTTGGAGATCAGGCACAGAGACGTCTCGTGAAAGGGGTGGATGACCTTGATTTCTTCATTGGAGATGAAGCCATCGATAAGCCCAACTATGCAACCAAGGTGATATGTTTTGATTTCTGTCCTGCTATTATTGTTCTTTTAGGCCCAGACAGGGCTTAATTTGTGTCGGAACTTCATTTTACCGATCCCACCTTATCAACCGCCCTCCTCCCACGTCCGCTGTTCACTTTCACTTTCTTATGCGACTCCCCAACCCTCTTCACTTTCGTCTGCAACATCCACATCCCCCCGCCCCGCTCTTCAATTTCCTCCGTGACACCACTCCATCCTCTGGCAACATGCTGGATCCGTTACCTCGACCTGTTCTGGGACCTCGCAATTCACAAATCAAGCTCTGGGCCTAGAGTACATTATAGCCTGTCCGCATTTGTTTGCATAAGTACATCCCTGAATCAGAAAAAGTTGGGACAGTATGGAAAACACAAATAAATAAAGATGTGATTTCTAAATTTACTTTGACTTGTATTTCATTGCAGACAATGCAACAAACATTATTTAATGTGTTCTTTATGATTTTGATTAATTTTGTTTGTTTGTTTTTTCAAAATAAACACATATTCCAATTTTTGTTCTTGCAACGTTTCAAAAAAAAGTTGGGACAGGAGCAATTTAGGGCTAACAATCAGGAAAATTGGCTAAACTATGATGTGTTTTGAAAATATGTGAGAAAATTGTTGGAATGTTTAAAAACAATGTTTCCTCAAAGAACAATATGTAGACATTTGGACATTTCACCTTCAACAGTGCATAACATAACTAAAAGATTTAAGGAACCTGGAGGAATTTCAGTGGGTAAAGGATTACAGCGCAAGCCTAAGCTGAACAACTGGGATCTCCGGTCCCTCAGACGGCACTGCATCAAGAATTGTTATTCATCCATAAGCGATATCACCACATGGGCTCAGGACTACTTTGGCAAACCTTTGTCACGTACCACAATACGTAGTTACATCCACAAATGCCATTCAAAACTGTACTGTACCAAAAGAAAGCGCTATGTTAACAGTGTCCAGAAGTGCGGTCGGCTTCCCTGGCTTCTGAGGCATTTGTGATGGACCATCACACTGTGGAACTGTATACTGTAGTCAGATAGATCAGTTTTGCAGGTATTCTTTGGGAGAAATGGACACAGTGTGCTCCAGGCCAAAGAAGAAAAGGATCATCCAGACTGTTACTAGCAAGTCCAAAAGTCAGGGTCTGTTATGGTATGGGGTTGTGTCAGTGCTCTTGGCAAATGTAACTTGCACTTCTTTGATGCTACCATTAATGCTGAAAAGTACATAGAGATTTTGGAGCACAAAATGCTGCCTTATTTTCCAGGGACAAGACAATGCAAAACCACATTCTGCACACATTACAAAGTCCTGGCTGCGGAGGAAGGGGATACTGGTACTAGACTGACCTGCCTACAGTCCCGACTTGAAATTATTACACCCGAAACACTTCATCGCTTGGTGTCTTCAGTCCCTAAACATCTTTTAAGGGTTGTAAAAAGAAATGGCAACACTATAAAGTGGTAAATGCTTTACTGTACCAACTTTTTTTGAAGTGTGTTGCAAAAACCAAAATGGGAATATGTGTTTATTTTGAAAAAAAAATTGCGTTTTTCATACTGTCCCAATCTTTTCTGATTTACGATTGTATTATAATCATAGGGATGTTAAAGATGTTTTAATTACAAGTGTAACTCAAATCAGCGACCTTCTTGCTGTGAGGCGACAGTGCTAACCACTGAGCCACTGCATCGCCCCCAGCAGTGTGAGTTAACAAAGTAAATTTTTCAGTGCCACACTTCCAGTTTAAACATGGAAAGGCATCAGTATAGGAGTAACAATCTCATGAAATGTTTGAAAGTGTTTGAAAATGTCAGTGGGGAGCCGTGGTTCAGTTGTCAGGAAGTGTAAAGCTACACCTAACTACTGCAGGAGAAAGGTTGCCTTTTAAAACCCCGCTTGAACAAGGAGACTTGAGAGGTGAAGGATCACTTTGAGGGAGTTACAGGGTTCAGCAACTGAGAACAGAATTGAAGGAGCACTGGTCAACCGTATCCGGAGCTTGACATAATAGAAGACAAGCACAAAAGAAACCACTGCTCAGCCTGCAGCGCGAGAAGAGACTTTGTAATAGAGCTTTTTATAATCATGTTTGATGAGAATTCAACACTGTCGACCACAAAACCCCACCATATATACTAAAAGTAGAGTTTGTTGGTCTTTTGTGAAAAAGAAGTCCACAACTTAAAGGAAGAGTTCACTCTAAAATGTAAATTCTGTCATCATTTACTCACTCCTTACATGTTTCAAAACCTTTATGAATTTATTTCTTCTGTCAAACACAAAAGAAGTTATTTTGAAGAAAGTTGAAGCCATTGACCTCTGTAGTATTTGTTTTTCCTACTGTGGAAGTCAATGGCTACAGATTTTTAGCTTTCTTTAAAATACCGTCTTTTATGTTCAACAGAATAAAAAACTTAATGGTTTGAAGTAAATAATGAGTACATTTTCAATTTTGGGTGAACTATCTTTATTAAGTAAAATATACAACTATCTATATAAGTATATATGAACAGGTTGCCATTTCAAACACAGTAACCTTGAATGCAATGTGTAATCGTGCAGTACAGTTAAAATGTTCATGTGTTTCATTGAATCTGTTTCTCAGCACAACAAAAAGTTTGAAGCCAATGATGATTTTAGTCTTTTTTTTTAAAGTAAATGTGCTAAAAATGTGTGGAAACAGATCTGGGAGTGTATTCTCTTTAAGTACACTTCAAGTGTCATTGTATTTATGGCATGTGCCTTTTTTTAATAATATACCAAATATTCGTACACTGCAGTAAATATAGTAAAATTGATTATTTTATTATTTCTTTTTTATTTCATTTCATGTATTTATTTATATATTTATTTATTAATTAATTTATTAAATAATTTTGAACCAGGTGAGAAGATTTAATACACTATTATACTACAGTTCCACATACAATTAAATAATTGATTATTTTATGTTTTTTTTATTATTATTAATTATTTAATTTTTTTTGTTTTGTTTTATCAGTGCAGTATGATTAATACACTTGTACACTACAGTTGTACTTACAATTAAATAATTATTTTATATTTTAATTAAATTTGTAGAATGATTTATTATTTTTAATTTTTTTTGATCAGGTGTATAAATTAAATACAAATAAATAATTAAGTATTTATTATATGTAAGTATACATTTTCATTCATTCATTCATTCCTTTTCTTATTGGCTTAGTCCCTTTGTTAATCAGGGGTTGCCACAGCGGAATGAACCGTCAACTTATCCAGCATATGTTTTATGCAGCACATGCCCTTCGAGCTGCAACCCATACACACATCCATACACCACAGCCAATTTAGCTTACCCAATTCACCTATAGCATGTCTTTGAACTTGAAACCGGAGCACCGGGAGGAAACCCATGCGAACACAGGGAGAACATGCAAACTCCACACAGAAATGCCAACTGACCAAACCGAGACTCAAATCAGCTACCTTTTTGCTGTAAGGCGATTGTGCTGCCCACTACACCACCGTGGCGCATTGTTAATATCATTTAAGTAAATTTTTTCCTCATTAAATGTACACACAGCACCCCATACTGTCAGAAAAAAAAGATTTGTTGACATTTTTGCAGATTTAATAAAAAGAAATCTGAAATATCACATGGCTGGGTCAGTTGGCATTTATGTGTAGAGTTTGCATGTTCTCCCCGTGGTCACGTGGGTTTCCTACATGTGCTCCGGTTTCCCCCACCTCCAAAGACATGTGGGATAGGTTAATTGGGTAGGCTAAATTGTCCGTAGTGTATGTGTGTGAATGAGTGTGTATGGATGTTTCCCAGAGATGGGTTGCAGCAGGAAGGGCATCCGCTGCGTAATACGTGCTGGATAAGTTGGCGGTTCATTCCGCTGTGGCGACTCCAGATTAATAAAGGGACTAAGCCGAAAAGAAAATGAATGAAGTTACATTAATATCACAATATATATCACAGACAAACTAAATATTGCAATGTCACTATCGCACAGTTCTACAATATTATAAACACAATACATATATTATCTAGTGACTATTAACTTTTTTTTTTCTTTTTACACATTAGTGGCCCATCAGACATGGTATTATAGAGGACTGGGACTTTATGGAAAAGTTCATGGAGCAGGTCATATTTAAGTATCTCCGAGCAGAGCCCGAAGACCACAACTTCCTGATGGTACTGTATGTTGACTGTACTGATTATGTAGTGTTTTTTACAGTGATTTAAAGCGATTTGTGTAACTGATTCTTCCCACTTAGAAACAGAGGACTCACATGCATAATTGAAGCTACCCAATGAAATATTTATTGTTTGCGAAATGATAGATTATGCTGCTTTGTCTGTACCAGAGTGCAACATTTTTTCATTTCGCAAACAGGATGTTTCTAGTACGTCCAGTGCCTTTGTCTCACTACAATGTTTGATGATGACAAAACACTGTTTAGATGTTTTGCATCACAAAAGAGCACAAATCATTTATTCAAACAGGCCTCTTTGTGTCCGTTTATCCTGATGTTGCAGTGCTATGTTTTGTCTTTAGACAGAACCTCCTCTAAATACCCCAGAGAATCGGGAATACTTAGCTGAGATCATGTTTGAAACATTTAACGTCCCAGGATTGTACATTGCTGTCCAGGTAAACCTATTTTTAATTGCATTTAATATTTCACATCATATACTCTACAGAATACACTATCTGGCAAAGTTCTTGTCATCAATATGGATATATGTGTGTGCAGGTGTCTATTACTATGCATAATTATTAGGCAACTTAACAAAAAACAAATATATACCCATTTTAATTATTTATTTTCACCAGTGAAACCAATATAACATCTCAACATTCACAAATATACATTTCTGGCCTTCAAAAACAAAACAAAAACAAATCAGTGACCAATATAGCCACCTTTCTTTGCAAGCACACTCAAAAGCCTGCCATCCATGGATTCTGTCAGTGTTTTGATCTGTTCACCATCAACATTGCGTGCAGCAGCAACCACAGCCTCCCAGACACTGTTCAGAGAGGTGTACTGTTTTCCCTCCTTGTAAATCTCACATTTGATGATGGACCACAGGTTCTCTATGGGGTTCAGTTCAGGTGAACAAGGAGGCCATGTCATTAGTTTTTCTTCTTTTAGACCCTTTCTTGCCAGCCACGCTGTGGAGTACTTGGACGCTATGATGGAGCATTGTCCTGCATGAAAATCATGTTTTTCTTGAAGGATGCAGACTTCTTCCTGTACCACTGCTTGAAGAAGGTGTCTTCCAGAAACTGGCAGTAGGACTGGGAGTTGAGCTTGAATCCATCCTCAACCCGAAAAGGCCCCACAAGCTCATCTTTGATAATACCAGCCCAAACCATTACACCACCTCCACCTTGCTGGCGTCTAGAGTCGGGTGGAGCTCTCTGCCCTTTACCGATCCAGCCACGGGCCCATCCATCTGGCCCATCAAGACTCACTCTCATTTCATCAGTCCATAAAACCTTAGAAAAATCAGTCTTGAGATATTTCTTGGCCCAGTCTTGACGTTTGAGCTTGTGTGTCTTGTTCAGTGGTGGTCGTTTTTCAGCCTTTCTTACCTTGGCCATGTCTTTGAGTATTGCACACCTTGTGCTTTTGGGCAGCTCTGAAATATGGCAAAACTGGTGGCAAGTGGCATCTTGGCAGCTGCACGCTTGACTTTTCTCAGTTCATGGGCAGTTATTTTGCGCCATGCTTTTTCCACGCGCTTCTTGCACCCCTTTTGACTATTTTGAATGAAACGCTTGATTGTTGGATGATCACGCTTCAGAAGCTTGGCAATTTTAAGAGTGTTGCATCCCTCGGGAAGATATCTGACTATTTTTGACTTTTCGGAGCCTGTCAAGTCCTTCTTTTGACCCATTTTGCCAAAGGAAAGGAAGTTGCCTAATAATTCTGCACACCTGATATAGGGTGTTGATGTCATTACACCACACCCCTTCTCATTACAGAGATGCATATCACCTAATATGCTTAATTGGTAGTAGGCTTTTGAGCCTACTCATTTGCCTAATAATTCTGCACTCCCTGTATAGTATACTATAGTGTTCTGACAGTACCATAGTAAAAAGTGTTATACTGTGTACAGTTAAAGTCAAAATGATTAGCCCTCCTGTGACTTTTTTTCTTTTTTATATATTTACCAGATAATGTTCAACTGAGCAAGGAATTTTTCACAGTATTTCCTATAATATTTTTTCTTCTGGAGAAAGTCTTATTTTATTTCGGCTAGAATAAAAGAAGTTTTAATAAAAAAAAGCATTTTAAGGTCAATACTATTAGCCTCTTTAAGCAATGTATTTTTTGATTGTCTACAAAAGAAACCATCATTATACAATGATTTGCCTAATTACATTTATTCTTTATAGAATATGTTGTAAACAATATGAAAATGTTATTTTAAAATAATTCTTTACCTCTATCTCACCATTTTTCAGGCTGTTTTGGCGTTGGCAGCATCCTGGACTTCGAGACAGGTTGGAGAACGAACACTAACAGGAATTGTGATTGATAGTGGTGATGGAGTTACTCATGCCATACCAGTGGTAAACAAGATAAATATATACAGCGCCCTCAAAAAAAGCAAAGCGAAATGCATGAATTTGATTATGCGCTATCTGCAAACAAACATCCATTAAGATTGTTGGTTTGTGTTTCTTTTATACTTCAGGCAGAAGGGTATGTGATTGGCAGCTGTATAAAGCACATCCCCATAGCAGGCAGAGACATCACCTACTTCATTCAACAGCTGCTGAGAGAGCGAGAGATCGGCATTCCTCCAGAACAGTCACTGGAGACTGCAAAAGCTGTTAAAGTGCGTAACGGCAGAGATGATGTGTCTTTTCTTTCAAATACCTCATTCGAGTCGATCAGTTATTTTTAATTTTTCGAGTTCTTAAAATTATTATGTTTAGAAATGTGTTGTGATCTTCTTTCCATTAAACAAAGGTTATGGGGGGCTAATAATTCAGAAGGGCTAATCATTCTGACTTTAACTGTATATGCTAATAACCTGCATACTGTTTACAGTTTTTTTTTTTAGATCATCTAAATCATATAAAAGCAGTTTTCAGAGTGATAGATTGTTCAGCAAGCCCTTAAATAAAACAATCTGTAGTATGACGCTTGCTATATCATATTTATACTGTATGCAGTACCAATATTGTTCATTTCATGTATTTATGTATTACTCTGGGTTGTTTTGTTGCCATCTTCAGGAAAGGTATTGCTACATCTGTCCAGACATCGTGAAGGAATTCACCAAATATGACATGGACCCTGGAAAATGGATTAAAAAATACAAGGGAATCAATGCTATCAGCAAAAATGAATTTCAAATAGATGTTGGATACGAGCGTTTTCTGGGACCAGAGATATTTTTTCACCCCGAGGTAAAAACACCACACTCTTTGAATTATTCAGCATGTATACCCAGAATGACCTTTGAAAAGTGTGTAGTAAAAGGTCTTTTTACTCTGCAGTTTGCCAACCCAGACTTCATGCAGCCCATCTCAGATGTTGTGGATGAAGTGATTCAGAACTGCCCTATAGATGTCAGAAGACCGCTATACAAGGTAGATTGCCATTATTATGCAACAGTGCGCTACAGTGATCAGGCAGTTTTGCAAAAAAATTGTTTGCATCAGCCAAGTTCCCTTATATAAAACTTTTTTAGTGCCTTTTGTATTTTGGCTGAAGTTGAGCTCTCAAGATTTTGTGGTCAACAAAGTTTGTAATTCTTCTATGTTTCGTTTACCATCGTGACTTTTTACAGTAAGACTGTAAAAACAAGTGTATGACTTTATCTCATATACTTCAGAAGGCTTCATTTATTGACATGAATTGACCGCCAATTGACCTAATTCAATTCATTTTTATTTCTATAGTGTTTTACAATGTGGATTGTGTCAAAGCACGCCTTATGGGAGAAAAAAAATCCTCCGCATTTCTCGGTAGATGCTTAATTCTCATGAATTAATGCTGAAAGCTCAAAGATGTCACATTGAACAGACATCCAGTCTCCATGCTGGAGTATACACATTGATCATGCCTGTGAAGTAGCTTCTAAATTAAATTTCAAACCAGAAGAACGAATGTGCTCAAAATAATGCAAAAATAACCCATTTTCACTTTTTAGTGAAATATATGTGACATAATAGTGTTTTTAACAACTTGGGACACATCTATGACTGTCAACATCTCAAAAAATGTGTTTTGGTGTTTCGTGACCCTTTCAGGTGCAAAGCTTCTTTACTCCTCATCACAGCTTCTAGTATTTCAGTTCATATTGAACCTGTAAAATCAACGCTATCTCGTGGCAATTTGTAACTTTTGATTTAGTGGCTAATTCGTATGAATTTGTACGATCTAATTCGTACAATTTAGTACGATTTGCTCATCACCCAATGACGGTTGTGTTGAGGGGTGGGGTTGGGTGCCATGCCTCCTTTTTTAAATCGTACATTTTCGTACGACTGAACTACACTGGCAAAACGTAAAATACTCACATGTCCAGAAGTTCTTTTATTTTATTTTATTTTTTTAAGTATGAATAAAACCCATTTTTGTATAGGCGGATCAAAATTATATTTCCATTTGAGATATTGAGGTGACAGACGAATCACCATGTTTGTAAACATTCAGGATGCGTGCGCATGAAGGTGGCAGAACAAAACCGGGAGCGCTTGCATTTACAGCAAGGGAATGACATTCGATGAGCTACAGAGTTTGTTGTTGTCTTAGAAAGAAGTTATATTGATAACACATTATACATATTTATTACATAATGATTTCAGCGTATTATAACAGCTTGTCACCCAGTGATAAGCAGTTATTCTGCAAAATTAACGTTAAAGTGAGCGGTGTTCGTCTGACAGGTCCATTTGCGATTGCAGCACCCTCCCAATGGATATTAGATGAGATGAAATGGCCAAGCATCCAACCCGAAATATACAACTATCTTATTGAAACTCCAAGTGATTTTACAAGAGAGAAGTTAAAGACCTAAGTCTTTGAATGCCTACAGTTTTGTTCTGTGTGGTCATGTGCAGGAAATAATGCTCCATGATTACCAGATTCAAAACTATGTAGTGCTAAAAAACGAAGTTCTGCCTCGCCTAAGACAAGGAAAGAAGACGGAGCTGTACAAGGCCTGGGTAATCATCAACAAGCAAAACAACTGCATTCTGACAGCGAACTGCACCTGTACGGCAGGCTATGTCAACTTCGATTTTTACGTTTCATTATTAGCATTCAGCGTCCACAGTTTAATTCACCATATTTAACTGTTTTTGCTGAAATCATTGCTGCAATCAAAAATGAGTAATGTGTATGATTCAGCATAGCGTGAACTTACCTGATATGAAATGAAAACTGCAGAGTCGAGCATTTTAATTAGGTCGTCACTCAATTCAGCTCGAATTTGGCATCCTACTGCACAACACGACATGTTTGCTATTGCAGCCGGTCTTTTTTTTCAACCGGGGACCCGTGTGACATCGTGTGACGTAGGCTGGTAATTCGTCTATAGGGAAAAGCCCTTTTCACAGTAACCCCCTCCTCCACAGGATTTGTCCACGTCTGTAACACAAAAAGAATTACATACAGTATATCGCAGTATCCATTTTTTTTATCCTTTCCCAGTAATCTTTTCTTCTGATATCTTCATTCCAACGCCCTGCATGATTCATTTCAAGACACACGGGGATCTCATGTGGTCAATTTGCATGCAGATAATACCTCTTACATTTAAAGAGGGCAGTTAAAGAAGATTTCTGATCACACGCTAAGACTTTAAATAGGTGGCATGCTGCTTTTCATTCGGCGTCAGCTTTTTAATCTTCTTTGTAAGTGTGTTTTATTGATCTATTTTTCTTGGTTTTTATTTTATTTATTCGGTAACTAGATTATGCTGTTTGTGCATTATTTCTGTGCTATTGAAGCTCGAGTTGGGTTTTCATTTTGTATAGTTGCTAGTCCTTTTGTATTTCTTTGAAAAGAAAAATCAAAACCGTTATCAAAAAGATTTATATTCTTGAAGAGAAACGTTTTAAGAAGCAACATCTAAAAAGATATAAAGATGTAAAGATATATTTAATACTTGAGTTACAAGCATGCAGAAAAGAAGCTCTTTTTCTACTTTTATTTAAAGATTATACTGTATGATGTTTTATTGTTTGGGAATCAGCAGTGTATCATCTCATCTTCAACATGTTTGCCCTTAAACATTAGCTTTGGTTGATCAATTCTTAAATTCGACCAGCAGGAAAATTCTGGTCTGTTCACGAAGTCAGAGACAATTTTGTCACAGAATAGTTGTGTTCAATAGAAAAGTTGTAGCACTTCTAATTCATTTCTACACTGCAAAAAAAGGCTTTTCTTTTTTTCTTTTATTTTGTCTTGTTTTTTTAGTCCAGTTATGTAAAAAGTCTTAAATAAAGTAGCATTTTCTACACAAGCGAAACTCATCTGGCTCTATTTTAATGATCTAAGCGCAAAGACTAAAGTGCATGGCGCAAAAGCATAAATGGCGTGTCAGAATCTACTTTTGCTATATTTTAAGGACGGGAAATATCCTCTGCGCCCTGGCACATGGTCTCAATCAGAGTCTCATCTCACGTTCCCTTTAAGAGTCAGTTGTGTCGCGTCATGATGCATTTGCTATATTTACATGGCGGACTGTGTCAGCGGAAAAACTGAACACTGCTCTAACGAGAAAACAGGTAAACAGACCATCTGTGCGAGGATAAAGAATGAGCCTCCTCCATTCGGCCTCTTTACTTTCTCTTTACTTTTTACTTTACGCCTTTGCTTTTGTGGAGTAAGAAAACAGTGGAAAATCACTCCACAGAAGACATCTACATATTTAATTTAGTTAGTTAAGTGTAAAGGTTTGTTTCAAAAACTATTTCTAAATTCAGTTCTAATTTTCAGCAAACGAATAAATGAACAATAATAACGAAGTGTGGTCAAAGTTTGGAGTCATATCCAAACAAGTCCTATTCTTGGCTCCATATGGTGATGCATACGTCTCCAAAACCCGGCAGGAGGACAAATTTAAACTTGTTTTTATTAAAACAAATATAAATATGCATATAATAATAATAATAATAATAATAATAGCATTATATAAATGCATTTGTCATGAATAAACTGAAAAAGCCCCCCGACATGAAGGCATGGAGGAAGTTTGTATATTTATGTAGAAAATGAGAATGTTTGTAACATTTTATTGTTAATTTTTGTTTTCATATGTAAAGATATTTGTGTATTGCTGTACATCCTGAGTTTATTAAGCAATGTGTAAGTGTTTAGACCCACATCGGCACATAAATAACATGCTCTGCAGTGTACTTTAGAGCAGATTTTAGTTTGTCAATGGAGCAGTCTAATTGAGTTCCTTAAAGTAGCAAATTACAGTTGAGCTGGTCTGAAAATAGCAACAAATCGGGACATACACGCCTTGCCGGTTTATAATAGGGCTCCATTTTAAAAAGGAATAATATGTAAAAATAAAGTGTTTTTCCTTAAAACAAGCTAAATAATCTCCCAATAGGGTAAGCAAAATAATCTTGTGTCAAAAAGAAAAAGCAAGATTATTTTTCTAATCCCATTGGCAGATTATTTTGCTTGTTTTAAGAAAAAACTCACTATTTTTGGCACATTCGTTCTTAAAATAAGACAATATTATTTGCTTGTCCAGAATGTGTTTCTTGATTTAAAAATTGTAACAGAAATAAAGACGAGAAATAAGACAAAAAAAAATAAAAAATCTAAGCAAGATTAGTAGTGTATGTCTCCACAAACAGTGAATGGTAAGCCAAACAATCTTGTTTTTGCTTTGAAATTTGATAATTTTGCTTGTTCTAAGTAAAAACTCACTTAGTTTAAACATTTTATATCTGAAAACAACACATCTTTGTTTTTCACTTGTCTAGAAAATGCTTCTTGATTTAAGAATTGTAAGATATTTAGACTAGAAACAAGACAAAAACTCTAAGAAAAGCAATGTTTGCAGTGTGTGTAGCTCTGACAGAAATTCAATAGACATAAAGGCTGTATTACAAACTCTATTATATGTCCAAATGGAAGAAGAAAACTTCTTTTCATGAGCATAAGATGATCACAGACAATTTATAGTGGGAAGTTTTTGATTATTATTATTCCAGCAGGGGTCAGTCTTTACCCGGTGAGATCACAGCTGCTCAACATTGTGGAGTAGAGAGAGCTTAAACCAATCCTTGCAAATAGGACTGAGCCAGTGAAATTAACTCAGTATGCATTTCTATATTTCATAACTGTCAGACTGACTTAATAAATACTGTCTTGACAAATTCAGTTATGCACAGACTGATAATTAGCGCACATCTACTGTACAACATAGTGCATTGAAATGATTCTTAATCATCTGCAAGAAACAAGCTGCATTGTCGACAATGTTGGACTTTGAATGGAATGCTTTGATGCTGTTTTAGATTTATTTTGTTTTATCTTGGTAGCAAAGGCAAGCTGAGCAACAACTAAGGCCTCTGTGCAGCAATCTGTTCCTCTAGGGTCGTCTCTAGAAATTACATTCCACTATCTGATTTATTTCCGAGAGTAAAGTTTTAAGTTCTTCTTTTTTTGTTATTAAGTTGCTTTTTCTTTACTGACAGTTAGTGGAGCCAGTTTAAAATATAAGACAGTCAGTTTTGTGCTTGGAGAGCAGGTTTATTGTGCATCTGTAGTGTTTTATTTAATTATTATTATTATTATTATTATTATTATTATTATTATTATTATTATTATTATTAT
>CAIGQQ010015131.1:6765017-6775987 GCA_903798035.1 Danio albolineatus | reverse complement strand
ATTATTATTATTATTATTATTATTATTATTATTATTATTATTATTATATATTATTTTGGTCACACTTTACAATAAGGTTCATTAAATTATGCCAATTAATGCATTTACTAACATGAACAAACAATGAACTACAGTATTTGTATATATGTTAGTTAATGAAAATACAGTTGTTCATTGTTAGTTCACGTTAACTCACTGTGCATTAACTAATGTTAACAAGCATGGATTTGGATTTTAGTAATTTATTAGTAAATATTCAATTATGATTAATAAATGCTGTGCAAGTGTTTTTTATGATTAGTTTATGTCTTAACACTTTATTTCGATGGTCCGTGTATTATGAGTAGACTGTTAGGTTGGGGTTAGGGGTAGTGTAAGGTGACATGTACTTGCAAAGTTTCTTATAGTCAGTTAAATGTCTGTTGAATGTCAGTATCAACAGATATTAAGCAGACAGTCTACTAATACTCATATGGACCATCAAAATAAAGTGTGACCGTTTATGTTAGTAAATGCATTAACTAATGAACCGTATTGTAAAGTGTTACCATTATTTTTGCTGTGATGAGCTGTTTAAATGGGTTATTCAATGAAAATATGTCCTGGTGACTGCAAATTGAGTTGTGTCTTAACAGCCAATTTTGTTATTTGTTTGTATAGAAATAGCAAGTAATAAATTCATTTTTCAGACTACAGTTTTTCCCAATTGTTTACACACATTTTCTGAAAGCATGCCTCACGTTGTCAGAACTCTACACACAAATTGGGCAAAACCTTTCAATTCTCCTGCAAAATTAAACTTTACATTTAAAACAATGCGATTTATTCTCAATATGGTGTTTTGTTTTCAAATGACACACACAATCCATCACATAAATAGACATTTATAAGAACCAGTTGATAACTGGTGTGCTTGCAGTTTGTCCCAATTGTTTACACACATTTTATGAAAGCATGCCTCACATTGTCAGAACTCTACACAGAAATTAAAAAACACACACACATTGGGAAAAACCCTTCCATTCTCCTGCTGAATGAAACTTTACATTCAAAACAGTGTAATTTCTTGTCAAAATGGTGTTTTGTTTTCAAATGACACACACGAACCATCCCACAAAGAGACATTTATAAGAACCAGTTGATCTCTGATGTGTTTTTTTTTGTTTTGTTTGTTTTTTGTTCCAAAACTCAAATAAACATTACAGGATATCAAGTTTTATATCTTTACAAAGTAAACTTTCCCACCCCTACATTTACTTACAAATACTTAAATTAATAGTCAATTTAATAATCTTTAATATCAATAATTTAATATCAGTTATTTTACGGTACATTTCTGTAATTTAACGTCTGTTATTTTACACCCCAGCTGCCGGAAATAAACCGTAAAATTACGGATTTTTTTTCCCGCGCACTGATAACGCCCTTTCAATCGAGTAATAACAGTCAAAGCGGGTGGGTAAGCGGTCAACTGGTTGCACAAAAAGAAACAGAAGCCGTCTGCTGCATCATACCACTGCGTAGCGTTCATTTTACAGACAAAATGTAGCAATATGTAGCTCTGGCTACATAATTTATGCTCTCCAAAAATGTATACAGGGGTACATTTTCACAATGATCCTGTGTTGAAAAAAATGCTGTGTGTGTGTATCAAAAAAACTATTGCTCCTCAAAAGTACACATGTGGCAAAGACTTGGGTGTGGTTAATGATGGATTTGCTCTTGAGTGTTTGGACTCTCAGTAGTGAATATTAACCCATTTAAGCCACTGGCAGTTGCCGAATTAAGTTCATAGTTGCCATTTTCCTTTTATAAATAATTTTCTACATGTTCTACATGTTTAATTTCTCAATGGCATACGAGCAAACAACCAAATAAAAGATTTCAAGAAAGAAAAAATGGAATTAATTTACTTCCTGCCATATGAGACCTTCAACTTCCTACACCTAATTCTAGGATGTGAAATGGAGGCAAACCCTCCCAAATAAAGGCAACGTTCACGTTAATAAAAATATTTTTGATTACGAATATATATATCAACATAATCCTAAAGATCTCTAGATTCATCCAAGCAAAACAAATCTTTCAAGAGATCTGTAGTTTTGTGTGTATAGTTTGTCAAATGTTCAAGCGGCAACTATTCTGGTGAATTAGGGAATAATGTGTTAATAAGTTAATAAATCAAGGTTATTGGCCTTGTTTAATCTTTTCCTAACTTCTATCACTGGCTCCTATCTTACAGTGGATGCAGTAGGATGATTGTGGTGATGTTTTCAAGTCAAATTTGCCGATTGTAAAAGTCTCACACTGTCAAAAAGCTTTCAGCGGATCAAAAAAACAAACAAAAAAAACATGTTGCAGTGGCTCTGAAAGAAAAAGTGTTTTACACAACTTCAAGCAGAGATACACATGAAATGGTCATGGAAAGGACCTCACAAAATGTTTTTTAAACGTATTAAGGCATAGCTGAGTGAAGGTTGCTCTCTGGCTACTACAAACTCAGTCTGAAGTGTATGAGGAAGGACACATAAAAGCCAGAGTAAATTATGCCCCGTCTGACTTTTCTCAGCCACTGGTACAAAGTGCACTGTATGCATTTTTAATAGCAGTGCCAAAATATTATTTTCAATCTCTGAACTGAATTAATTAGCAAGGAAACCTTAAAGGAAAATTTCACCCAAAAATGAAAATATCTTGTTAATTTATTCACCCTCAGGTCATCCAAGAAAGTTTTTTTTTTTTCTTCAGTTGAACATTATAGAAGGTATCAAGCAGGAATCATCCTCTGATTTACATACAGTTTTTGAATCCACTGTAGCTTTAGCGCTTTAACATGTGTTGGGTAGGATTGTTTGTTCATCTTCCAGCAGCCAAGAACATCCATTCCGTTTTCCATGACAGCGGTTTCAATGTAGGGTTGACAGGTATGACATAAATACACATTACTTACAACTAACTTAGAAAGTTGTTCCTGGAGCTTTGTATGATTACAGTTGTACCACTGAAGTCACATGGAATGCTTTGGAAATGTTTTTTGGTTCCTTTTTTTTGGACATCTCTGGAAAATTGCTTTATATAGAGGATGAGGGAGCGCTTGAATTTCTTCCAGAATATCTTAATTTGTTTTTCAAAGTCTCATGAGAATGGAATGGCGTGAGGGTGAGTAGTTAATGACATAATTAAAATTTTAGTCTGAACCAACCCTTTAACTACATGTGGCCCTCAATGTAAATGAAAAGCTGTCTTTAGTGAAAGGGTCTAACGCCACGGTCCGGTTTCGAAAACTCATCATTAAAGATGGAATAAGGCGACTACCAAGATAACTCTCTTCAAGTTCAAGTAAAGAGTGAACTCTCAGCCCTTTAATGAAACACAAATCTCCTGCAGATTTCCTGTTATAAGCTGACCTCAGTCAGCTCATGGTCATGTATTCCCAGCATGCAGCTCTGCTGGCCTCAGCCAAATTGTAACAGTAGTTTCTTTGAGCGGTATAAGTGGGAAAAATCATTATTTTGGTTTTATTATTTATTTATTTCTGTTTGTTTTTATTAAACACACTCTGTGGAATGGAAGATTTATTTACAGGCAAAATATGAATTATACTGTAAGTAGTTTTGCTGTATTGTGTTTCTTGTACAGCAGTAATTTTATTACCCAAGGATGTTTCTTTTCATTTCAGTGATTCAATATCTGTAGTGTCTTGGATATTAATCTTTTATTCAAAATGTATTGCACCTCCATAAACAGCGGATAATGCTTCGTCCTTGTCATGAAATGAGTTCATTCAGACCCAAGCTAATTTGTACTTGTTTATAGAACCTTTTGCATTACCGCGTTCATCATTTATATGCTTGCATGCAGTCTTTTGGATGAATAATGAAAGGATATTTCCAAATAATGTGTGTGCATTTCGTATGCTTCAGAATATAGTCCTGTCGGGTGGCTCCACAATGTTTCGGGATTTTGGCCGCAGGCTGCAACGGGACCTGAAGCGTGTTGTGGATGCCAGACTAAGACTGAGCGAGGAGCTCAGTGGAGGCAGAATAAAGGTCTGATCTCATTACCGTCTTACAATTTCTCACTTAATGTCCACATTCTTATTGTGTTGTAGAAGTTTTTGAATACTTGTTCTGTTTTAAACTGTAGTGTTTATTTTAAGCAATGCTGCTTCATGTCTATGGGGAAATGTTAGTTAGTTAGTTAGTTAGTTAGTTAGTTAGTTAGTTAGTTAATTCTAATAAATGTAAAAATAAAAAAAAAGATAGCAAAAGGATGTGTACATTATTTATATTCTCCTGGATTTTGTATCAGTGTGGTGGTGTTTGCATCTGATTTTTATATAACACATTGACGTATTTATACACAGTTAGGCCTGTATATAATCCTTATTAGTACTGTCAAATAAATTATCGCGTTTGTACACATGGATGTATTGAATAACTGATTATTACATGCCGCCTTTTCCTCCATTTTTCAGCCAGTTTCTTCAACTTTCCCCATCTTTATGAGCAAACACCTTTGGAAGTCTATAAAAGCCGTTCAACATTTCTCCTTTTGATTTAAACAATTATAAACAACATAAAACAGAAACATGTTGATCTTCTGATAACGATTCCTATATAAAAGAACCACTTTTTGCCCTCCATCTGAGTCTCGCCCATCATTAATGATGTCATGTGTAGAGCCAAACGGAATCTGCGCGCGCAGAATTCCGCAGATTTCTGCCGATTTTTAGCCCATCATTGATTCTGTTTATTTACTTGAGTAAATGTGTGTAAATGTATATTAAATCAGTTTAAAATTAATTTTAGTAATAATATTGACTATTATGAAAATATTCATGTGATTTATTAACAATACAGTTTGTAAAGTACTATTTTCAGTGTTTTAGTGGATATTTTATATGAGAGACTTGCTTTGTTCACCAAATAAAGTGGATCCAATTAGATTTGCATTATAAACATTAAATATATGTTAAAAAGGCATTACTTTTTATTTCATATATTAAGGTTTTAGTTATGATACTCCCAAAATCATTCCGCATGAATCCGCAGATTTCTAACAAAATACTCTGCAGATTCCGTCTGGCCCTAGTCATGTGAAAACAACCTACAGTACTGTATACAGTATATATTTGCTTATTACCGGAGATTCAGTGACAGGACCCTTTTCACAAGCCTGTTATGATGCGTTTAACGGTCATCAGCATCTTAAATCCTTGAAAGTTTTTAATATTTAGATTTTTAAAAAAGCGTATCAACATTTATATGTTTTTATATGTAAATCTATTATATCATCTTTGCATCAAATTACAAAAAACGAATTACTGCCTATGCGACGTGTTTGTAATGCAGCGTCTTTGGAGCTGAGAGTAAATTTGACATTATCCTCTCTTCTGGCTGCCATCGTCAGTCTCACACAATTGTTTTCCCTTTTCTTAAAGGCTTGTTAACTCCATCGTAGAGTTTTTCTTTTATTTTTTCAGTAAATACGGTTGTAAAAAATGATTTGTTGTATTCTCTGATTCACTATACTCTAGGTTTACCCAGCTATGACTCCTTCCTCTACTGAGAAACCGTTGAAAACTATGCAACTTGCTGTTTTTATTTTTCTGACTCTTTGAATGCTTCTGAATTTTCTTCCAGCCCAAGCCCATGGAAGTGCAGGTTATATCCCACCATATGCAGCGATACGCAGTGTGGTTTGGCGGATCCATGTTGGCTTCTACGGTAGTGTATTATATTTCTGTCTCTTTACTTCGATTGATTGCTGAATCACTAATTCATTTTCACATTCCCCTCTTAATATCCTATAGCCCGAATTCTTCCAGGTCTGCCACTCTAAGAAGGACTACGAGGAATACGGACCCAGAATCTGTCGCCACAACCCTGTCTTCGGCATCATGTCCTAGTTTTGGTCTTGCACCCCATTGTAAGCCTAGATATCAATTCCATCTATTTATCACCTCCCTGTACTACGCTTTGATTGCCACTCCTCTTTGAAAAGGAATAATTCAGGCTTCGACAAGCTTAGAATAGAAAGAACAAAGCTTTTTGTTTATCAGTGAAAATGTCAAAGCCAGGCACAAGGGTATTATGTGGATTGGATCGGGAGACTTGAGGCTTGTGCTTTGATAGCAAGCACTGATGTTCAATATTCCAAATGCAGCGTAGAAGAGGAGTTCGAGAATCGCACATTGACTGCAGCCTGTTCAAGTCAAGCCATACAGTGGGGATTGTTTACTTTGCAAAACATTCAGTGTTTTGTTTGTAGCATAAAAGAATGGATCGACCCAAAATTAATATTCAGTCATCATGCTGTTTAGATACAATATTTTTTTCTATAATACACAGATCTATAATAGGGGATGCAGAAGCTGTTCTTTTCCATAAAGCCACAAATCTGATATGCCAATATATGCAAAAACCTGTCATTTGAAATTTTCAACCCAGACTCGTTCTAAAAACCTACCACTATATACATTTCTGGAGAGCGCCAAATACATCCAGAGAGGTACATTTTTTTTGCAGCTTTTGTTTTTGTGAATTCACCAAAGGCCACTGTTCTCTTTGAGATGTCAGATTTCTCTTGGAAGTGCCGTTCACGTCTGCAGCTCTTGCGTAAATCCACCAGAGGCTGCTGTTGACTGACTGAATGACTGACTAACTGACCCATCCTCCTTTTTCCATAAACCCAACCAATAGTGTTTTCAAAAGCACAGATTGATCTGCCCACCCACTTCCCTAAACCCAACCGACAGATTTAAAAAGCAATGCAGAAAAAGAAAAGCTGTTGTCAGATTTTACCACATTCTCACCCTGTTATTTACTTGTTTATTTCATTTTTTGGCTCCTGTTTTTGTGTTACACGCTTTCTGGAACCATTCTTCACTAGATTTGAACCCTGTCCTCGTAGTCATCTCCTCTCTGCGTCTTAAGTCCACCAACAGACATGGAGTGCTAACTGGACAAACTGGTAACAGCGGTTAAGCCGTCTATTCGGAGGTAAGCAGTCAGCTGGTACGCGCGAAAAGAAACAGCGTCTTACTGCCCGGAAGCATTCGTTTTAAAGATAAAAATGCATCCATACGTACTTCTGGCTACATAATTCGCCGTCTCCAGAAATGTATATAGGACCCAATAAATTGTATTTTTTAACGCCAACCCCCACCCCAGCCCTAAACCCAACCGCCACAGTACTGCAAAAATATAAATTATTTTTATAAATTGTCATAAAAAAATGCCGCTATATTAATGTGCATATCGCAGTTCCAGCCGGCCGCATGTCCGTTCTAGTCTTTACCGGCAGAAATGAGACATACCCTTATAGTCCCGCCCTACAGAACTGATAGTCCCACCCTAAAAGGATTATGACTTATGATCAGAAGTGAACACCGGGGCCAGCGGTGTTGAGGCTGAGGGGAGTTATTTGGAGGTGGTGTTAAGGCTAAGGTGAGTTATGATCGCGCAAACAGAAGTAGCAGCAGGAACATAAGAAGGAACATAGAAACATTATCTGACTAACATCCAGCAGCTAAATGTGTCTGGAAAAATATTTCAAAGGCTTTTATTTTCATAAACAGCGCGGATGTGAATGAGATTGAATGTTCTGATTGCTCACAGAGCAATTACCGGCTAATTACCGGTAATGTTACAACGTCTCTTTGCGGAAAATTGCTGGAATGAATTCACTGGTATTTTCAAAAAGGACCCGTTCACACATGATCTCTTTCTGGAAAATTGCTGGTAATTTTTCCGGGAACTTTTGTATGTGTGAAAGGGGATATAGTCATATAGTTTAAAGCAGTGGTTCTCAACTGGTTTGGCCATGGGACCCACATTTTTGCATGGTTATCAAGCCGCGACCCAAATTTTTATAATATAATTTTAGGAATTATAATTATTTTTTATTTATTTGTTAACATACACAAGTAGTGACAGATAAATCATAATAAAATCACAAAGTCTTACAAATAAACAATATTTTTTATTGCTGTCATTTAACAAAATCTATCAAATTATAGAAATATTACAAAATAAAAACGACAAATAAACCTCTGTAAACAGAGGTTAGGGTAAGGAAAGGTTCAGTTCCCATGAACTAAACTGTTGCCGCATGTGCATTTCAAAATAAAAGTCCGGTATAAGCTAAATAAATTAAAAATGAATGTTTTTTGGATCACACACTCCGCGACCCACTAAAAATGTTCCCAGGACCAACTTTTGGGTCGCGCCCCACCAGTTGAGAAACACTGGTTTAAAGTATTCAAACCATTTTGTTTCAAAACTTAAATGGTTTGCCGCGATTGGTTTTTCGTCAAACAGTTTGAGTTAACTTATCAGGTTTTACAGTGTAGAGTTCCGAATGGAGTTTTGCCTCTGTGTGGCTTCAACAGAAGTATCTAGGCTGCATATGGTGACTGCAATGAGTGTGATAGTATGCATATGACTCTGAAAGCCAAAATGATGACTTGGACACCCCTACAGTCTTTTAGACTATAAACTTGCACATGTCAGTTAAGTCACTGAGATTCAAGTGCACTAAAGCGCCAACACTTTAAACAAGTCTGAAGACTGCAATGGTTTAAGGTGCCATTAGGGACATGTCTATAATCCACTTAAACAGTTGAGCAAAAGTAAGCAAATTACCCTTGTGTGTGGCAGTTTTGGCTGTGGACAAGATCATTATGTAAAATTATTTGGGACGGACAGTCACAGAATATAATTTCTAGCAGGAGCTAGCCGTTGAATGTATATGCTGTTATTGCAGTGCATTATGGGACTCAACGGGTGCACTTGATGAGGTCTACTGTGATTTCAGCCAATCATTTAGAAATAATTGTCCTGAAAAATAGAGCACTGTGGGAATCTGTAAAGCTTAGGAACATCCAGACAGGTGTGTTTGGTGAGTTTGAAGCCAAACCCAGCAGGACAATGACTGTGGACTGGAAATCCTTGCTGATGTTTTTTTCTGCTGTGATCTGTATGCATGTACATGTAGGTGCCTGAGCTTTTTTCCTTACCAGCCTTGAATGAAAAGTAGAATGTCAATGAACTGTACATAGATTTTTCTATGATATATGCTTATTTATGTCAGAATTAGTTTATATTTGTATTGAAGTGAATGAACTTGGGTGCAGTCAGTTAACATTACTATGAATTTGAAGCAGTATATTCATATCGGAGATGAAGTATTTAACTAATATAATTAGTAAATGTTTATTAACTTTATTTTTGTCAAGAATACAATTAATTTTATCCCTCAAATGCAACTATTTATGTACTGTATGTTCAACACGTTATAGTAGAAAGCAGTGTTACAACTTCAATCTGTCTTTTCTCCCACAGCATCATTTGGTGGCTATGCTTGAAGTATAGTTTGACTTGGCGGTCTATTAAAGGAATAGTTCACCCAAATATTTCAATGCTGTTGTCTTCTCTTTTTATGTTGTTCATGTGTAACTGTATAGTAGTGCACATTTTGTATGTGTCTCTTATTTGACGTACAACCCAGGAGGCACAGGATGTCAACATGACATCAGATCAACCCAGGCTTATTCTGAGAACATAGTCCTAATTACGTTTCTGTTTTTCAAGAGTCTAATTTGACTCGTAAATGTAACTCAATAATAACTATTAAAAAATCAGTTTTTTGTTAATGTGACATGTCCGATATTACATGTTCCATGCATACTGCCACTAAAATTAAAAGTTATTTTGAGGATTTGACATGTGGCCCTTTACTTGGTTTGCAAAACCTGATGGGGCCTTCTGGTCTAAAAGGTTTGCTCACCTCTGGTTTAAATGGTAAAACTCAACAGTTTAACTCAACGCCGGAGAGTTCCTTAAAAATCTTTGAACATTTGATGAACGATCTCTTGTACTTGTTAGCTAATAATTATAATGTGGTTATTCAAAAATGTGTTATGTTAAGAAAGTTTGTAAAATCCCTTAACATCCAAAAATAAAAGCCATTTTTCCTATTATCCTCTGCGCCAGCTTTTCGGGATTTTATCCAATATATGTGTATTTTAACAAACTCTATGTGGGTTAAACCTTTCAGATTTCTCATAATTGTAGTTAGGTAGTTGCCTGTATGCATCATGGTCTATTTCATAAGGTTTTCTAAAAGCCAATCCTTCCTATGTTCCATAAACACCTCAAGGTATTCATTTCTCTTTGCTCACCTGACTTCATAAACCCTACAAACCTGATCTGACTGGCTTTGATCAGACAGAACGCTCCCGGTGACAGCTTGTCTACAGCTCATGTTTGTACTAGGAGCTGGCAAACTAACCTTACTGAAGCTGTGTCTGCATTTGCGTGATGGCAACATGAAATCACTGACCACAGCCAGAAGTAACAGTGAATACATGTGTCTGTAGAGACTTAATGATTCTTCATAGAGACCACACTTTCAGAAAAAAAGTCTTGATGGTGGAACTGCTCTGTTATGTGTTTATTTCTAGAATTTGTTTCATTCATTTGAGAGAGATACATAGGTTTCTTATAAGATACAGCCCCTATTTTTGAGTAGCCGTTAATGTTTTTGTACCTCATTAGCTTTAGATTTAACCACACTTTCCCCCAAAAAGAATCTGTGGCCATTTGGAATTTGAATTTTGGCGCTCTAGGTTTTTTTTTAACAGCAGATGGCGCTCTAGGTTATTATTTAAGCAGACGGCGCTCTAGGTTATTATTTAAAAGCAGATGGCGCTCTGGGTTAGTTTTTAACAGCAGATGGCGCTCTGGGTTATTTTTTTAACAGCAGATGGCGCTCTAAGTTATTATTTAAAATCAGACGGCGCTCTGGGTTAGTTTTTAACAGCAGATGGCGCTCTGGGTTATTTTTTTAACAGCAGATGGCGCTCTAGGGTATTATTTAAAAGCAGACGGCGTTCTGGGTTAGTTTTTAACAGCAGATGGCGCTCTAGGTTATTTTTTTAACAGCAGATGGCGCTCTAGGTTATC
>CAIGQQ010015131.1:6741447-6763891 GCA_903798035.1 Danio albolineatus | reverse complement strand
CTTCAAAAAATACTTTCTTAATATTTTCTTTTGTGTTCATTCATTCATTCATTCATTCATTCATTCATTCATTCATTCATTCATTTATTTTCCTTCGGCTTAGTCCCTTATTTATTGCCACAGCGTAATGAACTGCCAACTTATCCAGCAAATGTGTTGCAAGTCAGTCTTAACACACAATAGGAGTATCAGCAGATGGCGCCTCATAATGAACACCTTGAATTCAAGACGTACTTTATAAAAGCATCTGCTAAACATGTGATTGTAAAATGCATAAATTAAAGAGTCAGTTCATGCCCCAAAATTGTTGAACACAGAAGAAGATATTTTGAAGAATGTTGGAAACGTTTAATCATTGACTTCCTTACTATTTGTTATTTCCAACATTCTCCAAAAAACTTATTTTGTGTTCATGTATTCATTCTCCTTCGGCTTAGTCCCTTATTTATTGCCACAGTGGAATGAACTGGCAAATTATGCAGCATATGTTTTACAAGTCAATGTTAACACTCAATATGAGTATCTTCCCTTTAATAAGGTTGCAGGAAAATATGCAGGACAGTGGCCCTTTAGGAGAAGCACTGGACACCTAGTTTTAAACTCTTCTAACTCTGCCTTTTTACTTTTGTGATAAATTGGTTCATTTTTATTTGTTTATTTATTTATTTATTTATATATATTCCACATCTTGCAGATACATATTCTCTGGAAGGCCTCATTACCAAGTTACCCAAGAGCTTGTTTCTAATTAGCAAATGGTGACACTTTACCCTGAGCACCAACAGCAGATACAAACATTCATCCTGAGTTTGTGTATCCCTGCATAATATTTATGCTTATTTATGGTTATTAGGATGTTATGCAGGGCATTGTAGCGGCACAGTGGTTAGCATGTTCGCCTAACAGCAAGAAGGTCGCTGGTTCAAGCCTCGGCTGGGTCAGTTGGCATTTCTGTGTGGAGTTTGCATGTTCTCCCCGTGTTGGTGTGGGTTTCCTCCTGGGTTTCCCCCACAAGTCCAAAGACATGCGGTACAGGTGATATGAATGAACTAAAATGCCCGCAGTGTATGAGTGTGTGTGTAAACTTGTGTATGTGGGTGTTTCCTAGTACTAGGTTTCAGTTGGAAGGTGTAAAGCATATGCTGGTATAGTTGGTGGTTCATTCCTCTGTGGCAACCTCTGAAATAGAGACTAAGCTGAAGGAAAATTAATAAATATACCGTGTACGTCCTTCACTTGAACATAATAATCAGTCCATTCCCTGTAACCTGTTTTTGTAAGCTGATACGCTGAGCAGATACTTATATTTCTCAGTTCTTTAGTTCTGCTTCAGTGCTTTCACTCTTACACTGCAACATTCTGATCTGATCTGATCTGAGAGGGTCGTTTAATCTTGATTGAACAGATAACCTACATCTAAAGTCGTTGTTTTTAATTATTACAATATTTTGTCCTCCATCAGATTCAAAATTGTGTGTTTTATTAAACATACACACTTATTTATTCAGCTTTTATCCAAAGTAGCTTAATTTACCATTATGGCAGGCAGAAGACAAATTAACTTAGCCCTATATTACAACTTATTATTTACTGTTTTGGTCCATTCAAAACATGTTCAACAACACAGGCTTTGGTTTTTGATTTATATTGGGGACTTTGAAGCCAGAAGGTCATTCATTTAGACTTCCAACCCTAAAACGGCAAAGCAGCTCGCGGGAGGATATATAAAAGCTTTAAAACGCAAACAAAAATCGCCGCTGTCCATTAGTACATCATTAGCGTTTGTTTTGGGTTTGAATGACTGCATTTTTTTTGTACCAACTTACACAATCGAATGCGTTCAGGAGCCAGAAAGAGCTGCGCTAAAGCCATTAATGAAATATTCAGCGGAAACATGCTGATTATCTGGGAGATGCGCAGCCAGGGATATATTGGCATGGCTTTTTGGGTAACATAACACAAACAGGCCGACTGGCACACAGCTGGGCCCCGGGGAGCCGAGACACGGGATGCCAGGATTGTCCGAGGGCAGCGGGAGTATCGACCATGCCACTTGTGCACTGCCAGCTGACACATTTGTATTGACAGACCTTGACGGATGCCAAACTCGCACACTCTCGCAGGGCTAACTGGCAGCAGACAGAGAGGATATGCAAATGGCTATGTTTATGGCACAAGGCAACATTATTCTGCATTTTTATTCATGAGTTCTGTACTTACTATTCATTATGCGCTACAATTGATTGCTCTTTTTATCTGCATTTTCCTCTCTCTTCTTGAAGGCGAGATATTTTCATGCATGTTTAGGCATAAATATCCTTTCAATTAAATGACAGGAGTCTCCTAGCGTTGCAGCAATATAATGCAAATCCAACATATTTTTTTTTCAGAGCTGAAATTTAATTTACAATATTTTGTAAGTATTTGCTTCTCAGCCCTTTAGATCTCCCAATATTTCTCCTGTAATCCTCTCACGGGAGACAGACGCGTTCCCAAACAAGACGCGAGTTCTCTGACATTAATACTGACCTTTACTTTAAGGCTTTCTAAATGAAATGTTCGTCCGCAGTCTCATCAAACGGGGGCTGTGAGGTTATGTTTAAGGCAGGCTTACGAAGCCTTGTTGGAATTGCAGATGAATTCGAACCATTTGATTACTTGCGCTGCACTGATCAGGTAGAGGGATTTTATTTTCACAACAGTTCCCTCCACGCATCTGTTTGAAACTGAATTGAAATGCTAATGCATGCTGAAACAATGTGGGAGAATATGTAGAACATTTGGCGGAAACACTGTTTAAGATACCTTTCAGTTATGGAGAAATATTTTGAAAGCTGTAGAAGACGAATTATGAAGGCTAGAAACTAGCCTACTGTAGCTCTCATGGATAGCCTCAAATTTCGATATTTGGTATATGTTTATTAAAGGTGCAGTAGGTGATTCTCTTTAGAAACATTTTTTGTTGTGCTGGTTGAAAGTCTCTTCACATTTCGATAGTAAACAAGACTCGGTGACCTGTATGTATACATGCGACTGTATGTGCTGCTTAAATAGTGTGTGTAATCAGTCCTTGACAATCCTCCGGTGGTGTGAGTGCAGTCAGTCAGGATCAGGAACATCTGTGTGTATGTGGTGCATGACTGAAGATGCATAACATGGAGAATTTGTAGTTCTTGTGTGATGTGTGTGTTTACCAACGATCTCTCGATGTTAGATTTTTATTTATTTTAACAACAAAACACCAGTAAATAGCGCTATTCTACCTAGCCTGCTTTACTGAAGTGAAGCTTTTATATTCACATTGGTTCATTTTTGAACAATGACAGCCTCCCTGTACTGTTTACCATGCTACTCTGAATATTCGCTCTGAAATAGCATGTTAGTGTGGCTTAGTAATAAGTGTAAATGAAACACATGGCTTTGAAACACAGTCCCTCCCCTGCCGTCCATAGATAATATGCTAACCGGTTAGCATTTTGGCAGATCACCTACTGTACCTTTAAGTTACTCCCAAAAAAAACGAACTACAGTAGTTGCATAAACACACGATTTAAAGTGGAAATTGGGTTGAGGCAAACTCATTTCTTCCCAGCCAGCAATGACATGGGGCCCAGATAAGGGCTTCATGGGCGGAAAATGTGGGCCCCATTATGGGCTTGCACCCGGAATCCACATTGAGGCCAGCCGTGGAAGCCCAGACGTACTAAAAGTGGGACCTGTAAGGGTACTGCATTGGTCCTAACTGGGCAATTCATGTAAAACCCATTTGGGCCCCACCAGTCTGAAGGGATTTAAAGTGGGCTTGCAACTTTGGGGCTAGCTGTGATTGCCCAGATGGGCTATTAGGGAGACCTGTAAAGAGTCTTAACTGGGTAATTCATGTCATACCCATTTGGGTCCCATCTGCCTAAAGGGGTTTAAAGTAGGCTTGCACCAGGATTCAACTTTAAATGCCTATTTGGGCTTAAAGTGGGTTCTGTAAGCATCTTATGTTGGTCCTAACAGGGCAATTCATGCAAGGCCTATTTAAGCCCAACCATGCTAAATGGTTTAAGAAAACAATCTTAGAAAAATTAAAAAGGAAGATAAATACAAGACACTTGATGCTTTGAACTGCAAGAAATATATTAAATTGAACAACAAAAATTATATACATGCATATGTGCATTCCCAGTTCAAACCCATGCTCACGTTGCCCATAAATATGTCATGCAAGACCCATATTTGTGTTCCCAGTTCAAACCCATGCCCACTTGGCCCATAAATATGCCATTCAAGACCCATATATGTGTTCCCAGATCAAACCCATGCCCACTTGGCCCAAAAATATGCCATTCAAGACCCATATATTTGTTCCCAGATCAAACACATGCCCACTTGGCCCGTGCCTGTCCCTTATGGGGCCCATGAAATCTGCTCATATGGGCTTCCTATGTGGGACTCATACTACAAAACCTACATGGGACCCGCTGATTTCACCCAGCCAAAGCCCATGCCCACACAGTTCCCATGGAACCCCTAGTTAACCCATTTGGGCCACATATGTCATTGCTAGCTGGGTTACAGTCTTGTCTATTAAATGTAATCTTTATTTTGTATCTTATACTGGATTCAAGTCCATACACAGCTTGATTTTCTTTCTCTGAAAGCATTTGAGAGTTTCCTTGGCTGTGTTTTAGATCATTGTCTTACTGAAATGTCCAACCTGGTTTCATCTTCATCTTATTGTAGATGTTGGACTGAAGCAGCTAATATTAATTTACAGTGACGAAGGGCAGAGGCTTGCTGAATGACTACTAAGGGATTTCAGCTGCTGTCTGGGCTTTCACTGTCTTTCTACACCTTCCTTTCTTCATGTTTTCAATACTTTTTCCCTGCGTCAATTCATTTCATTACACATAGGTTGATTCGTAAACTAATTCGATTTGTTTTCTTTGCATATATGGATTTCTATTGGTGAAAATGGATATTGGTAAAAATTTCAAGTCAACAGCACCTTTGGAAATATGGTTTCTGAGAAAAAAGGTGACAGTGTTAAATACTTGTTTTCCCCACTGTAAGTTAAACCAAGCAACATTAAAAAAAAAATGTAGTCTTGGCTTTTTGTCATTGCATTTTCTCAGCTAAAAACCAAACAGAGCTTTTTAAATGTTGAATGAATTGAAGCAAATCATTTACATTTTACCGGTTAATACCAGGCCTCAAATGTGTCCTGTTCATTCACATGCCCTGTGGTTAAATTCCATTGCTGTTGTCCTCCAGAGGCTTTAAGATCCCTGGGCCGCTCTATTAAAGCGTAAGACAATGAAATGCATGAGCTGCACACTGGCCATCACCTGTCCAGGGCCGTGTCACATCACATGGATTTATAGACCTTGATTCAGCAGCCATTACAGGAGGGGTATGGTCACTCTTGAAAACAGGACAACATAAATCTGGCCACTATGCTTTTCTCGTGTTATTTAGATAGCTACTTAATCCAAGGAGAACCTCCAACGTTCGCCGCTCAGACATTTATCATCAAAGTCAGCCTTGGCACTGACAGCTCACATATCTCAGCCATCTTCCTCTGTATCTCTTGCAGCTTTGGAATGGTGCGGTTAGAGGTACACGTGCCAGAAATTTTTGTACTATATGGAAATGAAAAGGTGTGTATTTCTCTTTGAGAAAGGAAAGAAAGCATAAAGACTAAGTTAACCTGTGGCCAACCCAGGCAGTGTTTAGTTTTATGACAAATATTTTTATAACTCTTTGAAACTGCCTCTTTTAGGATTTGATTTAAATGATTCCATTTTGATGACTGTTGCAAGAGGACGAAGCAAACGCCAATGCATGAGTATAGCAGGAGACTTAAAACCAGATTATCTCTGTGATTAACTGAAAGTGTCAAAAGAAGTCTCTCAGAATAAAGTAGCCTTTGGAGACTATGGTGTTCATTTGTGCATTCTTAGGCCCTGTTTACACTAATACATTTTAGCAGTGGCGGATTTTGGCATTGGCGATGTGGTCGATCGCCCTGGGTGCGTTTGTGAAAACCATCGTTAGCCAACCAAGGTTGCAAGTTCCGTCGTTACAAACATAGTTAATTGATTTGACATTTCCCAAAGCTGTCGTTCCAACAAACATTCGCAAACTGCGTCCGAATCTCGTGCACTTGCAACTACACCTCTGGAGCTGTAGTTAGAAACATAGTTCCTGGCTGTGTTCTATTCCCCATTATCCCCCCTGTGCCCTATTCGTTCAGAACAGTCTAAACTTGGAATGATTTTTTTTAAAAGCATTAAAGTCATCACTCTTAGGTGTAATTTGCTTTCAAAGTATTTTTAAAATTCAGTTTTAGTGATGTTTACAATTGTGCTCCCTTCGCAGTGCACTTTGAGTAAACTGATGTGATGTGAACACAGCCCAGTGGAATTTATGTTATGTCTCCAAAGCTATTTTATTTTTTACAGTCATTGCTCCAAAGCTTGTGAAAACAAAAACATAGCATACGTTAATGCTTTTATTTTACAGTAGGTTATTTATTAAGAAACGTAGCTTACTGTATATGACACGGGTCTGTTGGTTTGAACATTTCTGCAGTGGTTTGCATGTGTCAAATTGTAAAAGTAGACTTTAAAAATAAATAAATAAATAAACGACATCCTACTTATTATTATTATTATTATCATTAATAATAATAATAAGAAGAAGAAGAAGAACTATAAGAACTGTTTGGAATGAAAGGTCACATTCTTGAACTATCAATGTCAGTAGAGGACTTTTATTTTAAAATGCCATTGAAAGGTAAAACATGCCACTTCATTCAGGTTTAGTCTTTGTACTTGATAGTATACTTTATAATTTAACCCTTTGTACTTGATGACAACCTACTAACCCTATGCTTAATTTAGGTCTCAGAATTGATGGTCCTTTTTTTCTCATTACACTAAGGGTGCTTTCACACCTGCCTTATTTAGTTCGGTTGAATCGCACTAGAATTAATTTTCCCTCTTGTTGCAGTTCGTTTGGGCAGGTGTGAATGTAGCAATCGGACCAAAAGTGGATCAAAAAAGCGTACCAAGACCTACTTGAAGAGGTGGTCTTGCTACGCTTTCAATAGAACCCTGGAGCGATGCACTGTCTGATGCACTGTCCGATGCATTGTGCCATCTTATGGGGTTTGGAGGAAAAATATTTGTTGACAGCGCTTTACCAACAGTTTTAAACAGAGAGAAAGAGAGGGAAAAACGCTCCCTGATGGATTGTTGGTAATATTTCCGGAAGACGACCATGTCACAGTTTAGCTAAATGAATTCAAGCCTCCTCCTAACACCTTCGCTGATTGCAATGCATTAAATTATAATTTTCTAGCCGCAGCTGCGCTTCATTCTCAAAATGTATAGTTGGTCTAAAGCGGTGTATACAAACTATATAGTGTACTATGACCAGGGATACAACCAGCCAGCGCAGCGACATTTTATGTCTGCCGGTTTGTACTTGCGGAAGTTCCATTGGCATTTTCCCGCATGCTAATTCTGACCAATCGAAAAGCAGTTTAGGATATACGTTCAATAACATCTGGCCAATGAGTGATGTGGATTTTGTCTTATTACTGCATTTTGGTTCTTCTCAACTAGTTTGGACCACAGCAATCAGTGTGGTGTGAAAAGGACCCAAAACGGCACAAAAATGCTACAATGTATCATTTGTTGCCCCTGATCCGGACCACAAGAACCGAACCACTAATGTAAAAGCACCCTTACAGCAACTCAAGTGATATCCAAGGGAGTTCTGCAATTTCATTGTGTTGTTAGTGGAATAGATATTAAATAATAATTTAACTAATTTTTAGAGCAGAGAAGAATTTGATTGTAGTCAACTAAATGTGGTTTTCCACTGTCCTGAAAGGGACTTTCTTTTCTTTATGAACCATTTGTTTGCTTCACTTCCTAATCAAACTGTTCTCTAGTAGGCCTTCTTTTTTATTTATCTGTGTCGAAAGGTTCATCCAAAGGCAAAACAGTTTTAATTCCTTACTTTGTCCTTGAGTTTTCATTTTCAGAACAAAAGGAAGCAGTAAATTAAACGTATTTCAGGAGTATTGTGTGAGAATATAATAGTCTGATAGTTTATATTTAATTAGGGATGTGTGTGTATGTGCTGTGGCAAATAAAAAAAACCTAAAAGGAAGCTCTTCCCCTGTTTTTTTTTTTTAGCTACACACTGGTTTGTTTATTTCCAGAGCCCTGACTGCTGTACTTTATCACGGCGGAAGCTTTGTATTGAAGAGAATGGCTTAACAAAAGACGAAAACATGATGGAGATGAATGCATTTCTGCTGAAGGCAGTGCACAGCATCATTTCAGAGACTGGGGCAAGAAAAAAAAAACACTTTCATATTCTTCTTATCTGTCCACCTCACTTTAAATCTGTCGGTCTGTGTCTCCAGTGCCCTCTGCTCACAGCACATACCATTTATTCCTTAACCAACTGCATATTACGCACTGTAGCATCTACTCATAGATCCAGCAACATTATCTATTATAATATAGATCTGGGGGCATATTACAAAATTATCTTATCTTCAGTTTTTTAAGCTATTACAGAACAGCATTGTGTGATCTTATCTTAACTACACATAGGAAGGTGTAACAGAAACGTCTTAACTTTAGGGCAATCTGACAGCTGAAATAACTTAAAATATTCAATAGCTGAGAGAGAAAACGCTTATAATTGCAATGTCCAACAATGGTATTACATATATTGATGAGTGGACATGAAGAATGAAATGTTTAACGGTAGAATGTCTCTTGGAGGACTTTGAAGAGGTTACATTTAGAGGACAAAACTATCTACCATGGTAATCAACTTTTCATGTCACGCAACTCTGAAAAGCTCACCAGTTTAGTTTATGCAGTTTGTTTAGGCTAACTCAGCGTTTCTCATTCCTGGTCTTCTGAAACGTTAAAAACATGTGGCATGCGCTCATGTAACCCATGCATTAAAAAAAAAAAAAACATATGTTATGACAACCTGAGAGCTGCATAAATAATCTATATGGACTTTAGAGATGCACGGAACAGCTCAAATGTCACCTGAATACGTGGCAATCTTCTCTCAGATTGGTTTCGCCTCCATTTCTGCTTTAACAAATTGACCTCCACCATGTGTGTATATTTTAAATTAGCCTGCAAATTAGGGCCCGTTTGCCTGATGAAAATGTATTAAGAACACATTCGTATTTTACAGAATTTATTAAAAAATACAAAGCAAAAATCCTTAACAATAATTCATTGACACGCGAACCACCCGCAATTAATCATAATGTATTTTTTTTTATTACCCGACCTGCCCAACAAATCGATTATCCGAAGCACCCGCGGATATAACCGCCATCCGCACATCTCTAATGTACATGTAGTAGAAGAAAAGCAAACACCACAATAAAAACATGAACAGGGTGTCCGCTAGGTCTTAAACAGTGTTAAAATGACTTATATTTCAAAACCTAAATTTTAGGTTTTGAAATATAATTTTTTTTCAGGGATGTCAAACTCAGTTCCTGGTGGGCCGCAGCCCAGCACAGTTTAGTTCCAACCCTAATAAAACACACCTGATCAAACTGATTGAGTCCTTCAGGCTTGTTTGAAACCTACCAGTAAGTGTGTTGAGGCAGGGTTGGAACTATACTGTGCAGGGCTGCAGCCCTCCAGGAATTGAGTTTAACATCCCTGCCTTAGGTGCTGTAGGTCATAAATGGTTTTAAACAGGTCTAAATTTTTGCTTTGTCCAAGTAAAGCTACTCAATTTGGGCTGATACTCATACAATGACCAACAATATATCTCAATAAAACCTTATTTTTTATATTTAATTTTTTTCTGCAAAGAGATACTGTTTACTGCAGCTGTTAGACATTTTTATAGCAAATTCCACAAATTAAATTCCCTATTCAGAAAAAAAACAAGTACACGGTTGCTCATGATAATACTGAAGTATTAGAAAAAAAAAATCTTAACCCTGCTATAAGTCCATTCTTATTGGTCTTAAAAGGCATTTAAGTCTTAAATTTGACTTAATTTGACAAAAACTCTGGATGAAAAAAAAAAACTATGATAAAAAACCTTCAAAAACAGAACTGCTAAACATAGAACAGGTTTTTAGTGACCCAACAATTTGAAATTACATTTAATTAATGCTTAGTTAATGTTTATTCACATATTATATTCCTTTAGCATTGAAATTAAGTTATGACAAAATATAATAAATCAGTTTCAGCTCATATTTATTAGACTGCACAGGTAGAAAAAACTTGCCAAGCAGAAGGGCCCAGAATATGAATTATGCAGTACGCAAAACTGCATGTTAAGCACTTTTCTATAGAATAACATGAATCTGAGTATCAATATAAAACAGAATTGATTTCACAGGCAATAACTAGATAAAATCTTGACTCATCAGTCGGGCGAAAAATATGACTCAATATACAAACAAAACAATAAAAACAATAAAACAAAACAAATAAAAACAAACTAAAAACAAACTAAAGGAAACCCAGAAGTAGGTGGCTAGCTGAAAGGTGAGTATATAAAAAACTCCTTTCTCTAAGTACATGTAACACAATCTTTCTCTTTCTCTCACACACATACACATGAGAGAAATTGTTATCATGGCAAGAATTGCACTGTGAAAAAAAACACCACTTGAAGGTTGGCTAGAGGAAGGCTAGTCTCTCTGATTTTGGCCATTTTTCACTCCTAAAAACCACCCAAAATAGAATTAGTAAGTCAGAACAGATGGTTAGCAGGCAAAGGAAGTTACAAACAGACATGTATGATTGAATAAATTTACAGCAAGTAGCCAGAACAAACACTGGAGCTTTTGAAATCAGCTTCTATACTCTCTGTCTGCAGATCCCTCATATATCTGCTCATGGACAAATCCTCTGATAGACACGGCTTTCAAATCTTCCAATGTCTGCATGTCTGAGTTTGTGCTTGGTGAAGAGTGGTGAAGCGATGATGATTGAAGACAATCACAATCATATTTGCTGAGAATGTGCTCAAGAGCTCTCAGATGTTAACGGGAAATGGATGTTTTTAAAATGAAAGGTCTAGGTTTGTACTTTTGATGACTCGAGAGTCTGTAGAATTCTCGACAGTATTAGCAATAGAATTACAGCTGCCAGAGCTGTCAGCACCAGAGCTACTACAACCCCAAACAATACCCAACCCTATGCATGATGGAGAGCTGTTCTAAGTTTACTGAAACCCCAGAAGAGGAGGTTATCCATGTGAAGGTTAAATGCATGAGAATCTGTGATTTGTAGAACACTGCATTTTTAAAGTGTTACTAACTTATTTTAAGTCTCCTTAAAAGGCATCTATGGAGGGCACATTTATGAAAGGACAGGATAATGTAGAGAATCTCAGTATCAGTTCAACACTATAGCCAGGATTGCTCACCAGAGCATTGCTAAACAGATTAAGGCCCAGTCCCAATTCTACCCCTAAAGCCTGGTTTATACTTCTGCGTCGAGTGATCGGCGTGACCCACGGCGGATGCCTATGATGTTTTAAAAGTATCCATTTAGCACCAGTATCGAAATAACCCCAAATGATACCCAACCCTACATTTAATGCTACTTTTTATGTAAAATCCATGAAAAAAATCTTGAAAATCAAGCAGAAAAAAAGATAATTATCTTTTTATCCATTTATTTTTTTTAAAGAAAATCACTTATCAAGAGATTTCGCCTGACAAGAAAAAAAAACTATAAAAATACTCTGAATTTGACCTTTGCAGTATAGTTTGTTTTATAAAACCTGGCATTAAGAATAATGTTGGCTTTGTAAAGAAATACTAATGTCCCTCTATTAAAAGTCACTTTGTATCTGCTTAATGCATAAATATAAATGTGTGAGACTTTTTGAGGATGTATTAAAGTTCATTTATATAGAAAACAGCAGCATGAATGTGCATGTTCCATTGAAGGAAAGGTTTAATGTTTGTAATGTCTGATTTGATTGTTCTACAATGTAGATTTGCCTTTAGTGAGACTCAACTTTTGGCAGAAATATTGCAGACATCAAATATATTCAACATCAATGGCCAACCAGAATCTATTTTAAACAAGATTTCCATCTGAACCCTGTCTATAGTCGACATCTTTGATCTTAAAAGTTCTACGATCTCTGACCTCTTAGACAAAGTCTTTCATTGCAAATGAAAGCATGACCATTTTAATGACTTCATATATCCACTTCAACATAACATTGCGCTCTACTCTTTATCCTCATTACTCTTATCAGAATAAAGTTGTATCAATGTGACCTTCAGCTGTGGGAGATCAAATATTTGACGGCAAGTGATGGCAGGTAATCATAGAATGTTGCGTTTTTTGTAAACTGCATGACACCTTATAACAAGCTATACTTCAGAACATAACTATAAAGTGTGCAAAAGCTGTAGTGCTGCCTTTGAAGGGCTGAATTTACACATAAAAAGAATGTATAATATTTAATGAAGCAGGTTTGCTCTAAAAGCTAGTGTGGACATGACTACCCAAAATCTTCTAATTAAGTAGATTTATACACAGGGGAATTTTCAGCTAGTGGCGTTTTAGACTAGGATTCTGAACTGGTTAAAACGACAAAAACAATAACAAAAAACACCCCAAATACAACACTCTAAAATTAATCAGACATTTTTGTTATGTACAGAAACGCTTGATTATTTGAAATGAAATGATTTTATTCTCTAACATTTAATTTGTAAATTAAATCTGATTTATTATAGTTGCGATTATGACATTTACATATACAGTATTTCATAACCGAACTGAATAATCTCAAATGAAAAGTCTTAATTTTGGCGGCATGGTGGCTCAGTGGTTAGGTCGCTGGTTCGTGTCCAGGCTGGACATTTAACTGACTATAAGAAACTTTGCAAGTACATGTCAACTTACACTAACCCTACCCCTAACCCCAACCCTAACCCCAACCTGACAGTCTACTTATAATCTAATGAGAATTAGTTGCAATGTATCTTAAATTTAACAAACGGACCATCAAAATAAAGTGTGACTGGAGTTTCAAACTCAGTTCTGCATCTGCAGTATTAACACAACAATTTTTTCACTTGTTACATCTGTCAAAATATATAACTATAACATTCCAGTAGTCTTAAAATGTAGATCAAGTAATCATTTAAGGTCGATACAATTGCTCCTTTCAAACTAAAATCATTTGAAAATGTTTTTCATCTTTAAAATCATTTTAAATAACAGAGAAGTTCTTCAAATTGAAGAAACACCCACGTCGTAACATCATCTGAGGGCCTGTGGATAAGGTCAGTATGGCAGCATTTGACACTGAACCCAGAGGGGCTCATTAACACGGTATCAGACCTTTGAGAGTGACCAGCAAACACAACACAACAACAGAGGGAAGGGAGAACAAGTCATGGCACTTTTTCCCAACCCGCAGCTTGGACCTTCAAAAACACTTCAGTGCCAAAACTAGGTTCATTGTCATGCTGGAGATGATGCTATTTCCACTTTGTGATTACAAAGACATGACATGCATTCGGGTTGCAGTGTACTGCTTACTGAATACTGAGCAGTTTCAAACATTATGGAACGCTTGTTTAAAATAGTTGCTTCAGATAAGACATAACAACAAGTGATATGCAGGGGTTAGGCAATGAAACTGAAACACCTGGTTTTAGACCACAATAATTCTTTAATATGGTGTAGGGCCTCATTTTGTGGTCAATACATCATCAATTTGTCTTGAGAATGACAGATACAAGTCCTGCACAGTGGCGAGAGGGATTTTGAACCATTCGTCTTGCAGAATAGCGGCCAGGTCACTTTGTGATTCTGGTAGAGTGTTTCGCTCCTCCAAATTTACCTCAAAGTGGCTCAATAATATTTAGTTCTGGTGACTGTGCAGGCCATGGGAGTCTGTCACCAGTCATGCTGTGTGTATTTGTGCATTATCATCATGATACACCTTCAGGATACAATGTTTGAACAATAAGGTGCACATGGTCCTCCAGAATGGTTTGGTAGTCCTTGGCAGTGATCTAGCACAAGTATTGGGCCTAGGAAATGCCAACTGAGGTAAGAAACTCTGAGTTTTTATAGTGAGTTAGGATTGGTGAATCATGTGTTAGCTTATGTGGGATCACGTGATCCTCTCGAAATTAGAATATAAATAAACTTCACTGAAATGAACATTGAATTTCATACATTTTCAGAAAGAAAATCCAAACACTGGATAAAGCTAAGCTCAAATGTTCAGCTTCGTGCTGCTGACACTAGGAGATAAATGGTTTTACAGAGAGGATTATCTTTTTATCACTCTATAAATCAGAAAATACTGTCAGCAGTCAGATTATTAGATATTATATGGTATAAAGACTACTGAAGTTGAGGTTTCTGGCAGAGTGCAGCAGACAAACCTAATTGAGAAAACTGCCTTATCTACAGATACACACAGATAAAGTATAAAATAGACACTTAAACTTGAATTTTAGATATTTTGTTTTTGCTTGTCTGAAAAATAGACTAATTATCAAAGCTAAATTGCAACTCTTTGTAATGGAAAATAATGGAAATTAAATGTTAATGAAGAGCCTGATTGTGTCTTCGCATGAAATCTTTAGGCCAGATTAAGTAGCAAAGTTTTCAGACTCTTAAAATGAATGATTAGTAATATTACAAGAATGTTGAATCTCTTTAAGTTATTTAATGTAGTAAAACAATAATAGTTACATACGGGCTGCACAGAAACTAAATAATGAAGTCAGCACTGTCATAAGTATGGTAGGTATCAGTTTCATACAGTACAGAATAATTATCTAGTACTCTATTTTCAACTTTTAGCTATATACGTTTAACTCTTTTACTGTTAAAAACATGGAGATAAAAGCCCCTTTTAGACATACAGACCTTTCTGGAAAATTTTCCGGGGGATCAGGCCCTTTTTGAAAATATTGGGAAATACGTTCCACCAATTTTCCGGAAAGAGAAGTTGTAACATTAGCAGTAATTTGAAAGAGCGTGTTCACATTTAGAACACTCTGACATGAGAAGCCTACTCCAACCAATCAGAACATTCAGACGCATTTACATCTGCGCTGTTTATGAAAATAAAAGCCTTTGAATATGTTTCCAGACACATTTAGCTGCTAGACGCTAGTGAGATAATGTTTCTATTCCTTCTTAATACCAACTGTGTCAAAAATGATCGATTAAATGCTTATGATAGGCAGCTGTTTGTTTACCTTCAAGGTCTGCTTCATTTGCTTGACGCGTGTGCATGTGAAGCAGCCGGTGAGCGCCAACACATGCACAAATATCATGTACATCTCGACATCCGAAAGTGTTCCTGCATATGTTTTCATCCAAGTTGTTCACAACACTTATCCATCCACAGAATTTGTAATGTCTTCAAATGTGTAAACATTTAGCTGCTGTTCGCATTTCTGCCTTGAGATATCTCTGGGAAAAAGCAGCTGCATGAATCCCAAAGCTTTTAAAAAAAGTGAATTCATCAGCAAAAGCCAGACCCCTTCTATGTTTACAAATACAAGCGCAGCCGTTTAGAGCTCATTTCTGCTTAATGTTGTCAGAATTTACCAATATTTTGGAGTAGATGTATAAATGGTCTTTTCCTGAAAAAAATCCGGAACGTCCTTGTCTGTATGAACAGCGCTTTTTTGAATCTACCTTAAAAGTCGTTCTCGTAATTTTCCGGATATTTACCGGGCTAAAATGTAACTTGATTGTCTATAAATTTTGTTTATGACTCACAATTTGCATCACACGCAGTACTAGTTGTTTCAGCTGTGTTATTGTTATGAAAGTGAATGTATTTATTGTGTATTCTGTAGATGGAGACAAAATGCAAAACCCAAAAAGTAAAACTTCAGCATGCTGACGCATCAGTACTGTGAAAGTACAGTCACTAGCCATGTTCTTGGCTAGTTCCTGTTCTGCTCCATGTTTGCGTTTGTCTTTAAGTTATATATTGTTATTCTTATGGGATTTAACCATATTATTTAACCATATTATCCATATTATCATGTCACAGCAGATCAGATGGAGATCAAAAACTCTTTCCACCAATGAGGAAAGAAGAAAGTGAACGTTCTGGAAAGTGAGTCTTTTTTTGTGGTGCTTTAACTCCTGTCAGAGTTGTTTTATATTATTGAATCACGACTCACCAGCTGAGATCCACTTCTGTGTGCTAATTTGTCCTAATTATTAAACGTTGAATCTCATATTTTAGATTTTCTCAATATGTCATATTAGCATAGAATTAGAAGCAAATTCAAGCTAAATGTCGCATAAAGGCTCGACCGATAACAGCAGCTGAATGCATTTGTCTTAACACTTCAAAGTTGTGAAGGATAAGGCCATATGTTAAGCCAATTAACACAACATTAAATGAGGCTTGACAGCAAAAACAACAAATAGGACGTGCGATAATGAAGGGTCTGTGAGATAATTACTTCCCCTCAATTAGTCACGATCATGACCTAATTTTCTATCACTGGCAGAGATGAGCTGCAAGCGCATTTCTCAACTCAATTTTACACTTGCACGCACCACAGGGGACAACCCTGCGAGATAAAATAAACTGGCAGAATGTGGGAATATATAAAGAGAGCGGAGAGGTGCGAATCCATATTGGTCTAATTTATGCGTTTATCAATTAAGACGCTGATGGGTTACGTTGGAGGAATACCAAATAAATATGCTGTGTTCATTTGGCTGGCTTGTGATGTTTAATGTCAAACTTTTTTATCATTTTGTTTATCATTATAACCCAGAAGTGGAACACATGAAGAGATCAACTGCTTTGGTCTATGTTTGAAATAACACACATTATATACATTTTCTGTGTTCAAAGCAGAATCAGGCTGCAGAAAATCAAGTGACGTTATAAAATCCTCATAAAAATAGTAATGATTATTGTACAGGGACACAAAATATGATGCCATATAGGTGTGCACATGCTCAGAAGTTGCAGATGTAACCTTTTCTAGCCTTAACCCAACCTAGGTGGTAGAAGTCCCTCCCACTTGCAGGTCTCTGGCTTGAAACTATACATGGGTTGTTGACATGACATTGCATTTTCACTGTCACACATGACAAAAATGAATATAGTTAATAAATTAGTATATGGTAAACACTTCTTTGTGTTCCATGGGTCTCTTCTTTAAAAAAAAACTGCTAAGTTATTGCATTTATTTTTATTTGAGCCAGATCTCAATATTGTCTCAAGCATAGTTCAATAATTTACATTGATTCATTCATTCTTGTCGGCTTAGTCCCTTTATTAATCTGGGGTCGCCACAGCGGAATGAACCACCAACTTATCCAGCATATATTTTACGCAGCGGATGCCCTTCCAGCTGCAACCCATCACTGGGAAACATCCATACACACTCATTCACACTCATACACTACGGACAATTTAGCCCACCCAATTCACCTGCATGTCTTTGGACTTGTGGGGGAAACTGGAGCACCCAGAGGAAACCCACGCGAACACGAGCTTGAACCAGCGACCTTCTTGCTGTGAGGTGATTGTGCTACCCACTGCGCCCCTCAATAAATGACAACTTTTAGAAATAAAAAAAAAATTGTTAAATTTTTTTTAACAAATAGCTCTGGGCTAATTACAACTTTATGCGCGTGCAGGTTAAGGGTCACCTAATGTGGTGCTGCGTTACTAGCTACATGTCGCAGGAGATTGATTGCTGTTACCTCGGCAGGGAAGGAGCTTGCTCCTCATCAGTTTAAAAGCTCTGCATCATTCTATATTGTTCAAGCTGTGGTGTGTTTTCGAAGACCCTTCTCCACCCCAGCTCCACCTGTGTTTTAATCTGCTATAGGGGTTACATGTATATTATGTTTGCAGCAGCAGCGTGTTGTATTCTCAGACAGCATGTCTCGGTACTTGCTGTGCCATAATAATCAAGCAGCAGCAGCAGCGTAGCAGATCTATAAAGCCAAGACCAAATGAATCAACTTGCCATATTCATTTTTATACTAAATTCCGAAAGTGTTCATGACAGAAAATAACATTTTATGGTTTTCCCTAATTCTCACTGTCATTATTTTATTAATTTCAATGAATTCATTTTATTAATTTCGAAGTTTTAGAAAAGCATTTCTGCCACTTTGCCTGGTTTAAAATCTTTTTCCGCCATTAAAATTTTTAAGGTGTACACAGTCAATCTACATTAACACGCACAGGGCTCTATTTTAACGATCTAGACCTAAGTCTAGGCCCCTTTTAGGCTGCCAGTTAAATGTGACCTAATTCCAATTTTTTGCTCATACAGTATGACACAGATTGGATCTGTTCTATGACCGTGCAAACGTGAAAATACGCATGCATCGGATATTCAGAGATCGGTTTTAGGCCTTCTTCATATGTGGAAATAAATCAGATGTAACACAAGACCACAAGATCTTTTTTTGCCAATGAGATGGTTGGTTTAAGTTCCAAGTAAACCAAGTTTTTTTTCTCTTTGTGAGGCTGATGATCCTGGTGAAAGGGAGAGGCAGAAAGATTGAGGAGATGGAAAAGGGAAGAGAGGGTGCCTTTAAAGAGAAAGCCTTTAATTACTTTGTGCAGCCCCAGCCTAAGGATCTACTGTAGATCTCTTTCTTCGGCAAAGACAGAATATTGTAGGAAATGGTTGACATAGAGTGAAGTGTCACACTCTTTATACTGTTCCTTTTGTCTGGCCCTTAGCCAGTGATATTTCATTTATCAAAGGATGGTCAGGATGAGTGTAGAAATTCCCCAGCTGGAAATTGCGTCCAGGCATTACTTTCAGGGGCAAACTGTATCAGTATTGGATTCTTCCTTTCAGCTCAACTATGTCACCCCAAATTTCCCTGCAATTTCTAAGAGTTTTAAAAACAATAAATAAAAATTGGCGACATTATGATGGCAGGACTACTTCCAGTTCAATGGAAGTAAAATTCAGAAATAAAAGTCCCCAAGCATATAGCCCATTAGTGACTCAACATCGAAATTCACAATACTGTGTTTAATATAGAGGCACAGCAAGAAGGTTGCTGTTTCGAGCTTTGTCTGGGACAGGTGGCATGTCTGTGTGTGTTTTGTATGGTTTTGGATTGTGGAGTTTGCGTGTTCTCCCTGTGTTTGCGTCAGATGCTCCGGTTTCCCCCATAGTCCAAAGACATGCACTATAGGTGAAGTGGATAAACGACTGTAAATTGGCTGTAGTGTATGAGTGTGTGTGAATGAGAGAGTGTTTGGGTGTTTCCAACACAATCTCATGGCAATTTGTAACTTTTTGATTTAGGGGTTAATTAGTATGAATTTGTACGATCTCATTCGTTCCTCATTAGGGTCGAGGTTTGGTGCTACGCCTCCTTTTTATGGTATGAAATAGCCAATAAACTGATAAAATGTCAAATAATTATGTTTCCTCATAAGATCAGGCTGGTTTTCCCAGCACTGGGGGTTCAGAAGTTAATGTACTCTCAGTGCTGGGTTATTAGTAGTTGGCGGTTCATTCCGCTGTGGTGACCTCTGATAAATCAGGGACTAAGCTGAAGGAAAGTAATTGAGTGAGTGTTTCGTATATGTTGGAGTTCAGGTTAAATGTCAAGAAAAGTGTGTTTGTTCCAGCTTGGCCTGATATGGGATTCGACAATTATGCAGTCACATCTGTATAGACTCAATCCTATCAGTCATGCACAGAGTCGCACAAGTTAGGCAAGTTCATCATCACTGTCAAGCAGTTTCAAAGGCTTTTGGGTCTGATGGGAGCAGAAGCCAACATAATGCCTTTTGGCCTTCTGTACCTGAGATCCCTGCAGTGGTGGCTCAGGACCAAGGGACAACCCATTTTGCATGATCTAGGTCTCACGGCAATTCCTCCGAGCCTCAGACATATGGAAGAACCTTGGTTTCTGTCCCAGGAACCGGTGCAGTGGGCGATTAGCTGTTGCTTAACCCCATCTACAGATGCTTCTCTCACTGGCTGGGGAGCAATCCTAGAGGGCTGCTCAGCACAAGGCCTGTAAAGGACCATCATCTTTTATGCCACATAAATTGCCTGGAGATGCTGACAGTGTTTTTAACAGTAAAACTTTCCTTCTAAATCTCATAGACTTGTTTACGTATACTTTTATAACTGCTAATATTGTTAATTAAAACTGTTTTATATGTGCATACACTTTTTTTATTATTACTTTTACACATTCACATTTTGTTCTTAAAATATTAACTCAAGGACTCAACCACTAGCTATATTGTCTGTCTCCGACTCTTGAATCATATACATTCAGCTTAAACTAGCATACAATGATTAAGTCTAATTTAGGGAGTACTCACACTATGCTATCCGAACCGTGCCCTGGCCCGTTTCCCGGATCGTTTGAGAAGTGTGAGTGTTCTGAATCAGGCCACTGTCCACCAACTGAACCGTTCCTGAGCCCGATTCAGAGCACTCACACTTCTCAAACGATCCAGGAAACGGGCATGGGCATGGTCCAGATAGCCTAGTGTGAGTACACCCTCAGCCTTTTGTCTAAGTGTTTTTCGCAACCCAGGCTCATTACGAATACGTACCCAGGTCTACATTCCTGGGGACATCGAAAAACGTAACTGGAAGTACGTCTACAAATCCACCAGAGGCCACTGTGTACGCTTTTTGATGATCTCAAATTTCTCTCGCGCGTCCTCTTCCAGAGTGTGCAATATACACACCAAACCAGCTTGCTGTCGACAGACTGACTGACTGACCCTCCCACCCTCTTCCCTAAACCCAACCAATAGTATTTTCAAAAGCAATCTAGAAAAAGAAAAGCCGTTTTGGCCGCATGATTTCACCACGTTTTCACCCTGTTGTTTTTTTTTTTTTTTGCTTCACCTGGTTTCTGGAACCGTTCTTCCCGACTCAGACCCCCCTTAAAAAAAGTAGCCATCGGAGGCGTCATAGTACCTCATAGCATTCATTTGGAAGATGAAATGCTGCCAAACGTACCTCTGGATACACAATTTGTGCTCTCCAGAAATCTAGACAGGGATACATATTTACGAGGAGCCTGTATTGGTTTTTCTCTGCTACAAATTCAAACGTTGCAGTTTATTAAAGAATAAAATGATACTCAAAACATCTTTAGCAACATTTTAAACATTTATCAAAACCAACAGGCTTGCAAAAAGACAAAACGCCTGTGGCACAAAAAGTCCAGAATCTACTGTATAGGTCATACCCATGTCACTATACAAGTTGTGTTCTCGTAGACCATATAAACAAGCACACACACTTGTATTTATTATTTTATTAGTATCAAATCAGAAAATTCAGACACAAAAATGTGAGGACCACTTTTATAATACTTTGACGGAAGAATAAAAAGACAAATACGTGTTCAGCCTGACTTGAGGGTCTAAAAACGAGGGCGGATTTTTCATTTCTGGTTGAACTAGCCTTTCCAAATTGTCAGAGTAAGTTTCAAAGGTAGCCGTCTACTTGTGAGTGTAAATGAGGACATGGGCACAGCGGGGCCTCGGCCTGGGGATTCGATCCCCTGGTGAGCCTCACAGTAAACAGCAGAGATATGTCTCATCAGTAAGTCTCCACAGACAGAGGTATGCTGGGACACATCACCTTCGTGCCACTTTCAACCTAAATATCAATCACTCTTCCTCTCTCTCTCTTTTAGCCGTTCACAGCAGGTTATGTTTACCTGAGCATTACAGCCATCTCCAGCTTTTGTGGATGACTTTGAAGAGTCCCGCGTGAGCTGCCCTCGCTGTGCCATTGAATGTCGAAGATCGCTTCCATAATTCATGGTTCCAAACTGTGCCCTCAACACCAGGGATGCCAATACGTTTGTGCTCATGTCTTTCAGTTTTAGTGACCCACACCAAGTCTGTCCACTCTGATGATGCCAAAGCCAAAACAACAAAATGCTCACTCAAATATCAGAGACTGAATCTATACTGAAGTCAAAATGATTAGCCCTCCTGTGTTTTTTCAACACATCTTTAAACATAATAGTTTTACTTACTAGTTTCTAATAACTCATTGTCTTTGCCATGTTGACAGTGCATCTGATTTTTCTTCTTATTTTGCAAGACACTAGCTCATTATACACTTCGAATGTTATCACATGATTGAATAAGCGTTATCAGTGGTTATCAGCTGATAGATATGGCCAACAGGGGCCTTTTCCACCTACTGGTAGGCTCAGAAGGCTGTGATCATTCGTCCACATGATGAATCAGCTACACTAATAGAGAAGACTCCAGATCTGTTTTTACATTACTGTGATGCTTGGGTTTAGCAATGCGGTAGGGGTACACATTAATACATCTACCTACCTACCTACCCACCCACCCACCCACCAATCAATCAATCAATCAATCAATCAATCTATCTATCTATCTATCT
>CAIGQQ010015131.1:6712293-6741437 GCA_903798035.1 Danio albolineatus | reverse complement strand
ACCTACCTACCTACCTACCTACCTACCTACCTACCTATCTATCTATCATCCACCATTATGCTTCATGAGGGCACTTGCAATGTAGACATTGATTAAAATCGGAGTGAATTTGTTACATCTTTTAGTCCTTTCATAGTCAAAGGCAACACCAAGAAATCTTTTGTTACAGATGTTTTGTACACTCTTACTTTGAAATACCATCTCTCTTTCGTCACTAAAGCAATCAGAACATTAAAATGCCATTTTCAATACATTTTCAATGACAGCTAATAGCTTTGTGTTGAGTTCAGAGTGTTTTGCTAATGTAAAACACATTAAAAGTGCTAAATTTAAAATATAGACAGGTTATGTGGTGCTACCGTGGGTGTAATCAGTTCTTTTCACTTCAGATCACGGTTCCCACATGCGCAGCCTTCTCTAGTCCACTTTCCTTAGAAATAAATTAAAATAAAATGAAACTGAAGGACGGATCTGACTGAACTCAAAACCATTCAGTCTTACTTTGGTTGAAGAAATATATATTATATCACATTTATTATGAATTTGCTATTCATCAACTTTTCTTTACATGTAGATAGTCTGGCTATGCTTGCCAGGCTTCAATAAATAAATGAATTTAAAAAGTAATATGCATGTTACATAAAAAATACTCAACAATAACAACAAAAATGTATGTGCATTAGTCAACCCAATCTCATTCTGAAAATGTACCTCTCTATATATTTCTGGAGAGCGCCAATTATGTTCCAGGAGGTATGCTTTTTTGGAGTTTTTGTTTTCGTGAGTCTGCTGTGTACGCTTTTAAAGATCTCAAATTTCTCTCACCAGTGCCATTCGGGATTTTACCATATTCTCACTCTGTTATTACCTTGTTTATTATTATTATTATTATTATTATTTTTACTTACACGCTTTCTGGAACAATTATTCGCCAGACTCGAACCCCGTTGTCCAGATCAACTCCTCTCTGTGTCTCAAGTCTGTTGACATACATGGCGAGACACTGGACAAACTGAAAAATCAAAGAAAAATCACCACAAAAAAAATAAAAAATAAAATAATAATAAATAAATAATAGAATGCATCTTGAGAAATTCTGGACAAAATTTTCCATGTGTGATGTTAAAGGGTGGTCCACTATGATATGTTTTAAACTTTAGTTGATGTGTGATGTAGCTGTGTGAACATAAACAACATCTCTGAATGTAATATACTCAAAGTTCAATGCAAAGGGAGACATGGGCTATTACAGAGTTAGCTTAACAATGCTTACAGCGAATAAAGTTTGGGGACTACAAAAACTTACACAAATGCTTCAGGTTATGCACATTCACCATGCACATACACACAGCACAACAAGGGGGCCTTGTAATGTTATAGCAGAGAAAGCTAAAATGCCGTCCTAACGTTGCTATTTTCACAAAGCTTGTTCTGTTTCTGTATTTGGGCTTGCAAAGGACATGACAAAAAGAGAGAAGTTCTTGCAATTTTATTTTAATTATGTCCCAGGGAATTCTAAGAAGTATATAGCTAGCATTTGACAAAGGGCAGCTTCCAGAATCTCTCCCAGTTCAGTGCTGGATTCGGCTAAAAACTTCTCAAAGGAGGAGCAGCTCCAACCATAAGAGATGAAGCTGTGGATTGTGAGCCACAACCTGTAAGTATTTTTATTTGTTAATATTAATCTATTACATGCATATATTGTAGTGTGAAGGTATATTGTAGCAAGGATGTAAACAAGGATGTCAACAACCGGAAACACCGTTAACAATTTAGATACAAATTCATAGTTATCCGTCAAAAACCCCTGTAAATATTCACAATCTTCACCAGTGCTGCAGTGTCTCTCTATGCGGCCGCTTTCCGTGTGTTGTACATGTCAAATAACAAACTCGCAAAAGATATGTGAACGTTTCATATTACTTACTCATGCTTATTCGGAATATTCCGAATATAATAGATTTTATTTTAGAGAGCAGGCATGAGGTTCAGGTGTGTCCTCTTCATTTTCTGGCACAAACTGATACGGCTAACAGCTACTCTAACTGACAGTGTTATGTTAGCCGACCAATCAGAGCCTCTTAAGGGCAGGCCTTTCGGAAGAACTAGGAAATATGACAGTCGTTTTCATGTTAGCTGAGTAGCAGTATATAATCAAAGTAAGATATAGGAAAAAATATATGATTTTTTTTTACAAATAAAGCATGAGCACACATTTCTTTGCATCTTATAAACACAACCAAGCCTAAAAAATACACTCTGGATCACCCCTTTAAAAACTCACTGCAAGGGATTCTACTGAGTGCTGCAGCACTTAAAGAAACCTGCTTACAGATGGAGTAGAAACATTTGTTATATAACACAAGACAAAGTACAGATAGCATTCCACACTATAGCTGCTTCCCATTTCAGAGGCTGCATCCTTCAAAAGACACTTTTAAAGGCTGATTGTGTAATTGCAGTGCGACAAAGGCTGTCCCAGTTCAAAAGCTCTTTCAAATGCCACCTCTAAATGGATCCATCGTGGCCCGGAATATCCCAAGATTCGTTGTGCACTGATGATGACATTACATTTTTTAATGGAAGTATTGTGTTTTAGTTTGCTTGGATGTTTTTTGATACAGTTGTTAAAAATACAAATAATTTAAAATGTTGACATATCTTTCTATGATATATTAAGGAGAGCATACAATATTCTGGCAAAAGTGTGTGTGTGGCTTAAATTTGTAATGACGTTCCAATCAAAATTGGGAGGGTTTAACATGGACTTGGCCAAACTTCTATAGTTATAACAGCTTTGTTTATTCTAGGAAGCCTTTCCACAAGTTTTAGTATTACGTTTATGGGAATTTTGACCCTTCTAGAAGGGAATTTGTGAGGTCAGGCGCTGATGTTGTATGATAGGTATTTTTTGCTCTAATTCATCCAAAAGGTTTCCTGTCAGGTTGAGGTCAGGACTCTGTGCAGGCCAGCCAAGTTCCTCCACACCAACATTGTTAATAAATGTCTATTGATGTATCGCATTACAGAGGCTAAATCCTCCAAAGGATGTAGACTTTAAGGGTGACTTCAAGTGCTTAGAGGCCAAACCGAGTGTTTTGAAATGACAATTTAACCTAGAGAGGACAGATCTCGTAACAGCTGCCGTTAATAAATGGTAATAAAATTTGTAATGACTTTTTCTCGAAGTGATTTTATAACCTATGTCAAGCATTCTGAAGGCAAACTAAGATTTACAAAAACTGGAAATATAGATTTTTTGATCCATACATGTACACATAAAAATGTAAACGGTCTATAAAATCACTTTTTAGTAAGGCATTTCATATTCTTTTTGTTTTTTTAACACAGGTTTAGATATGAAAATGAAAAATAAAGTAAAATAAAGCCTAATTCATACAATTAATACTGTAATCCACAGTTTTCTGTTATTAGTCTTGGGATGAATCTTGGGCTGTTTAAGGCTGGAAAGATCCACCAGTTGTTTTACAGAAATAAAGCTTATACCGTATGTACTTCTATATTTTTTCACTGGTGCCCGTATTGGAACAGAAAGATACCATCCCCAAACTGTTCAGTTTTGTATTTAGATTTTAAAATAGTCCATTACAAATAATACTGCTAATGTAAAGGTAGTGCCAAGTTTACCAAAACTTGATGCTGTACATCTCATAATCTTGGGACACATATCTAGACATATCATATTTGTTTTCTCAAGTTCTGTGTATGGAGTCCTCTATTATTTACTTACTTTATACTACATGCATTAAATAGTCAAACAGGCAGTGAGAGGAATTTTCATCATACTCTTACATCATACTCAGCCAACATACAAAACAAGCTGTTTTGACAGCTTGGTTTCAATAAAAGTTATTTTTGGATTAACAACAAGAAATTCAGTTCTGAAACTAGCAGGATGTTTTAGAGCATAACAACTTCTATGTCAAAACATGAAAGAAACATTGATTTCTCAGTTCATCACCCCATTAATAGTTTTTTGATGTTAATAGAGAAAATAATGTATATTTTCTATGCAATATCTATGCAATCACATATTCAGTGTATATGAGATTATTTATTAAAATCAGAAGTCTACGTCTAATGAGCTGATGAGCGCCTTCAAGACAGACTTGAAAACTCGGTCACACTTTATTTTGATGGTCCGTTTGTTGAATTTAAAATACATTGCAACTAATTCTCATTAGATTATAAGTAGACTGTTAGGTTGGGGTTAGGGTTGAATGTCAGTATCAACAGATATTAAGTAGACAGTCTACTAATACTCAAATGGACCATCAAAATAAAGTGTTACCGAAAACTCTACTTTAGACCAGGGGTTCCCAAACTTTTCAGCCCGCAACCCCAAAAAATAACAATGCCAGTGACTTACGACCCCCAACCGCATGCACACAAACCAGTAGGGTCAAGTCTATTTTTAATTTTGGAGAACGCCACTCAGAGATCATCCTCCATGTTCAGTTGTGGCCTGTTTTTATTTTTAATAATAAATACTTTAATATTTTAATCTGCTGCATGTCTGTCTTTAAAGGGGTGATCCAGAGTGCATTTGTAAGGCTTGGTTGTGTTTATAAGATGCAAAGCAATGTGTGCTCATGCTTCATTTGTGAAAAATCACTTTTTTTTTCATATATCTGACTTTAATTATATGCAGCTAACATAAGAGCGACTATCACATTTCCTAGTGCCCTCAAGAGGCTTTGATTGGTCAGCTAACATAATGTGCTGAGATTCACGAATCGCCTCCATGTCACCAGGAAGCGTCCTGCTATAACATTACAGCACATCTGGTCACACCCCTTCACTGCGCAAGGTGTATGCTTGTAACCTGTTTTATGACATCATTAACAAGGATGTACTTTTTTGTAGTCCCCAAACTTCGTTCACTGTTGACTTTGCTATAACTCTGTAATAGCAAATGCCTCCCTTTGCATTGAACTTTGAGCGTATTACAGTCAGAGATGTTGTTTATGTTTACACAGCTACATCACACAAGTTTAACATATGATATCGTAGTGGACCACACTTTTAATATAACATAACCCCCCAGGGGTCACAGCACATGCATGTTGTTTTTTTAGTTTTAATGTAACTATTCACTACTATTTTTATCTTCTGTGAGTTATGGAAAAAAATATGCTAATTCTTATTCAAAATTTTGTTAAGCACCAAACAACCCCCCCTATAATCCCATGACCCCTGAGGGGTCCCGACCCCCACTTTGGGAACAACTGCCCTAGACGGTGTATAATTGTGTGTAAAAATCAGAAAACCCTAATCAAACGTTGTCCAACTACTCGGGGTATTCAGGACTGTGTGGGATTCAGAACTCGCTGTGTTTAAGCAGGTTAGAAGTGAACCTAGAACACAGCAGGGCTAAATACGTCTGATGTAAACTGTGCACATGATTTGGCAACTTCACACAAAGTGTCGAACATTCCTGATGATTACTTTTAAACAGAAAGTTAATTGTCATTCATTTCAGTAAAATATATGCTCATTAACTGGCTTATGAATGTGTTCTTGCCACAGGGCAGGCTCTGAACTGGGACATGCCTTCAAACTGCTTGGATATTTTGTCCTGTGTGATTTCATTAGTAGTTGGGTGGCAGCTGGACATGCCTCTGACCCACAAATCCATATTTAATGGCTGCATTGAAATTCGGTGATTGGAAATCTTTGTATAATGGGGTAGATGATACTCAGTGTGTCTGTTAATTAGACGAAGTTTGATATTTGCCCCGTTGAAAAAGAAATCTGATGCAGTCTGTAAAGCCTCCAGTTGATCTTTGCTGAAGATGGTTGATGAAACAGTTCAATGAAGGACTTCGAGGACGGAAAAAACTAAGCAGAAGCCTGGCACAAGTTTAGTTTTAGTCAAAAATGCTAGCTCATCATCTCCTGCAAACCCTGATTTATAGAAGAGGTGGTCTTTTTGTGATCATCATCTATTTAAAGTGTAAGGTTTTGACGCCCTCAGGAGGTGAGTGAATCGAAGGGAAAGTATACTTTTCGAGGAAAGGTTAATGACATCAGCCCCTTTCACACATACAGACCTTTCTGGCAATTTTCCAGAAAGGTCTGTATGTGTGAACAGGCCCTTTTTGAAAATACCGGTAAATTGGTTCCAGAAAGAGAAGTTGTAACATTACCGGTGATTTGCCGGAATGCTACGCTGTGTGAACGCAGAAGGAACATTGGCGGAAAGAACGTGTTCACGCTTAGAACACGCTGACGTGAGACGTCTACTCCAGCCAATCAGAACAATCAGATGCATTCACATCTGTGCTGTTTATGAAAATAAAAACCTTTGAATATTTTCCCAGACACATGTAGCTGCTAATTGTTGGTCAGATAACTTTTCTATGCTCCATCTTAATGCCAACGGTGGGAGAACAATACGATAAAACTGCTGTTTGTTTACCTTCAAGCTTTGCTTCAGTTGACGCGTGTGCTCGTGAAGGAGCCGGTGAGCGCCAAACATATTATGTACATCTCGACATGCGAAACTGTTCCTCCATATGTTTTCATCGAAGTTGTTCACAATACCTATCCATCCACAGATTTTGTAATATAGTCAAATCTGTAAACATTTAGCTGCTCTTCTGCCTTAGGATGTCTCTGGGACAAAGCAGCTGCATGAATGCTAAAGCTTTAAATAGGAGTGCGGAGCACATAATGTAGAAAAAGCATGGGATCAAAAGATATATGATAAAAATGGAGGGAATGAGGTTACCAGGGACGAGAGAAGAATGGGCTCTATGCACAGCTAGGGTTTTAAAGCCGACAATAAACTTCAGGTAAAAGCTTAATGTGGCTATTTTCAATTTCACATTGTTGTTTTTACAGCATCGATGTTGTAATGTAATCACACTACATTCAGTTAATCAGACTTAAGCATTTTTTTAGTTGTTCAAGTGTAAAACGAGATGAAATACCATTAGATCTGTGAGTAGCAACAAGCTAGCGCAGAAATTCCATTGAAAATACTGAGGTAAAATAAACTGTCATATTTTAAAGACATGGCGGGGGAAATGAAATTTAATGCAGTTCATCTTGTTCGATCTGAGACCCATTTCATATTGTATATCTAACAGGCAGTGAAGATCACTAATTTTTAAAGAAATCAGATCTTAAACGAGACATTTTTATAATGGAAAGATAGGTCACCGGAAGCCACCGGGCTGTCTGGCTGAAAATTAAAAGTCCGTATGCATATAGCCCATTTACCAGTATTTTGGAATGGTTGTGTGAAAGGTCTTTTCCAGAAAAATTCCAGATCGTCCTCGCCTGTGTGAAAAGCGTTTTTTTTTTTATTTATTTACTGGTAACGTCGTTCCGGTAATTTTCCGGATATTTTAGCGCTGTGTGAAAGGGGCTTTTGTCTTCGAACAAAGTGTTTGCCCATTAGATTGAATATTCATGATGAAACTAGTAAATAACACACACACACACACAGCATTAACTTAATGATGTGAAAATAGTAAAATAGTACTGCGCTTCAGTATAATGCACACACAGTGCTCATTCTGTAAATGGACAGAGACATATTTATTTTAGAACGGATCTGATATCTTTTGGAGGCTGGTTCCTGTGGGTGGCGTAATAGCTAAATGTGGACTTGCATTGATTTGGGTGGAACTTTGGTACATCTAACTGACATGATCCTAATGATCAGAGAGGGCTGTTGTGTATATGCTGAATGAGCATATACGTGCTCATTGAACCATCTCTGTAACTTAGCTTACACACAATATAGTATCACATTACTTTGTTAGACAGCACTAACTTGGTAATCTGAAACCACAGACACTTCCCATAACACCAGACACAGTGTAATGGCATCTACAGTTATATTTGTCTGTCTTGTCTTTATCCTGAGGTAAGTATAGCCTCATACAACCTTAGTTTAGATTCAAGTAGTCTCATGTAGTCTAGTGGACTGTGCGTGTGAACAAAGTTTTTGTGCTGCAAATGGCCTGTATTCGAATCCCTACTTGTACAAATACTCTGAAACTATGACTCGGTTTATTTTAATTTAACAATATTATTTTTCATGACCAAAACAAGACATATTTATTCACAAAGTTTTCATTTGGATGTCAGGCCAATGTTACAGAGCACTGGTTCAATAACTGATATCTATAGCTGGATCACCATTATCTCTGCATGCTAGTCTGGATCTCTCGCTGCTTCACTTAGGCTGCATTTACACTCCAGATCTTGATGGTCAATTTCTATTTTGTGACTGTATCCGATTTTTTTGATGACCAGCTTACATCATCTTTTAAAAGTGACTCGTATCCGATTGTCTGCATTAACACAGCAAAAGCAAAGGCGCAATAACGCGGGAAAAAAAGAGCAGGCGCTGACTGACAGCTGATAATATAAAAGCCCTCTTTTCTCTATTCCTGTATTTAATCTGTCCGCAGGGTTTAATTTATTTTTTTTAAACATTTTTTGACAGGTTGTTTTGCAATAATTTATGACAGAAAAGGCATCTTGCTTTAATCTAAGCCTTTTTAAACCAGTAGGCATCTTAATCGTAATGTCCATGGCGTGATTTATGCGCTTGATGTATGCAACAGTTTAATATTAGTTTATTTTGGTTACGTGGCGAATGTTGATCTCTCTCTCTCTCTCTCTTTCTCTTTTATCTTTTTTAGTCCTCCTGTATGAGTGTTGTGTTATTATTAAAAATACACTACCTGACAAAAGTCTTGTCGTCGATCCCAGTTGTAAGAGCAACAACTTTACTTCTAGTTGATCACTTGGAAAAGTGGCAGAAGGTAGATTTTTCCAATAAATTATCTGTTGAACTGCATCCCAATCATCACAAATACTGCAGGAGACCTATTGGAGCCCGCATGGACCCAAGATTCTCACAGACATCAGTCAAGTTTGGTGAAGGAAAAGTCATGGTTTGGGGTTACATTCAGTATTGGGGCATGCAAGAGTTCTGCAGAGTGGATGGCAACATCAACAGCCTGAGGTATCAAGACATTTGTGCTGCCTATTACATTACAAACCACAGAAGAGGGCAAATTCCAAATTCTTCAGCAGGATAGCGCTCCTTCTCAAAACTTCAGCCTCCACATCAAAGTTCCTGCCAGCAAAGAAGGTCAAGGTGCTACAGGATTGGCCAGCCCAGTCACCAGACATGAACATTATTGAGCATATCTGGGGTTAGATGAAAGAGGAGGCATTGAAGATGAATCCAAATAATCTTGATGAACTCTGGGAGTCCTGCAAGAATGCTTTCTTTGCCATTCCAGATGACTTTATTAATAAGTTATTTGAGGCATTGCAGAGATGTATGAATGCAGTCGTCCAAGTTCATGGAAGTTCCACTGCACCTTGACTTTACATTCTATACTGTATATTATTTCTGTTAAGTGACAAGACTTTTGTCTTAGCAAAGGCCTTATACTGTCTTAGTAAAACTTTGGCAAAATAAGCGTAATCTAGAGGCCTTTGCCTTTCATATAAGCCACTTCTGATATCAAACGATCAACCAGAAGTCAAGTTATTATTTGCCGTTCCTAAAACTTGGATAGGCGACAAGACTTTTGTCAGGTATTGTAATTTTAAAAGAGTCAAAGCAGTTTCCAAATAAGTGTTTGCCATTGCGAGATATGTGCGATGTTTGGCATGTTGTGTGTGTTTTGTGGTTTTGTGTGTGGAGTTCTAAAAAACGGAGCCATATTTTAAAAAAACAGTGTAACTGTGTAAGCTGTGTAAACTGTTTAAGCATCACACAAACCCAATCGCCAAACCAGCCAAGAGTGAACATGTCCTCAATTACATTTGATCTTGACAGACATAAGCAAGACAGAGGTATTCCAAAGGTGTTTTCAGAGTTTCCAGCTCCAGACACACACACACAAACACACACTCTACAAATCTACCCCATAATAGCATTTTCTCAATTTAGTTTTGCATTTTGTTTATCTACCCTTAAAATAACCAAATTTGATCTGAAACCTTTACTAGAGCTAAAAGCAAAGCTACAGTGCCACTGTAACCCAACACTCGGCCTGAAGCTTCTGCCGACTGCAGGGATATGAGGAATCATGCTTTATGATGCATCTAATCTAGTTTGTGGGCTTTTAAAAGCGACCCGCCCTCCTTAACATCTTTACCGTATGTAACTGTTACGTTTTTAGAAGGAAGCAAGGTTAATCTTTCATTTTGCAAACCCGCATGGGATCTGAACATGATATTTCAGGATCACGTTCAGATCACCTATAGGCAACATTTCTGTTCCAGAATATTATTTCCTCTATACTTGTGAATAGGAGTTTGTAACTTTTGTCTTGTGGCTTGATTTGAAATTCCACACCACATTTCCTCACCTCCATGTGCATCTCTCCTGTGTGTCTGACTTCATAGAGATATCCTCAAGCTTTGAAATGTCAGCATAGGGCCCCTGTATATAGAATATATTATTTTTATTCTTCCTTGAGTGTGTGTGTGTGTATGTGTGAGTGTACTCAGGTATATGTGGTTTACAAGGACACAAAATTGTATGATGACTTGGGTATAAGATAGTTGTACACTATTAAGCTGGTTTACACAGATATAGCCTGTGTCATAATTCAAACGATTAGAAACCTAATTGTTTACATTCAAAATACGTCATGTTTCCTGTGAGTGTGAGGTTTAGGGGTAGGGTAAGAGTTTTAAACTCTAAAACACATTATGCCTATAGAGAGTCCTTGTAAACCACATATCAAAGCACAGTATGTGTGTGTTCTTGTATAACCAAAAAGAACAACCATATTTGTTTATTTTGATATATTCATTCATTTTCCTTCAACATAGCCCCTTATTTATCAGGGATCACCACAGTGGAATGAACCACCAACTATTCCGGCATATGTTTTACGCAGCAGATGCCCTTCCAGCTGCAACCTAGTACTGGGAAACACTCATACATTCATTCACACACAGCAACACAGCAACTCAATGCATGTAGGCATGGTCAAGCCGATCTGCTGCAGTTCAAACCGAACATCTGAATGGGGAAGAAAGGTGATTTAAGTGACTTTGAACAAGGCAGGGTTGTTGGTGACAGACAGGCGTATGGGTATTTCAGAAACTGCTGATCTACAGGGATTTTCACGCACAACCATCTCTAGGGTTTACAGAGAATGGTCCGAAAAAACAGAAAGTATCCAGTGATCGGCAGTTCTGTTGGTGCAAATGCTTTGTTGATTCCAGAGGTCAGAGGAGAACGGCCAGACTGGTTCAAGCTGATAGAAAGGCAATAGTAACTCAAATAACCACTTGTTACAACCACACCGTTATGCAGAAGAGCTTCTCTGAGTGCACAACAAGTAGAACCTTGAGGCAGATGGGCTACAGCAGCAGAGGACCACGCCGGGTGCCACTCCTGTCAGCTAAGAACAGGAAACTGAGGCTACAATTCGCACATCCAACCAAAATTGGATAACAGAAGATTGGAAAAACATTGCCTGGTCTGATGAGTCTCGATTTCTGCAGCAACATTTGGATGGTAGGGTCAGAATTGGGCGTCAACAACATGAAAGCATGGATCCATCCTGCCTTGTATTAACAATTCAGGCTGGTTGTGTAATGGTGTGGGGGATATTTTCTTGGCACACTTTGGGCTTATTAGTACCAATTGAGCATTGGGAGTATTGTTGCCATGTATTACCTGAGTATTGTTGCCATGTATATTCCTTTATGACTAAAGTGTGCCCATCTTCTGATGGCTACTTCCAGCAGGGTAGCACGCCTTGTCATAAAGCGTGAATCATCTCAGACTGGTTTCTTGAACATGACAATGAGTTCACTATACTCAAATAGCCTCCACAGTTATCAGATCTAAATCCAATAGAGCACCTTTGAGATGTGGTGGAAAGGGAGATTCACATCGTGGATGTGCAGCCGACAAATCTGCAGCAACTGCGGATCACTGAGGAATATTTCCAGTACCTTGTTGAATCTATGCCACGAAGGATTAAGGCAGTTCTGAAGGCAAAAGGGGTCCAACCCAGTACTAGAAAGGTGTACCAGTAAATTGGCTGGTGAGTGTACACTATACCCAATTTAGTTAATCCAAGTCACCTATATAGTGCATGTCTTTGGACTGTGGGGGAAACTGAAGCGCCCGGAGGAAACCCACGCCAACATGGGAAGAACATGCAAATGCCACACAGAAATGCCAACTGGTCTAGCCAGGACTCTAACCAGTGACCTTCTTTGCTGTGAGGTGACAGTGCTAACCACTGAGCCACCATGCCACCCACATATATAATATTTGATTACTTTGATTGCTGTTGCATTATTTGTTGACTGCTCATGAATTGAATGTTGATTTAAAAACAGCATTTACTGGACTCGAGGCAATTTAAAAAAAAGGCCTTTTACATGCACACCAGATCGCTACACCCGCCTCACACTCTTATAGGTCTCTGCCAACCTATAGGTCTTCAGATCCATTCCTTTATTAGTGTTGTAAAAGTGTCAGATGAACGGTGTCATTATTATGAATATAAACAAACATAATTTGAAATTGTCACGGCAAAAGAAACAAGAAGCACATTACCCATCCATCTCTTCTCTACTGCAACACCAGCATATTTCTCTAATGTGACTAAATTACTTTTTGCAATGATTATGTAAGTCTGAGATAAATCCAAAAAACCAAGACTCAGATCAAGTAACACGTTTTAGAGCTCCGTTATTGCTGTAGTTCAGCAAAAAGTAAAAAGATAATTTACTCACCATCGTGTTTTTTCCCATGCATAGCTTAAAGATAGTGTTTTACCTTTATATTCATGTATATTAGGATTGTCAATCAATAAAAGATAGAAATGTTAATCAAATTAATAACACAATATAATGACTAATTCAAAGAGGTCAGAGATCAGTCAAAAAGTTGTCTAGAATGTGCATTCGGCAGTGTCATGTAAAGGTTCTGGGACAACAGAGCTGAGGATCCATGTGCAGTTTATTAATAGCCAAGTCGGGCAGGCAACGGAGCAAACAGTGCCATAGGGGTAAATTAAAAATGTAGTCGTGGTCACAGGCAAAGAGGCCGGTGTAGGCGGCAAACAGCATAAGCAATTAAACAAGGCAGGGGTCAAAATGCAAGGCAAGGCTAGACAGAAAACGCATGGCAATGTTACAGGTAAACAAGACTCAGCCATGTGTGTGGAAAATGAGAGGTGTCTTTATAGTTCAGGTAATCTTTGATTATGAGTTTTAGCTGTGTGTGAGAGTCGTATTTCATGTGGTGGAAGATGTGTAATTCTTCAGCGATCAGCATAGGCTAGATCACTCGTGATTGTGACAGGCAGCCATTAGATGTCAGAGACTTAAGTATATAATTGTATAATTAGAAGCATTTTTATTCCAAAAACACATCGATCTGCTTCGTAAGCAATACGCTAACACCCTGGAGGTGTATGGGTAGTTTTATGACAGATTTATATTCTTTTGAATGTTACTACCCAACATCATTTTACTGCATGAAAGAGTCAAGATTAAATTTAAAACTACTCCAACTGTGTTAGTCTGAAAGAAAAAAGTCATTTATACCATGAGGATGGGTTGAGGGTGAGTAAATTATGTTTGTTTGTTTTTGGGGTGAACTCTCGCTTTAACATTTTATTTACTTCATTTGTTGAATTAAATCAGCATCACAATTGCTGTAACTAATGATTTAAATTATTGTGTTAAATCTAACTTAATTACTCCTTATATGGACATTTTTTGGACAAGCTTTTCTTTGACATAAGATGTCCTTTGAGATTGTGTTGCAATATAAACAAAGACCCTGAGTGTAAAATACATGAACAAGTAACAATGTATGATAAAGTTTCTCACCATAATGACACCATCTGCGTAGTTAACGTAGACCCGAAGGCTCAGTACAAAGAAATATGATACACCAGAACATTTAATAATATATATTTTCATCATCTTGTACTGAGTTGATAGCTTGGTAATGCACACTGTACAGAAAAGTGGTTTTCTGTACAGTGTGAAAATCCACAGGGGTTATCTATAATTCAGCAGCATTCTAGTGGTATGCAATTTAAAATTTGTCTATACATATTTTAGTAATCCCTTAGGGTGGCCAATCAAATCGACAGAGGAGACTGGGCTTGGTCCATTGCATCAAAATACAGTAGCTGAAAAATAGCTGATTCTCCAATAATCCTGTAATTGAAGTGTAAATGCCCAAAGTCAGTCTATATAAGCAAGCTATTGTAATATTGAATAGATGCACCAGTAAAAATGCTGTTGTGTTCAGTTTTGAATAATTACTTTGCTTCATGAGTACATTTTGATTGAATTGATAAAGTAAGGAAACAACATGTGTCAAAGGATTAGTGCAATTATACTTTGTGCTCCACAGAATACATAATAACACTTTTTTTAAACAATGTGACTCTGTACCATCAAAGTTCATTTTTTGAGATGTTGCTACGTTGCTAAAAACACTATTAGGACACATATATGTCACTAAAAAAAGTGAAAATTGGTTGTTTTTACATTGTTTAGAGCGAATTCATTCTTCCGGTTCTTGGTTCGAACCAATCAGCACGCACTATTGTGAACGAGATGCAACTTCATTAATATTCATGATATAGGATCTAAGACTCTTTTTACATGTTACTGTGTTCAGAGAAATGCCACATTGTGTGGCCTATCGCAATTCAAGCAAGTAGAAGACGTAGAATTGTTCGGAGACATGGGTCATCTTCTTTTAAAAAAAGGATGCGGTTTCAGTTCATGTTAATTGTCCTGTCTCAATGAATTTGGTAAGTGTGTGATCAGTGTTCTATGTTTATGTTTATTCAGATGGCAAAGTTGGTATCATCAGTAGTACTATTTCAGTAAAATCCTCCACTTCCACCCAGCTCTCAGGTCCATCTGCCCTGCGTCAGTGTTTGTGTTGTCGCTCTGAAAATCAGTTGTAGTGTGTGCAATGAAACTCCCCTTTTCATGCAAACCCTTATAGGTTATAGGTGGTTTGTAAAGCCCACTCTCCTGCATGAAGCACACTAAGAATTGCCAATTGTTTTCCAAAAGCATGGAGTGCTGATAAAGTGTCTGATGCATATGGAGAGGACAGAATATATCCTACAGGTGGTTTGTAAAGCCCACTTACCCGCATAAAGCACTCTCAATTGTAGAATTGTTGTTGGGCAATTAAATGTTTAAGTGTTGATGAAAGAAGGTGCTTCTTGAAATTGGCCAGAGACTCAGATGCTCACGTAGAGTTTAGTAAGTCATTCCACCAGGATGGATCACTAAAGGTGAATGTCTTTCCAATAGATTTTGTGCCCCTTTGGCATGGGACCCCAAAGTGGCATTTAGTTGCTGAGCGCAGGGTCCTGCCAGGCACATAAGCTTGAAGTAGTGGGCTCGATTAAATGAGTGCAGAGCCGGGAGTTGTTTTGTAGTCGAGTGACAGTGCCTTGAATTTGATCTGAGTGGCGATTGGCATCCAGTGTAGATGAATAAAGGTGTGACGTGTGTTCCTTTTGGTTCGTTAAAGACCAGTCTTGCTGCTGAACTCTGAATCAGCTGCAGAGGCTTGATGGTGTTGTTTGGGAGGCTAGCCAAGAGAGTGCTGCAATAGTCCAATGTGGACAGGACAAGAGCTTGGACAAGCAGTTGAGCAACATGTTCTGATAAAACTAATCTAATCTTCCTGATGTTATATAGAGGAAAATCTACACAATTTCAGCTGGTCATCAAGAACCACTCCTAGTTGCTTGACTTTCCTGGATGGAGTTATTGTTGATTTGCCCATCTTTATATTGAAGTTGTGGTTAATCATTAGACACACGTCATGATTTTGCCAAGTACTATGCGATCCTGGATTAACATCTATGTTGATCCTGGAACATCATTTTTGTCTGAAAAAGTAATCCATACCTATCCCCTATCCCTAAACCCAACTATAACTGTAAGTTACTCCCAAAATCAGAGGGGAATAAAAGTTGAATAAATATCATGTAATAAGTGCATAAACCTAACTGTAAGCCTTAACATAAATGGTAAACTTAATTACCATTTAAATCTGATTGGCTGACTGGAATGTTGATCCAGGATCAACATAGATTGATGCAGGAACATGTCCTACTTGGTTAAATCAGGTTAGGGATCATTCGACTGGCCAGTATAACAAGCAGTTCAGTTTGGAGAGATTGAGTTGAAGGTGGTAGTCCTGTAATAATAAGAAATATCTGTCAGAAATGGTAATATCTGGGCAGCGGATCATCCGGTTAGAATGAAAGGTAGAGTTGTGTGTCATCAGCAAAGCAGGGGTATGAAAAATCATGTGATGCGATGTAAATAGAGAAGAGGTCCAAGAACAGAGCCTTGAGGCACACCAGTGGCATAATGGAGTGGCTCAGATACTTTGCCCCTGCAAGATATTCTGAAAGAACTATGTGATGCATTCACACTATCAGCGACTTTGTAGCTGCCTGTTGCTCTTGGTGGCGACCTGCTGCAAACGCAGGTCTGTGTAGGTCTACAGCACGAAGAATACAACCAGCCTCTGAGCGAGAGGCTCATGTGAGCTGTACTGGTGCTTCTACTGGCTGTTGCTCAAGACAGTTGCTCGTCATTTGCATAAAGTTGAAGGGTTCTCAACTTTGTCGCAACGCTCAACATGCCCATAGACGGAGATAACCAAAAGTCTCTCGCTCTTCATTGAAACGAAAGGTTGCTTGTCGATTTGCCGTTGAGAGTTGCTTGTAGTGTGAATGAGGCTTGGGAGGTACAAGCTAAACCAATGGAGATCAGTTCCTAAAATATCCCATTATCTTAATGGTAGCCAAGAGAATTTGGAAATTGGAATGATCCATAATGATGTTTCGTAAATTTCACTACTGTAAATATATCTAGTGTTAATTTTGACACCAAATTTTAGTCTTGGTCTTTCAGTCATTTAGTATTTTTAGTATAGTTTTAGTCGACTATATTTCACAAGATTTTAGTTGACCAAATCTACTCTAGATTTAGTTGACTAAAATGTAAACAGTTTCGTTAAATCACAATATATTAATTATGAATATCTCTAAAACTTCTAAGTTTATTATATACTTTATAATGAACACACTTAAAAACATGAAAGATATTAAAATTTGAACCATATGCCAAAGATTAAACACAGATTAGACCTGTATAAAATGCCTCATAAAATGCATTGTTTATAATAAACCAGTTTTATATAGTGTTCTTCGTTCTTCTAAGCAGATATAATTATTTGCATGAATTGTCTATAATTTTACTGTACTGAAGACATTAATTAAGTTTATTACACTGCTGTCAGTCAGTTTAAAACAAATTATCCACCTGTCCAACAATTGTTGTCATATATTTATTTTGATGGTCCACTTGAGTATTAGTAGACTGTCTGTTTAATATCTGCTGATACTGCTCCTTCAACAGACATTTAACTGACTATAAGAAACTCTGCAAGTACATGTCAACTTACACCAACCCTGACACCAAGCTAACAGTCTACTTATAATCTAATGAGAATTAGTTGGCATGTAGATGCAATGTAACTTGATTCAGCAAACGGACCATCAAAATAAAGTGTGACCAAAACACTCTAAACCTTTAGAAACACATCGATCTGAAGGTGGTTGGGTTTGCAGCTGGTTATAATTGGAGTTCGCTGACAGGAACAGTGAACAGCTGTTCACTACTGAAACACCACAGAGTCTAGATCTTCCTGTATGGACGCGTTCGTTATAAAACACTCGCAGGACATTTATCTGGACAACTATACGTGGATATTTTGAGGTGTTCATAGTTTGTGAGTCAATGGACTTGTGCGACTGATACATATGAGTCACAGATGTGAGGTAAGCTCGAACTGGTTGATATACTGTAACTGTAATTAACCTTACCTTTACATTTGCGTGACAGTCAGCTCATACAACTGACAATGTAGTCCTAGTTGGCGTGCAGTGGTTGGAAGTTTAAGCCACAGTTAAGTCTGTATTTAACAGTGAGGCTGTTTTTGCACCGAGTCCAAAGTAATTAAGCACAGAAAATGGTAAATGACATTACTTCGATCATTTTAATGACATATTGAATAATTAAATAAAAATAATTTTCAAGAGTTCACACTTGATTGATTATAAGTGAAGTAGCCTATCCATATGGAAGAACAGCAGCAGCAGCAGCAGCAGCAGCAACAACAACAACAACAACAACAACAACAACAACAACAACAACAACAACAACAACAACAACAACAACAACAACAACAACAACAGGAACAACAACTCACCACGCCATCTCACCAGCTCTACCACCTTCTACTTTAAACCGCTTCTTGAAACGCATTCACCAACTCCGACTAAACTCTCAAGACGTCGGAGATACAAGCCTTTGCAATGAAGCCGAACTCACTGCTTAGTACCGTACTTAGCATACTTTAAGCTGAAGCCTCGCAAAAAGAACTACTCTACAACAAAGACTAAACATTCTACAAATCTTCTGAAAGACGAGACTCGCGTGAATAGAATAATTTCAATCAAAGAACTTACCTATTAAGCCTCCTGCCGGTCCACAGATCCATAACAGTCTAACAGCTGAAGTACTGCAAGGTTCCAAGCAATGTAATCCGTAAAACATTAGTCCACAGCATATTCATACGTTGACAAACGTCCTCGGGATGCACTGTTGTCATCCAACTGATCGCTGGAGCGCGTATAGTAGAACAGCAACTTCATTCATAAAAACACTCGTAACGTTCTGTCAAAATGGCTGCCGACCTTTCGCACTTTTGATTGATACTCCTGTGAGCCAATAGCTGAAAGGAAAAGCGTCACCATCCAATGAGCTCCCAACTTGAGATGGTCCCGCCCTCTCTCGACAGTTTTTGTGAATGGACTCCGTGTTAAACTCGTGAATGAATTGGGCCTGATATACTTGTGATTAAATCAGGTTAAGATTCTAGATGTAATTTTGTTTAATCAAGGATTAATATAAGCCCATGATAAACATCCCATTCTGGACACTATGTGGTGACATGGTTTTAAGTTCAGGGTTTGATGATGGCAATCGATATATTTATATATAGTTTAAAAAAATAATAATAATAATAATAAATTAAAAAATTAAATAAATACAATTAATTTTTTTTTTTAAAACACGCAAGGAAACAAACTTTCCCCTTGACTGCTATGAGTGGGAGAAGCATGTTTCTGACAAATGGAGTGATGTTTCATCTATTGACTATGTGTAAGATTCATTTTGCTTTAAAACAATTCTATATCACTAAGGTCTTAAAACTTCACTCCACCAATACTTCACCTGCTCAGCCTTCAAGAGGTACTTCCAGGACCACTAGCCAATGTCCTCAGCTCTCAGTCCATCTGCCATCCTGCAGGGGAACGAAGGCCCACCTCTACAATCCTTGAACATTGTGACAACAAGCTGTGACAAAGGCGCTTCCATTCACAGTTGCCCATGCCCCTATTTAAACGCCTCTCATGGATACCAGCTAAAACAATTCATTATGTCTGCTGTACATGTACCATGTTTAATTTCATTTCTGATTTTCTCTTGTTTTTTTCAGAGACCACGTGAGCTAGCTGCAGAAACTGACCCTCATCCAACCCGTTACACTACACATCCATTCTTAACACATTCACGCTCTACAAAAGGATACATTTTCACTCACACAGCCCACACCCTTGATGCCAAATTCTCTAGCCTTTTTGATTGAGAGTTTCCGAACTAACAGCATTTCAATCCACCCCACCATATCTGATCTAACTTTGCATGATGAAGAAACTGTCTTTCTTTATCAAGCAAAGCAAACAGATCAAATGGCAAAGAACATTCTATATATATTTTGATCCCCCCCCCCCCCCCCCCCCCAGCAAACACACACACACACACACACACATTCCAAACCCTTTTTTCTTACACTACAGGAACACAATACCACCTTTCTTCCTTTTAACTTTTTCCTCCAAACTTGAACTATCCCATACTTCTATTCACTCTCATTCACAATAGCTCTGACCCATTTAGTGGATGCCTGTAGTTTTCAGTTGCTGCAGCAGCAACATTCTAAACGAGCTCATATACACATACAATTCCAAATACCACTGTCATCACGCTTCCCCGCACTAATACAGCAGTAAATGCTTCTGCGGGAGTGCACATTGCCTCCATACTGACCCACTGCACCTCTGCAACAGCAGAGACGCTTCACTGAGCTACTCTCACCCATAGCACCACTGCATCTGTAGTGGATCTTATGAGCTCAGGTCTCTCTCCCGGGACAGCATTACAAACAAGCTTTATAACCAATCATCAGCTAAGTGTGAACTCTTGAAAGCTTTTTTGGTATGCTGTCCCGGGAGAGAGCCCTGAGCTCATAAGATCCTCGAGCACGGGGCTCCCTCCTGTTTGCAAGGCGAGATGAAAGTGTTAACTCAGGTACATCTCGAGAACTCCCCTGCGGGTAGCTAATGAACGGATAGTGATTGTTATAAAAAGATAACTACTAACTAGGAGCATTTCTATGGTGCCAATTTGGATTAGTCGATTAACTTAAATTGCATGTTTTTGCACGGTGGGAGGAAACCGGGGAACCCGGGGGAAACTCCACACAGAAATGTCAGCTGGCTTGGTAAGGACTATGACCAGTGACATTCTTGCTGTGAGGCAACAGTGCTAACCACTAGGCCACCGTGCCACCCATCTAGGAATGGAGGAGTAGGGGTGGAAGGGGGGATTCTTCAAAATGAAGATGGCTGTGATAAGGAACTTAGGGTATTTATAGTGGCTTAGGAATCGTCTGATTGGTGAATCATTAATTGAATAATGCGGGACCAGCTGCAAGCAATCATCTGCACGTGATCCTCTCGAAATTAGTTTATAAATAAACTTCCTTTTGTATAATATTTAAGTTAATTTTGAGCTATTTTGTGGCCCACCTGCAGTATCGCTGAGGCCCTCTAGTGTGAGAATTACTGCTTTAAAAGATATATAAAACACAGTAAAACTGGTCTATAGGCCTACCACACTATATTCCAAGACTTATGAAGACATACACTGATTACTTTATTCACAGTTGATCCAATAGGTTGTCTAAAAAAAGTCACAGGCCACTGCTTTCTACAGTTACTTTGTTAAGGCAATAGCAGTGCATGCTTTTCCCATCTCTCATTTCGGTGAAAGCAATAACACTCCGGAGAACAGCAGGGCGTGATTCTTTCAGCTCACGTAATGAATCCTCACATTCCCTCAACCATGAAGTCACTGACCTGCAAGCTTAAATTGGGTCCCAGGTGTATGGTGAACCCACTCTCTGCTGCGCCACGGGGAGTTTCAGATTTGATTGGAGAGGTCAGCATGTCTCGCCTGCAGCCTGCTGGGGTCACAGAGTCTCAGTCTAGTTCAGCTTTCGTTTACTACCCATTCTAAAGAAAACCTTTTCACATGTTACTTAGACTAATGTCTGTCCAAGTGGCCCATAATCCTTCTAATGACTGTACTGTATGTTTTTGTGAGGGATGATCCAATCTCTGATTGAATGTAAGGAAAGCAAAACATTTGTAAATTGATTAGGGTCCACTTTTTTGTTCAGTATTTATCATTATCAATCTGCATAACTAGCATGGGTTTTAAATTTGTAGTCAAATGTAGTAAGGTGTTGATTCAAATTTAATCAACTGTCTAAACAGCCTGCTTATGCGTTAAGCCGCGGTCACACTGGACTTTTCTCCCCATAGACTTCCATTCATATGCATGCGAATGCGTCCGACTGGAAATGTAAGGTAGTGCAGCAAGTTTCGCAGTTTACTGAGCTGGAAAGTTCAAGCCTGGTGAACTTACCGCCAAATATCAATGTCTAATGATGTTACAGCTTGATTTGTGGACGTTACCAATATGATGTCTGTTAGATGTTGGATTTTGGTTGCCATACCTGATGAATAAATGTCAGTATTTGACATCAATGTCAAAGTTGGTTAAAGATGTTGGCTGGACGTTGGTTTTTTGGTCACTTCCTAACACAACCTAAAATCAACCAAATATCAACGTCATTGAACGTAAAAATGATGTTGCCCTTAGTTGCTGGCTAGACATTGAATTTTGGTCACCTGACATCACAACCTAAATCTGACCTAATACAGTTCTAACGTCTTATGACATTGTGTGACTGCGGGGTGGTATTGACTTCCATACCATATTTTTCCATACCATGAATGTCAATGGCTACTGGTTTTCAACAATGTTCAAATATCTTCTTTTGTGTTTAATGGAAAATCAAATCTCAAAGATTTTAACCACTTATGAGTAAGTAAATTATTATTTTTATTATTATTATTATTATTATTGATTAATTATCCTTTTAACTATAGTAAATAAACTTTTAGAAGTAATTTTAACAATTTCTTTTTGTATTGTACTATCCTTATATACCTTAAAAAAGACATGAAATTAAGATATGGAAATGTTGACAAATAAATGATAAGTGACAAAGGATACGACTGGAATGACTGGAGAAGAGCGAACAAAAACAAAAGAGAGTCACTGGCCCAAAGAAGACTTAACCCGATGAACAGACTGCGAAGACACCTGAGAGACAACGGACCGATAACCGGTAGTAACCCCATGTTGAAATATATACTCAGTCTAACAGGAATCAGCTGGAGGATAATGAAGTCAGCTGATAGGAAAGCACGCTGTCAACACAAAAAGGTAAACAAACACACACCCTCGCACACGACAACACACAAGTCATGACACATAACATACAGAAAGAACACACAAACCCATAAACCGTGACACACTCATTCTAAAAAGAACTAAGCATAAAAGTCCCAACCACGACTGTAAAAATGGTACCCAGGAAAATGTTCAAACTGATTGTTTTCCAGCTGAGCTGATGAATGATAAAACAGTCACAGTTAATCAGAATCCATTTTGTTTGAAGGAACTCAATCATTTATAGATGCAGATGACAAAACAACAGCACATGCTAATACACAACAATACTGTGCATTGATGTGGCACAGAGGATAAATACCATTGGAATCAGACTCAGAATAATTGTTTTCCAGCTGATGAATCATAAAAACATTGACAAAACAACAGCATGTGTTCATACAGAGAAATGCTGTGCATTGATGAGGATGCTAATTTAGTTATTGTTATCTCTGTATACTGCTCTGGATGATTTTTTTAGAGCTGGGGCACTACAAAGTCAAATATATATATATGGTGATGCTACGAGAAGTCTCACATTAATTTTTGAACAATCCCATTTTCTGTTGGGTGGATTTGTGGGTCAGTATTTATATAATTCTGTCACTTTATTATTTTGGTTTCATTTACTTATATATTTTTTACACTTTATTTTTATACACAGCTTCATTTCATTCATTCATTCATTCATTCATTCATTCATTCATTCATTCATTCATTCATTCATTCATTCATCTATTTATTTATTTATTTATTTATTTATTTATTTATTTATTTATTTATTTATTTATTTATTTATTTATTTATTTATGTATTAATCTATTAATCTATTTATTTATTTATGTAATAAACCTGAAGGTTTAAATAAAATGTATTATCAATTTTCTTTATACTTCTCATTTTGGGAAGTAGGATTCTATTTTAGTTTCTAAGTTGGAGGCACTGCACTAAATAAAAGTCTATTGTAGTACTGCTATAATTTTCAGGGAAAGGATTGGTTATTAATAATTACTTTTGCTGCATAGCAGGGCTAAGGGGTGTTGCTAGACAAAAAGCTCTACTTGGGCACGGCCCCCCTAAAACCCCAAAACTATATATATAATAATTATTATTATTGTTATTATTATTATTATTATTATTCAAAATAAATAACAGAAATGAATCCTATATGTAAGTGGAAAACAATGTAAAGACACAGCTGGAGTGATATGCTAAGACCATATAAGAAATCTTTTTCATGAATAATTTCATTATAATTAAATTTTGGTGACAATTCTATAGAATACAAAAAAAGAGATGTTTTATAGAATTATCTGTTGTCTGAGTTTGAGTTTTATCATCATCCCTCCCTTTTGTGTCATATTATTGAAATCTATCAGAAACCATGCGTAGTCTAAATAAGATCACTGTCATATTATTTAAACTGTAGTTTTGTCAACTTGCAAAACTCACTACGTGTCAACACCAACAAATAAAAGGCTGTTACGCCAGTTTCATTAAACATGAGCAGCGCATACTTTTTTGGCGTCTATGTACTGGGATTTCAGCATCAAGCTGGCTTGTCAGTATCAAGGTGGAGCGGTGCGTGAGGCGCTTGAGTATGGTTTTCAGCACACATGCGTCAGTTATCTATTTAATTAAACTGTATTGGTTACGCCAGTGTTGGTTCCATTGCACGTAGAGAATGACGTCTTAATTTGGGATAACCACTCATAGATACACTTGCAAATAAAATAAATCGTATCTCAAAGCCAGGGGTGCCCAAACTTTTTCTTACAAAGGGCCAAAAACCAAAGTTGATTGAGGGCTGTGGGCCAAAGTAAAATATATTTTTTTACTGTTTTACAATCTAAATTAAATTTGTCATATAGGCATTTTATTTGCTAATATTTAAAAATAACAAGAAAACGTCGCTTTAATGATGCAGTATAATTTCTTTGACATTTTATAAGAACTTATTATTGTAAAAATATACAGTAAACAATCCCTTTATGACACAATGGAGTTCAATGCTGAATACACTAATCAAGCTGCTCCTGCCTTTGCCCTGATTTGCTCACCAATGTCTTGTGCGTTGTCATCTATCTGTCAGTATTTACATTTTAAAAGTCTGATTCCTTTGCAACATTCAATTGAAACTATCATTTTTGTAGCTCCTCAATTAAACAAAGAAACTTAAGATTATGTTAAATTTGAAATGATGGATCTCTGTCAAAGGCATTTACCCCAACCAACTCCCCATTATTCTCCCTCTCTTTCCAGATGGGATGGTGGGCCAAAACAAAGTATCCATGGGCCAACTTTGGCCCGCGGGCCCTACTTTGGGCACCTCTGCTCTAAGCATTTACTGGGGCACTGGCGATTTTTTCCAGTAAATGGAGTCTGGCATCGCCCCTGCCATTTTAATTTTTTTGTGTGTACCCAGCTGAGGAGGGTTACATGTATGCTGTCAAACCGATGAGGATATTTTCTTAATTTGCTGGCATTTTGTTATTGTATGTTTTCTTAAATTGCAGCAGGTTAAGCTCTCTCGGTCACCGTACATTAACTATGAAACATCATTCATTTATTTTTGGCTTAAGATTTTTCTCTTTGGAATATGTGCCATATTGATGAACGTTAAACCAGTAGAACAAGATGATCAGTGGATCAAGATCCAAAGATAACATGCATGCACTAAAATTGAGGTCCTGCAAATGAAGTAGCACTGAACCAGCTGAATCTGAAGATGACGGTAGGAAATCACGCTCCCCCTTTGATAGAACACCACCTTCCCCAACAAACAACTACAAAGTGCATGAAAGAGCAGAGAAATCAATTCGCAGTCTACATTAGAGCAACTGAAGAGGTTTTCCAGTGTGTGGTCCATGTGCGAAATGAAAGAGAATTCTTTTTTATTTTTTGAATGTTTCATCCGCAGCGACGTGAGAGCTGCACATCTCATTCATTCAGTTCTGTCTTTTTCATGAACACATTGTTTTCATAGAAATCAGCATTCTATACTTCATTAGTTTTGCTTCACAGCACAACAGGCATGTTATCTTTGCTTACCTGAAATAAGAAATTGTTCAGTGATTTTCATACAGAGCTGCTTTATTCTTTAATTGTGGCTGTTGGCTTCAAGGAAGTGTAAATTTGGGGGGGAAAACAATGCGGTAAAAAATCATTGTGATGTAGACCACACATTATATTCAAACAGAAAATTAAATCTTACAAGGGTGTTAACTGTGCAAAAAGACAGATTTCTGCAGTAAAATAAGAACCAAACAATCAAGGTATCAAGGTCAAAGGTGTAATACTGAGATATTTTTTCTCCTACCCCCCAAAAATAAAACCGAATGTTAAAAATATATTTCTTATCAATGTTACATATAAAAGATTTTTCATTATACATTAGTACTGACTGAATGCTGTTGGATTTTGACGGAGAAGCAGTATAGGTAAAGCTGCGATTTTGACAATTCCTATATTTGTGTGGGGAGCAGGGCCTAAGCTTGTGATTTTGCTTGTTAACAGCTGGAGTTCATCAGTAATGTTCAATCAGCACTTTAAATCTGCTCTGGATTTACTTTTAAATTCTTTGTGGAAGTGCGATTAGTGGGAGAAGTTAATTTTAATGGGGTATTATGAAAGCAAAAAACATTAAACAAGACCAATAGCCTTTATTTATTAACTTATTAACACATTATTCCCTAGTTTACCATGATTTATGTACTTACAAGGTATTTGCCCACTGGCAACAGACCTGTAGTCAGTCCAGTGAAAGGGGTGGTTATTTTTTCTCAAAAAAGTGGACATTTTTGCATTTTCTATTTAATTATGAGATTTAAGTTAATTTTAAGCACTATTTTTAGCTGAATTAGCTTGTCCAAATGGTCAAAATAAATAAATAAAAAACAGCAATAATAATAATACATATATACATATATATATATATATATATATATATATATATATATATATATATGTATGTGTATGTATGTATGTATGTATGTATGTATGTATATATACATAAATATACTATAAATTATAAATAACAAACTGGCCAGCACATTCAACTTTCCTCAATCAGAATTTGACCATTTGCATAAAAATAATGTAGAGCTTTACAATTTTTCTAGTCTCTCTTGTAAAAAAGTGCATTTGAAAATTCATGGATAACAACAATAGCCAAAATAGTACTCAAACAAATTTTTACATGGGCCACTTTTGGTGCTTCGCAGCATTTTATTGGTCATTTTTTTGGTTCAAGAATGAGGTTCAAGATTAAGAATAAAAATGATAACAAAATGTTTTCCTTATTTAAAAACAATACAGTAGTGAAAGATGACTTCACTTACATCAGATTATATGTTTTCTAGCAGCTGGATGTTGGACTCATGAAAAATAATTGTTCGCATTGGCCAAAACTGATAAGCCGAAGTCATGACAGCCACCCGAGAACTCTTCTTATTAAAGTCTTTTTGATGGGTTCTTTTGACTTATTATGATGGAATAGCGGTCAAAGTAGGACAAATGAGCCCCTGTTTGGGAGAAATTATTGACCTTTATTAGTGAGGGGTGCGTCTTTTGAACCACTTGAACCACCCCTGGCTATGGGCCTGGGCAACTATAGTTGCAGCTTAAACTTTTGACAAAGTATCCAAAAAAAATGTAGATCTCTTGAAAGATTTGTTTTGTTTGGATGAATCTAGAGACCTTCGTGATTATGTTGACATGTATTTTTAAACAAATCATGACTTTTGGTAACATGAAAGTTGCCTTTATTTGGGAGGGTTTTCCTCCATTTTTGTATCCTGGAATTAGGCATAGGAAGTTGAAAGCCCTTTATTTTCTTGAAATCTTTTATTTGGTTGTTTGCTTGCATGTCATTGAGAAATTAAACATGGTTAACGTGTTTAAAATTACTTATAAAAGAAAAACAGCAACTATAAACTTCGGCAAAGTTGCCGTTGACTCTTAAATTGTTTAAATTCTTGTTGTTTGCCTTCGATGCCCTTATTATTATTATTTTTTATATATGCTTTATTATGTATATGTGTAATCCAATGACATCTATTGGGTTTTATAGTGTGGTTATTAGTTAAATCAGCATCCAGACATTCTGGATTTCCAAAATGTGTCCACAAGAACATGTGTATGTGTGATCATTACTGAATGTGACTGACAATTAAAATTTCTGCATTAGAATACAGTAACATCAACACACACTGTCTCTCAGAATATAATAGGTCAAATAAACTAATCCATTTTATTTCTTTTGATAAATGTTATTATAGGTCTCCCACAGACCTCCAAAAATCTGTTCTATGAAAGCACTAGCTTAGCAAAAAAATAGAGCGTGACATCTGTAATGTGCCCCGTGGGATACATTAGGTTTGCCAGTTTTCCAATGTCAAGCGCCAAAGAAGTCCCAGAGCAGGCACACACTGTACGTCATCGTGATTTCCTACAGCAGAACATGAAGCCATAAGTTTGCCGCCCACCGCTGCTGGAACATAATTGCCATTTAGACTCGATTCATTCCCTTTACATTCTCTAGTAAATCACTGAACAAATAGTGCTGTTAGGTCAGAATGTTACTTCAGGGTTCACAGCACTACACCAATCAGTCAAAGCAATAGACTGTATCCTGCTTAAACACCATTAAATCTCTCGTACGACTGCTCAAAGACTATCAAACAACGGGAGGGAATTGAGCAGGGAGGGAAAAGGAAATAGGCATTGAGATTTGTTGTGGTACGGACTTATCAAATGATCTACAGCATCAAATGGAAACCACAAACACACATGAAAGGGCTTTCTGACATTTTTTTGAAAATGTTGTTACATTCCCATGCTGCAACAGAGCAATGAAAAGGACCACACTTGTATTTTTTGATGGCACTTGATGTGCTTAATTGAAAACCGAGCAGACAGGTGCTTGACTGAATGAACTGAGCACTGATCAAGCCTCTTGAGTCAGCCCATAGTAGCTTTTTTGTTTGTTTTGTTTAACTGCAGTGTGTCCACCAGACTTTTTTTCTTTCTTATAGCTAGCACACTTTAAAAAATCAGGAGTGTTGTGAGCTTGGCTTTATTTTCTGGTTACCAGTACTTTTTCAGCACTGTCGTTTCTGAACAGCTGTCCAATCACGGTTAAAGAGGGTGACATCCTACTAGTATGACAGACAGCAACTGAACATAAACAAATGTTGTTGTACATATATTCAGAAACTAATAATCTGGATACTAACATGTCCATGGATATTCTGTATCATTATAATCAAAGCAGTAAAATAAAAACAATAAAAAAAATAAAAATAAAAATAAAATAAAAAACAAAACAAAACAAAACAAAACAAAACAAAACAAAACAAAACAAAACAAAACAAAACAAAACAAAACAA
>CAIGQQ010015131.1:6676632-6712283 GCA_903798035.1 Danio albolineatus | reverse complement strand
AAAACAAAACAAAACAAAACAAAACAAAACAAAACAAAACAAAACAACAAATAAAAACAAAACAAAAAAATATATGAAAATAAAAATAAAACAAAATAAAATAAAATAAAATAAAATAAAATAAAATAAAATAAAATAAAATAAAATAAAATAAAATAAAATGAAATGAAATGAAATGAAATGAAATGAAATGAAATGAAATGAAATAAAATAAAAAGGCGCTCTCGGCACTCTCATTCACACACATACAGTACGGACAATTTAGCTTACCTAATTCACCTGTACTGCATATCTTTGGACTGTGGGGGAAACCCACTCAAACGTGGGGAGAACATGCAAACTCCACACAGAAATGCCAACTACCTACTGCACCACCGCGTCGCCTGAATTATATTATATTATATTATATTATATTATATTATATTATATTATATTATATTATATTATATTATATTATATTATTCATTTTCCTTTGGCTTAGTCCCTTTATTCATCTGTGGTCACCACAGTGGAATGAACCGCCAACTATTCCAGCATATATTTTACACAGCGGATGCTCTTCCAGCTGCAACCAAGTACTGGAAAACAGTAACACTCATTCATGCACATAAACTATGGTCAAATTAGTTCAATTCACCTATACCGCATGTCTTTGGACTGTGGGGGAAACCGGAGCACTGAGAGGTATCACAGGGAAAACATGGAGACTCCACACAGAAATGCCATATTTCTGGGCCAGCCGGGACTCGAACCAGTGACCTTCTTGCTGTGAGATGACAGTGTTAACCACTGAACCACATGCCACCTATATTATATTATACATAATGATGTGCCTGCAAAATATATAAGACTTCTGCAGGCACATTGTTTTAAGCAGAGAATGTAGAATAAGAAGTAAGATTTCTGAAGAAACTGAAACTGAAGAAAATAAAGCACCTGAAGGAAACCCACGCCAACACAGAGAGAACAGAACATGCAAACTCCACACAGAAATGCCAACTGACCAAGCCGAGACTCGAACCAGTGACCTTCTTGCTGTGAGCCACTGTGCTGCCAAAAGATATGTACTTATAATAAAATGTTACTATAATTTGGAACATCCACTGATAAATGAATAAATAAAAGCTGAAGCCACTAATTTTAAGATATTGTACAGTGCGCCTCATAAACAAAAATAATTTATGCAAATACAAAACTTTATGCAAATAAGCTAAGATGCAGCAAAAATACCAATGGGAGTCCAGAAAGTGATTAACCATCTGATGTATCTGGTAGAGATACTGCAGTCAAATAATATCAACCAACAACTCAGTGATTGAACAACCTCCAGCGATTATTCCCTCTACAAACGCCTTATAACAACATTCTCCTCCAGTGTTGCCCACAGAATTCTCTGTGCACCATCTGTCCTGCACAAATGAACTATGATCATGGTGGCTCCTAGTAATACTGACCAAAGTTTGCCTTAGGGTAGTAATAAACATGGGCGATTTTTACTTTTCCAAAGTTCATTGAAAGAGTCACTTGGCGCACAGCTTTAGCCATCCGCAAACATCTGAATCGCGTGCTCTGCCTGCTGCCATCACCTCTAATCCCATGAGGTTCATTTGTGTTGCTCAATATTTCGCTTTTACATTTTAAGGCTTCAAAGTTACATCTCTTGCAAAATGTATTGTGTTTAACATTCATATGCATATCTCTGGGAAATATCAATCCTGTGGTACCTAATATTAACTGCAGTGGTGCCAGTGGCATAAAACTGATTCAATTTAAACTTTTTATCAGCTACATTTTGTTGAAATCTATAGTCTATGGTCAAATCTATGAAGACTATAAGAGAGCTGAAACTATCCCTGTTTCCCATTCAGCTTCATGAGGATGTCATGCATGTATTAAGTGTGAGTATACACTGTTTGTAGTCCCAGTTTACTCTTGGATTGGATTAATTTATATGCAGGCCATGTACCACACTCAAACAGTTTAGACCTGTAGTTCTTTAGTTTAGACTAAGCAATTAAATTAACTACATTAAATTTGCCATTCAAAGTATCAGATGAGGGTTAAATGTTCAAGATTTCCTTGATGTTGCATACTGTGGGTACGGAAAGTACTCTTTTTTATATATTGCAGCCATTTTCTAAAATATTTTACGTTTTTTTCTCATTAATATACACAGAATCCTATATTTATTAAAAAGATTAATCAAAAAGAAAAACTGGGTAACACTTTATTTCGATGGTCCATTTGAGTATTAATTCCTTACATTTATAAAGCGCTTTTCTAGACACTCCTCATCCACCACCAGTGTGCAGCATCCACCTAAATGACGCGACGGCAAAACAACATTACAGATGTTTTACGCCCCATTTACACAGGGAGTCAGCGTCAACGCTTCCCATTGACTTTGACTGGGTGACGTCAGTCGTTGCCGAACTGCATTGTGGATCCGTCGACGCCGCTTCAGCCGCGTTGCTCGCTGCAGAAGTTGAGAAATTAGCTGCGTCCCAAATGACACACTATACACTATGCACTTATGCACTATTTACTTATGCACTCACACACTCAACAGCATAGTTTATGTATGTAGTATTGTCCCAAATGGAGCACTAATGGTTTTTATACTAAGCGGAAGTTCAAACCGTTTCACCCAATGACGTTTGACGGTTGCCAAATTAATTAAATAAATGACCAAAATACCTAATAATACCTGGCATGAGTATAACCGCATTCACCATCGGGAGGCGCTTTAATCCCTCTTGTAGGAGAATTTTGCTTTCACTGTCCAAAATAAATAAAGTTATCCAACATGTGCGCCCGATAGCTCCGCCCCTTCCGTTACATGCCCAAAGCTGCGGTCGTTGAGTGCGTGAAGTGTCCATCATTACACACTTCATATTACCGGTGGAATGAGTGCATCATCTGGGTAATTAAAGTGCACTTATCATTGTTAGAGTTTTCAGTGTGAACGCACTACTTACACTATTTATACTTCAAAATGACGTAGAATAGTGCATAAGTATGCGGTTTGGGTAAGTTGAGCTATTCTCAACTTTTCAAGCGCCAACGGAAGCGTCAGCCAATCAGGTCGCTTTATGCAAATATCCAAGCTCAGAGAGTAGCCAATAGCGTCCATACAGTTTGATAGCGGTAAACGGAGGAGACATTTTAAAATGGAGGATAGACTCATCATTGCAGTTGGAAATCACCCGGTCCTTTATGACCAATCGCTATATATATACCGGGATTCATACCGGAGAGTTGCTGAGCTCCGGTCAAATTTCATAGGTTGACGCTACTATGACGATCGCGTCAGCGCCAAACTTCAGACACGCCCTCCGTCAAGCGTTGACGCTGAAGCCCCGTGTGAATGGGGCGTTACAATGTGCTCACTCTGCTGGTTTGTCCATTCACACACATTTTTATCATCACATGATCTCTTATAACAAAATCACATTACTTTTTTAATGCACATACTGGAATTTGTTTGGTAAAAGTGTTTCCGTCATAGTTTATGCACATCTTTTCTTCTTTAATTATTTTTAGGGTTTTTCACCTTTATTATGATAGGACAGTAGAGATTTCAGACAGGAAAGCATTGGGAGCAAAGAGAAGGGAAGGATCAGCAAACAAACTCAACCCAGGCTCATTGTGAAAACGTAGTCCCACGAACGTTTCTGTAGACCGCACATTACGTGGTCAGAGGTACGTATGGTTGCGTTTCATTTTTTAAACGAACGCTACGGGGCGGTGTGACGCCGTTTCTTTTCAAGCTTACCAGCCGACCGCTCGCCTCGTGAGAACGACTTTTCTGCTGCAACCATTTTGTTCCATTAGCTTGCCGTGTTCGTCGGCGGATTCAAGACGCAGAGAGGAGTTGACCATGATGACGGGGTTTGAGTCCGGTGAGGAGTGCTTTCAGAAAGCAGGTCAGACAAAAACAGAATCCAAATAATAAAATGAGATCTCAGAAAGCATCCGCAGCGGCCTCTCATGGATTTGCAAAAAAACAAAAAGTGCAAAAAAAGTACCTCACGGGACGTATTCCGCGGCCTCCAGAAACGTACTCAGGAGTACGTTCTCAGAATGAGCCTGGGTTGAAACAACCTCAAGCTCAACCTAAAGTTTCCATCGACCATTTTTTATGCGCATATCTAAAATGTGCAAAAAAATAGGTGGATGGAAACATAGCCACTCACATGCGCACACCCTTTGTGCCTTAGTGTTTGTAGCAGCATTGCTTGCTTCAAAAAACATAACAGATTATGTTTAAGAGGCAATGCTTAATTTGCCATTTTCACCAAATATTACCAAGAAACTCTTTTTGGCTGACGCTTCTTTACAATTACAGTATAATCATTTTCTCTCTGAACTCTGAAATCCATTTCTTCCTTTCCTGATCACACATCACACACAAAAGCACTTGCAGACTGGCTGGATGCAGATCCGCTTGGCATTGTGAGCGCTGACCACCATCTGTTAACCCTTGGGAAGTGTTTGCAGCTTGCTGGAATCAATTTGGCAGTCATGTTCCCTATAGACTGGTCCATCTCATTTGTTTGTTAGTTTGGTCATTTGTCTTTCCGTTTCGGGTTGGCACGTCGCCACGTATTACGATTGAAATCAGTCGGCATACGGTTCATTTGAGGTGAGAGCATTGTTCCCGGTGTGACAGCCCTGTCTATTGTCTACACTAATTTCATGAGATAGGAACATTCGTGTACCGAGCTGTGATGTTTGTCTAGCAAGCTCAGAAAAGGTTTAATTACAAATCCTCTCGCAGGAGATGATCCATAGATCTTTTTTAATTCCAAATGAATGTTTCATTTGTCGCTATCTATCTCGCTTTTTCTCAAAGGACGGACGCTTAAATTAAAATGTAAATTAATTATTCAGGATTTGTTTTGTAATGCAAATTAAATGAGATTCTATTAAACGCAAAACTGTCACATTTGTTTTAATGTGTAAGTCTGTCATATTAGCATTAGCCAGGGATGTTCAATTTCAGGCCGTTGCTTCCCTTTGGGCTTTCGTTGATTCAGGCTGATTTGAGACGCCTGCAATAGTTGAATATGACAATATCACAGCATTCACTGAGGTATCAAACAAACATCTTGTCGTCCTGAATGTGTGTTTTAGTATATTTCAGATTTATGTAGAATACCATATGCGTGTGTGTGTAGTGATGTGGAAAAAAAAGTGTTTACCTCATTACTGTTCCTATTTTTTTTGCATGTCTGTCGATCAAACAAATTTAAACATTGATCAAAAAATAACACAAACACATCAAGCAATGCAATAACTTGCATTGAGTCTGTTACAGCTCTGTGGAGGAATTTTGGCCGGCTCATCTTTACATAATTGTTGTAATTCAGCCACATTGGAGGGTTTTAGAGCTAAAACCACCTTTGTAAGGTCGTGCCACGGCATCTCAATTGTATTCAGCTCAGGACTTTGACTAGGCCACTCCAAAGTCTTCATTTTTCGTTCAGCCAATCAGAAGTGGACTTGCTGGTGTGCTTTGGATCCTTGTCCCATGTTTGCTTCAGTTTGTGGCCCTACATTTTCCATCAGGACATTTTGGCACACAGCAGAATTCATGGTTCCATTTATCACAGCAAGTCTTTCAGGTCCTGAAGCAACAAAACAGCCCCAGACATCACACCACCATCAACAAATTTTAATGTTGTTCTTACATTCTTTTTCTGAAATTCAGTGTAATTTTAATTAGACATTTAATGGGACATACTCCTTTTGTGTTGTCAGTCCACAGTATTTTCCCAAAAGTCTAAGGGATCATCAAGATGTTTTCTGGCAAATCTGAGATGAGACTTTTTTCTTTTTGACCAGCAGTGGTTTTTGTCCTGGAACATTGCCTTGCAAACGATTTTTGCCCGGTCTCTATCTTATGGTGGAGTCATGAACACTCACCACTGAGGCAAGTGAAGCTAAGGGAGGGAGTGAACTCATCATGTTTTATGGTACACTAGTTTTTAGAATAGTGAAGTGGGAACTGTTACCACCGATTCCGACTCCACTGGAACAAATAGCCATACTTTTGTAATTACAATAATTTAGATCTTGGTGAAATAGGGTAGTCTCTTTTGAATCCAATGTTCTGTCTGTTTTGAATGCACTTCTTTTGACCAATGCTACCAGAAAACTTTGACTGTACAATTTGCAGCACACAAGTCACAGATGTCTTAAGATACTCAAAACTAAACTTTCACTGAACTCTTGCTGGGATAGCATAAAGCTAGTTAAATAAACCACAGGCTCTGAGAAGGCATGGGATTGTAATCTATACTCTATTTGAACCATAATGTTAGCTTATCTTGTCATTGCTTGTGCTGATGGGGATTTTGCGGACAAGCTTTCTAAAAGCCGATAATTCTACTGTTGACAGAGGCTGCGTTTAACTCACCCTTTAAGGAAACTTATATCCAATGCTTCTGTAGTTTTAGACACTTGTGTGAAAATGCTGTAAATTGAGGATGATTTTGTTAGCATATATTAACTCAACGTCCTCATTGTTTTTAAGTTGGCTTTGCAGGTAGGCTCCAAGTGTCTTGGAAATATTGCAACCCAGGCTCATTCTGACAATGTAATCCTATATACATTTCTGGAGAGCACCAAATACGCCACAGGAGCTATTTTTTTCACAGCTTTTGTTTTCGCGAAATCCACCAGAGGCAGCTGTGCTTGCTTTTTGAGATCTTAAATTTCTCTCGCAAGTGCCATTCATGCCTGCTCTTCCACTAGAGGCCGCTGTCGACTGACTGACTAACCGATCGATTGTCTTACCTGCTTTGTGGAACCGTTCTTGGCCAGACTCAAACCCCATCATTGTGATCGACTCCTTGCTGCGTCTTAAGTCAGCTGACATACACTGCTAGCCACTGGACAAACAGCAGGAAAGCCGTCCATATGGAGTTATGCGTTCAGCTGCGATCGCATAAGGAATGGCATCAGAGCCGGTACGCTGGTAGTGTTAGTTTTAAAGACATAATGCCACCATATGTATTGCATAAATATCCAGAAATGTATAAAGGGCTACGTTTTCAGAATGAGCCCATGTTGACAAATTGCCACAGTTCTTCCAGCCTGATCTCAGGAGCAAACATAATACTTTTACATATTTGCAGAAAAGTGGCAAATTCATATGATTTCATTCATATCTTTTTTTAATAGGAGGTATGCCGCAAACCCGCCTGTCATTAGGGGATGACAAAATGGTACCAAAATGTATCACAATCCTTATAAGTCAGATTCATTAGTTATAATGGATTCCCCACAATCCAAAGACATGCAGAGCAGAAGAATTAGAGAAACTTGATTGGCTACAGTGTATGAATGTGTGTGCGAATGAGAGATTATAAGGCTGTTTTCCAACTTTGGGTGTTCCAGGGCTGGTCTCACGGCAGGAAGGGTATCCACCAGTAATACATATGCATGAGTAATTGGCAGAGTTAATTGGCATTTTAATGGCATTTGTAAACCATTAGACGACTTGATCATCAGGGATAATGGTAATACTGCTAATGAACAAAGTGAGGTAAAAATGTAGTGGACCATTAGCACACAACATGAATACATTAAGCCAAAAAAGCAATCAAACAAACATGTTTATTAAACATGCAAGACAAAATGTGCATAAAAACAAATAAATTATTAATAGAACTACATGGCATATATCATGCATAGGCAAAATGTGTACATTTAAAACTAATTAATACCAATTGGCCTCGACCTAAATCAAATATCATTAAAATTAATCAAAATGTGCAGCTTAAACTTTTTTTTTGCATCATTAATTTGTTTTTTGGCAACCTTTTTTTCTTTCTTTTTTTTCATTTAAATTTATTTATTATTTTTGGAATTAGGGTTGTATTAACATTGTTTGGCACCAAAAAAAAAGAAAATAAAAAAAGCTTGGTGCACTTTAAAGGGCACTTAAGGTAAAAATCAGCTTTTGTAAGCTGTTTGGACAGAACTGTGTGTAGGTATAATGTGTCCTCTGTCATATTGGAGTGATATAAACCCAACAACACTCTTTTTAAAATTTTGTGATGTTTGAATAGGATCTGTTAGAATAAACACAGCAAATACATCAAACAAACTTACCTGGCAGTTTTGACTAATGAGCTGTATTTCAGCTTCATCCGAGTTTGTCTCTATCACTGACTGCTGTTTATCTAACGTAACACATGAGGAGAAGCAGACACGCAAGTGTGAACTGTGGCCAGGAAGAACCAGCTCATTTGCATTTAAAGCCACAGGCTACAAAAACAGCTACAACGTATTCAGACACTAAAATAAGCAGATTCTGGAGGCTATAATAAATTGTCTGATGGATATTTTGAGCTGAAACTTTAAAGACATTCAGGAGACACCACAGGCTAATTTTACATCTTGTAAAGGGGGTAAAATAGGTACACTTTAAAGCAGAGAAAATGTTAGAAAGCTGGCATGTGCACAGGTAAGGCTCAACCTACATGCACTCATTTTCTCTTGGATACAAATGCCCCTCAAAATTGAATAAAAAAGCCCCCCCCCCATCTCTTTGGTCAGTGATACTAAATCCCCCCGCCGCTCTTCAGTTCGCGATCGTCCATAATACCCCTGCCCCACCACGCTCTTCAGTTTGCAATCGTCCACCCTCCCTTTTTAAAATATAATACAATTTGTATGGTAACGGTTTATTAGACATTTCAGAAGGACAAGCCAAGTATGCCTTATATTTACATTAATATATCTGCTGAATGAAAATGAAGCATTGTTTCTCATATTTTACCACTTTCACCAAGGTTATTCAAAACATTAAAGTAGAAGCTTGGATTTATTATGCTTTAAGTATGCGTCAGATATGCTTGCTGTTGTTTTTTATTAATATCTGCTTCACTGAATGACAATAGGACATTATTTCATCCTTATTTTGACATGCTATTTTCACAAAGGTTATTCAGAACATTGAAGTATACTCTTTCATCAAATTGCAATCCACTAAAATATAAATACCTTATATTTCTTTTAATATAGACACCAAACTATTCCTTACCCATGTATAAACTTTGGGAATACATATATACTGTATTTGGTGCATACGTGACAGTGTCTGATTCTCTTATTGCTAGATTACTCATGGTTGAACAATCCTGCTTTGTGAGCCACATAGCAATGAGGATGTCAAACGTAAAACTTTCAACGTCTGATTCGAAATCGGTAATCATCTTTCATTTTTATCCTGAAAATGATGAAGGTTATGGTTCATGCTCGGAGTAATTCATCCTGCATCTTTTTCTACACAGAAATCGGTTTCTGCATTGTAGCTAAGTCATTAGACATAATTACACCTGGTTTAATTAATAGAAAAGAAAGCCGAAGTCCTGTGAGAATGCTTGTCATTGCATTGACTAACATGTAATTAATGACTAGATTTTATCAAGTAAACAAGATATTTGTTAATATTAAAGATGTGTCCCTGTTCTGTTCAGCAATATGTTTCCATGACAACCAGATATTGTTGGACATATAATCAGTTAAGGATTGAACAGATAGTGGACAAAGGGGTACTAATATGAGACTTTTAAAATGTGTTTTCTTAAAGGGCCCATATTCTGCTCATTTACAGTTATTTACATGATTTTTGAGGGCCATGCCCCTTCGCTGGGCAGGGTGTATTAACCAGGATGTATTTTTGTGGTCTCCAACCTTCAACAAACACAATAATTTGCACCAAAAAAGTATGTTTTTTTCTCTAAAGAAGTTACGCCACCCAGTCTTTCTGTGCATTTTACGTTATAACTAACATGGTTCAAACGATGGATCAAAGCAACTACGGTTTTAGGAAACACTTGACACTACATTGTACTCTTCCCAAAATATGCATCGTACTATGATAGTTTAGCCATGAGTTATGTCAATGTTTGGAAAACTCACCCCTGGTTGACTGGTTGAAAATATGTTGCACTGTGTGAGGCAAATAGTAGCCATACCAGATACTGACTGGTTTTCTGACACAAATAATGTATTGTTTAGTATTTTGGCATCAAATTTGTATCACAAGATTATCTTTGCAAAAACTACATTTTTTCTTTTGGTCCTCTGTGTTTTTACCCCTGATTACATTCTTTTTATCTTTGTATCCTGCTGTGCTTATGTAACAAACACTGTGCTCTCCTATTTTTTTCCCAACATACTCACTCACATCTCTTTTCTGGTTTACACATGGAGCTAAATATGTATGTAGGCTCCACTTCATACTGCCAAAGTGCACTGATGCATTATTCAATAAACAATTACAATTCAGTTCCGTTTTATACAATAATTGCATCACTATTTAATAAATGTATTGCAAAATTTTGAAAGCTTGGCAGGTGGCACGGTGGCTCACAGCACCTCACAGCAAAAAAATTGCTTGTTCCAGTTCCGACTGGGCCAGTTGGCATTTCTGTGGGGAGTTTGCATGTTCTCCTCATGTTCGTGTGGGTTTTCTCTGGGTGCTCTGGTTTCCCCCACAGTTCAAAGACATGCAGTATTGGTGAACTGGGTAAGACTAAGTGTGTATGGGTGTTACCCAGTACTGGGTTGCAGCTGGAAGGGCACCCGCTGCGTAAAACATGGCAGAATAGCTGGCAGTTTATTCCATTGTGGCAACCTCTGAAATAGAAAGCTGAAGGAAAATGAATGAATGAATGAATGAATGAATGAATGAATGAAAGTTGGGCAGATCTCATCCTGTATCTGCCACCAAGACATGAAGTTTATTTATAAACTAATTTCGAGAGGATCACATGCTTATGATTGCTTGCAGCTAGTCTCGCATTATTCAATTGATGATTCACCAATCAGACGATTCCTAAGCCACTATAAATATCCTAAGTTCCATATCACAGCCATCTTCGTTTTGAAGAATACCCCCTTCCAACCCTACTCCTCCTCCTTTCCTAGATGTGTGGCACGGTGGCAAGAACATCACTGGTTCTAAACCTTACCAAGCCAGCTGACATTTCTGTGCGGAGTTTACACGTTCTCCCCGTGCTCACGTGGGTTTCCTCGGGATCCCTGGTTTCCTCCCGCCGCCACAGCATGGGAGTTCTCGAGATCCACCTGAGCTCAAACTCCCCTCTCGCCTTGCAAAAGGGAGGGAGCCCCAGGCTCGAGGATCTTATGAGCTTAGAGCTCTCGCTTAGGTCAGCATGCCAAACAAGCTTTATAATCAATCATCAGCTGTTTCAAGTGTGAACTCTTGAAATATGGTTAATTTACATTGTTAAATATGATGGAATACTGAAGGATTTGATTATTAAGTGTGTTTTTTTACTATTTTTCATATATCTTGTTGAGTTGAAGTTTGTCCTTGTCCTCCAGTTTTTCCTTGTCCTCGCTGCTGTATCTCTACAATGCAGGGAATGCCAATTCAATGACACTTCAACAACAGCTGTGTGCAAGTTATGTCATCTTATTTACATTAGGAGCATTTGAACTGTAGACAGAACCGAATTCTAGCAAAAATGCCAATTGGCCTGTCAACATAGCATTGTAGTCAGAGTATCCCTGGTATACTCTTTAATACGCAGCTTAATATGTGAGTTCCTACAAAGTGTAGAATGTAATGGAAAATGTAGCCTTGAGCTGCAAGCGAATCTCCTTAGATGAGCCATTAGGTGCAAGAGTGCAAGACTCATTCTGGAGTCAGAAAACCAAGAGGCTTTTCAAATGAGTTGGTGCTTTATTTAGCCAGGGGCCATGAACAGAGAAAGCACAATAAAGGATATCTAACTGCTTAACCCAGACAGAAGGCCGTGACCTAACTGTGCTATTCTGTGTCTTTCAATAACGTTCTGAGGCTGTGCCAAATACTTAATTCCTCCTTAAATTTGAATGCTATTTTTTTCACTGTATAATTGTGAGGCACTAGCCAGATCATAATGCAAAATCACACCATTATGCGTTGGCAGATGAAGAACAGTGCACCAATTACCGGAAAAACCAATTTGGTCTGGCACTCAATGTCAAGTCACCACTAGCTCTGCTCTGGGACTGCCTTTGCTTTGTTTCACTGAGCATTCATTTATTTACTCACCTGCCTTAAACACATCTCATATTCCATTAATTCACAGCTTAATGGATCTGTGCCCACTGAGTGGAGACTCATGGAAGTTTATCCTGATGAATGTCTGGTAATTATCTCAGCCCCCCAGAGCATCAGCGTGCAAAGGCATCTGGGAACAGTGTCCCTTCCAGGAAGCTATTGAGAGTGTCTGAGAAAACCATTAAAGATGAATAATGATGTTTTGTCTTGACATAAGAATGTCTGCTTGTTGATTTCTTGCCTGGCAATCCGATATTTCTTTATAGTGTGAGAGTTTATAGTATAAAATCAGTCATCTTCATTGGTTGTTCTTCGAATCTGTAAGACACAAGAGACACACAATGTATATTTTTAATGAGGTACTGATGTTTAGAATGCTGATCTTTTAGTGTATCAGTCATTTCACATTTGTCTCATCAAACTTTAACTTTGCAACCTCAGATATGGTGCTGCTTAAAATCATATACATACATGCATACATTTATACATGCATGCATACAAATATACAGTACATAGCACATTTGTCGTTTCTGTGTGGAGTTTGCATGTTCTCCTCGTGTTCGCGTGAGTTTTCTCTGGGTGCTCCGGTTTCCTCCACATTCTAAAGACATGCGCTAAAGGTGAGTTGAACAAACTAAGCTGGCCGTAGTGTGTGAATGAGTGTGTATGGGTGTTTTCCAGTACTGGGTTGCGGCTAGAAGGGCATCCGCTGTGTTAAACACATGCCAGATGGTGGTTCATTCCGCTGTGGCGACCTCTGAAATAGAGACTAATTCGAAGTAAAGTAAATAAATGAATATACGTATACAGAGCTGGACACAAGTATCAGAAATTATTCAGTTTATCTGACAAACGCTTCAAAAACACAAAATTATGGTGTGAAAAATGTATTCATTTTCACAAGCAATCATTAAAACTATTGTAATGTAGTACATACAGTATACTTTTTTGTTTGTTTGCTTAAAATATTGTTATTAATATTATTTATAATAATTATAATAATAATAAAAACAATTAAAAAACTGTCCGGGCGTCACGGTGACGCAGTGAGTAGCACCATCACATCACAGCAAGAAAGTCGCTTCCTGGGTCAGTTGGCATTTCTGTGTGGAGTTTGCATGTTCTCCATATGTTCGCATGGATTTCCCCCACAAGTCCAAAGACATGCGCTATAGGTGAATTGGGTAAGCTAGACTGTCTGTAGTGTATGTGTGTGAATGGATGTTTCCTAGTGATATTTCATATTTGTTGCAAGACAGGTCAGCTGAAACATAAGTAAGCACTACATATTTGTTTTATTTGCTTTTATTTAAAATACATTTTGTAAACTCTTATAAATATCTTGCTTATTATCCACAAATGCCTCGGTAACACTTTATTTTGATGGTCCATTTGAGTATTAGTTGACTGTCTACTTAATATCTGTTGATACTGACATTCAACAAACATTTAACAGACTATAAGAAACTTTGCAAGTACATGTCAACTTACATTAACCCTAACCCTAGCCCCAACCTAACAGTCTACTTATAATCTAATGAGAATTAGTTGGCACGTAGACGCAATGTCACTTAATTTCAACAAACGGACCATCAATATAAAGTGTGACCACTGCCTCTTTCAGCCTCATCCACAGAGAGCAGACTGAAAACTTTTTAGTTAAAAGAAAACATTACAGTATGTACCTCCTGCATAAATAAATAAATGTGCATGCCTTGCTTAAATACCAATAGTAAATGTTTAAAGTTCATTTCCTCAACAATTCAGTTAAAGCTGAACAGAATATTGTCAAAACAACAGCTTAGACTTAGACCATGGGTTTAAATATGTGCTTATGTTTGTTTAGTTGCTGTAGCAATTGTTGCTTTTGAATTTTCTTCTTTATTATAATTATTGAAAACATTTCTTTGCAGTACTGCAGTTGTTTATGCGATACGTTTTTTCTCAAGGCCTCTAAATGAACACTGTTTAGCATTTCATTAACTCTCTCAATTTAGAAAGTTATCAATAATTCAAGTCAGTTGCATAAACTACAGATTCATTTAGGCTAAGTACAACAGATGGCCAATGAGCACATCATTTCCCTACGACATGCTCATGTTCAAATCCAGCACAACCTGTCCTCCACCCTTCCTTCAACAAATCACAAATGCAAAAAGGACTGTGGCGAAATCTCTTTCTGTGAAGAAAAAGTCACTTCAGGTTCCATAAGTAAGTGGAGGATGAATGAATGTGGAAAATTGCTGCTCATCCAAACTCCCATTAGAAGTCTCCGGGGAACCATTAGAGACTCATGAAGGAATTGTTGAGGGACGGAGAGTGACAGAATAACTCACCTTGAAGACTGCTAGCCAACTAACAGGAGAGGAGAATCAATTATTCCACAGAAAATCAGTGCGCGGCAAACACTGAAAGAAGAAAGTAAAAGGAAGCGAAAGAGACAGGTATAGTACTTCAGAGAGAAGAATGGCCACTCCTGCCAATACAGTCTTTCACACAATTCAGTACTTGTGAATTGTCAATTCGAAAAAAAAAACGATGATATATGTTTTCTTTGCTCTGAAGAGATTGTAATACTTTTGATTAAATAAAACAACGCAGTCAAATGGCAAATATTTGAGCAGGTTTTAATTGTCATGTGCCCAGTGCCCGATTCACACAGGGCTTCAGCGTCAATGCTTGATGGAGGGCGTCTCTGAAGTTGGGGCTGACGCAATCATCATGGCGGCATCAGCCAAATGAAATGTCCACAATTGGCTACTTTCTGAGCTGGGGTATTTGCATAAAGTGATCTAATTGGCTGACACTTCTGTTGGTGCTTGAAAAGTTGAGAGATTACCAACTTCCAACAGCGAGCAACGTCGACCCAGATTGTATTGCTTGTGCCAATGCCAAACGTCAGTTGGTGCCAGCAGCAAAAATCTTGGGCTGTGGACAATGTGAAACATGTATTGTTCTCTGATGAGTACACTTTCACTGTCTTTCCCACATTTGGGAAAGTTACGGTGTGGAGAAGCCTCAAGTAAGCGTACCACCCAGACTTTTGCATGCGCAAAGTGAAGCATGGGCATGGATCAGTGATGGTTTGGGCTGCAATATCATGGCAAGCCCAGTACTTGTGCTATTTGGGTGCGTCACTGCCAAGGACTCCCAAACAATTCCTTAAGACCATGTGCACCCGATGCCTCATATATTGCATCCTGAAGGCAGTGCTGTGAATTAGGATGATAATTCACCAATACAAACAGCAAGACTGGTGAGAGAGTGGTTAGATGAACATGAAAGAAAAGTGGAACATCTCCCATGGCCTGCACAGCCACAAGAACTCAATATTATTGAGTCACTTTGGTGTGTTTTAGAGGAGCGAGTCAGAAAACATTTTTCTCCACCAGCATCATTTGAAAGAAGAATGGCTCAAACTCCCTCTGCCCACTGTGCAGGACTTGTATCTGTCATTCGCAAGACCAGTTGGTGCTGTATTGGCCACAAACGAGGCCCTACACCATACTGATGAATTTATTGTAGTCTAAAACTAGGCGTTTCAGTTTCATTGTCAACACTTGATATTTTATTAATAATATGCATTGCTATGAACCTAATTTGCATAAATGTAAAGTTAATTTTAAATCATTTAAACTATTTTTACAAACCATACATCAGTGTAAACCTATTTATCCAGCTTTTTATATCTCAATGTATACTGTATATCTCAATTACTTATTACTCAAGTACTTATTTCTGGTTTTGTGGTTGCTGTTCACAAATATACAGCATAAATACCATGACATTGATGACATATGTTGTAAATATCATGTAAATAGTGTTAATAATGATTAGGATAATATTTAAAAGGATTAAAAGTTGAATCAAGTTTTGCTTAAAGCTTGGATATATGTTTCCAGCCCAGTTCTTAAAAAGCTTTAAAACTTAGGTGTGAAGTTTCTAATACTTTCCAAACGTTGTGTAAAATCACCCAACTATCATATTCAATTTAAATCATATTGTAAAAAGGCGTGATTGCTCATACTTACAGCACACAATTTCATGAGGATGAGTGTGTGCCTTTTTTCTGCCCTTCTCTCAGAATAGCAATGGGAACAAAATTATGGCAAAAGAATCAAATCTCACAGAGACGTATATTACCTATAAAGTAGAGCCACTGCGCTCTTCTTTAAGGTCTTGATTAAATAGAATCAGAAATTTTGAAGAAGTGCCTTTGGATGATATACCTTCAACTGTTAACATCCTAATAGCACGCGTAACCATTGGGAGTTTCGGATTAAGTCTTTTATCCACCCACAGATAGGAGAGCGGTGCTGGAAGGCGGGTGAGAGTGTCAAGGGATCTGCAAGAGTTTCAGAGCTGAGAATCTTGAATAAATCAGGGTTCGGTTCTGGGGTTGGGAGAGAATCAGAAAAGAGAGACTTTAGATAGAAATTGCTAGAGCTTCTGTAGACTTGTCCATTTAAAGAACGATTCATTCATGAGTTCTAATCTGGTTCTCAACTCATATTCATCTGCTCTGATTGTATTTTTTTGAAGTTTGACACATGATTGCTATATGAATTGCTTTTGTATAAGAGAGCTGTACAATGACTCACTAAAAGAACATTTTTTTCTTCTCATTTTAGTAAATGACAAAACCACTCCTTTAAAGTCACAAGAATTTCTATTCAACGTTAAGTAATGCATATGTTCACATGGACATTAGTAATCGAATTATTTGCCTTAATCTGAATAAGACATTAATATAATTAAGGTAATTATATGAGTTGCTTTTTGAATGTTCCTTTCATGATCCCGTTTTACATGTTATAGCACATATTTTGATAAACGTCATTGCGCCACCAAGCTATCCACGTTTCCTGCGTAGTTTCAGGTGTTTCATCTTTAATTCGTCGACTTTATCTGCAGTTTGTTTCGCTTTCATTCAGGAACATTTCATTCATTCCTCTGTGGCAAACTGAAGAATTGTATGCGAGTTTGAAGTGTAAGGACTGCTGGAGAAGTGTTGTTTTAATGGAATGTGATTCCTGCAAGAAAAACCCTCCGCATTTCACAATATGTGTCTGTGGTCATTTATTGAGTCGGTAGGTGCAGAGAATAGTGTCAAACAGCCTTGTGTGTATGGAATATCCTGTTGCAAAATACAGCCAAAAGTCCTACACGAAGATAATAGTTTGATTAAACAGTTTACATGTCTGCATTTCAATAATGTGACTAAAATAGGAACTCTCCACATGTGTTAATTTGATTTCTGTTTAGTTCTATTATGACTTTAGTCAGATTAGGGTAAAAAAAAAAATCGCTGTTTACATCTTAGACTTCTAATCAGAGTATTGTCTTAAACGTATTAAAATCGAAGTATTGTTGTCCATGTACATAAACGCACTCACTGTAAGCTTTTCCGACATATAGATGAACTTTGGAAGGATTCAGTTGGGTAATAACAGGACACTAGGGAAGAGCTGGCTCAGTGCCACTATTGTTGCCTCCTTTCACCCTGGAGATGTGTACGCTTATTCTGCTGTTCTAACAAGTTCCCCAGCTGGAGAACCCGAGCTAGATTTTCCCTGGCACACTTGGTGCTCTGAATGAGTGTAGGAGACTGATACTGGACCCAGTTCTTGAAGTAGCAGGCCACTTTGGTACTGTGCCAGTGTGCTCCATATGAATAATTCCCTGAAAGGTGCTATATGTCAATTTTTGATATAAATTCATAAAAATACCCTAATATGTTTGCAGATATTAAAGAAACACACTAAGTGAACATTCTTGTTTATCTGAAAAACAATGTCAGATACATTGTAACCCTGTGTCCCAACAACACGCTACTTGACGAGATATGCAGTGATAAGCAATTTGGTTGTTTGCACCAGGCGCAACACAACAGACATTTAAATACAGCCATTCAGAATCACAGAATAGTGCACTTACTGCACTCCAACGAAATAGTAAAATGTACAATCTAATTAATGCATATTAAACCACTTTAAAATTGTTAACTGCACATGCTGAATCACTGATATGTGCTGGCTTGCTTTGAGTCACAGTTCTGAATTTCAATTTCAAGTGGTTTATTTTATTTTCAAGATCTGCTGCTGCTTCAGTAGTATGGCAATAAATGTCAAGTAAAACAGCATTCAAACTCCCATTATCAGCATTTAATGCTGAACAAAGCACATGAGGTGTACCTGAGGGGATCATTGTCAGTTTTCTGTTGTTCAGCTGCAAGAAATAGAAGCCGTTTCTAATATATACATTTCAGGTGTTTGTTAGGACAAAAACTTCTTTTAATATGGAAAACATTCCTTCTATCATGCACCTTTGCTTTTACGACTTAAATCAACATTAAATCAGCCTTTAGGCACAATAGTCAGGCTTGCTCCTGTTGGTGTTGTCAATCTGGCAACCTGTGCTTGCATATGTTTTGAATAAAGTGTGCAATACCTAATTCAACCAGTGGGTGGCAAACTTACATAATGCACCATTACAGGTAGCACAATATTTGATTTTTTCCCCCATGGTAGGTTGCCTTTTTTGTAAACCCATGTCTTTCCCTTTACAGACTCCCTGTCTTAGTCCATAAATGGCCCAATTCCAAACCACAGTCTTCTAGGTAAAATCTGTATTCTGTAATCACAACATAACATACCAGTTTCCAATTTGTGCAATGAACTTTAAGTGACATTTTACTGAAAATAGCTCATTTCAAATGAATAAGTTTCACCATTGTCTCTTTTGCTTGTGACGTAAGACTCATTGCATATAAGAGACAATATGTCTAGACAGACAAATGCGTTTTCTGAAGAACATAGAATAGTTTGTTTTTCTCGAAATTATTTTGACATTTTAAAAATGCTGTTGCTCGACATTTAAGTGCAGTTGTCTATGTCTTTACCTGAGTCTATCCATGACATCTTTTGCTTAGAACTCAAAAAAACAAGACATGACAACACCCACGTAATGCCCATTATGCTCTGGATTCTGAATGAAATGTCAACAAAAGGCAAACCGCAATCGAACAAATAACCTTTTATGTGATGCCAGCTCAATACCGTGTTTGCATTCAACCTTTAATATGTACCTCCTTTTTCTGCTTTATTGCAGTTTTTCTCCTCCCTTGACATTTCTCAAAAGAGATTTTATACCTCATATTGGAGTTTTAGTTGGGTGTGTGTTTGACAAAATACAATATTAAAAGTCACCATTAAAAAACAGAAGTCATCAAATGTATATAAAAGCCAAACTGCATGTTTTTTTTTTGCATTTTATTCATTCATTCATTCATTCCTTCATTCCTTCATTTTCCTTAGGCTTAGTCCCTTTATTCATCAGGGGTGGCCATAGAAGAATAGAAGAAAAAACCACCACAGAAATTCCAACTGACCCAGCCAGAATTTGAACTAGCAACTTTCTTGCTGTAAGGCGACAGTGCAAACCTCTGAGCCACCATGCTGCCCCTATTGCATATGACATAAAGTAAAAATAATCTGATTATACACTTAGCTGATAATTTTAACTTTTCCTTAACAGAAAATCCACATGAGCTCTACATGAGCAATGATATGTTTCAAACAAATGTAAAATATGTGGAACACGTGGATAGTGTCACGTGAAAAAAATGTAAGCACATGGTTTCAACATTAATGGTTTGATATTTCTATATGGGTTTGAACTTTCCATCCAAACCATGAATTAAAGTTAAATGGATAGTTCCTAAAATGCTGTCATCCAGGGTCATGGTTTTAGCTGAAACCATAGTCAGTGGTCATTCATGAAATGCCATATTTAGTTTAAAGAAATATACTCAGGGGGTATATTGAGAAAAAGCATATCCAGCCCATTTGCCACCACAGAACTGATACCCAGTGTATTGAATATAAATCAGTTTCCTCATGTATAGTCCAAACAAATGATTTGGTTTAGTAAATAGACTTATTTTATCTTCATTTCTATGCCACTTTTACAATGTCGATTGTGTCAAAGCAGCTTAACATAGAAGTTCTAGTAAACTGAAACTGTGTCAGTCCAGTTTTCAGAGTTGAAGTTCAGTTTAGTTCAGTTCAGTGTGGTTAAAGTTTCACTGCTGAAAGTCCAAACACTGAAGAGCAAATCCATCGATGAGCAGCTCCACAATCCAAAGCAAGCAAGCCAGTGGCGACCGTGGTGAGGAACAAAACTTCAACAATTGACAAAAGTGAAGGGAAAAAAAGGCTCAGTTGGGCATGGCCATTTCTTCCCTGGCTAACATGCGCCTGATCATCCTCCCATTCGGAATTCACCTGCTTTCTTTTGCTTGCGCGAACAATTATCAGTTGTGCTGCTTCACGATTTCAAGATCACATTTGCACGCATACTGACAAACGGTCATAAAATAAAATTCTAATTTCTAGTGATGAGCCAGTGTTGGCAATTTAAAAATTATTTTCAACCAGCCTAAGTGGCTAGTGGGAGTGGCTGTCTTACCCGCTACAACTGAAATCTTCCCACATTTGGCAGGTTGGCGGGTTAATATCAGGGTAGGATAAAAAAACAAAACAAAATAAAAACATGATTATTGATTAGGCCTACGTAAAATTTAGTTATTTTTTTTGAGGTAGATGCATGCTAGTTACAAGTAAACGGTAAGTTGTTGAGGCAACATCTGCATAGTATTCACTGAATCCACAAAAAACCTGCTATGACACTTACTTTAATGTTGCCACCCCGCAACCCAGGCTCATTCTGACAACGTACCGCTATATACATTTCTGGAGAGTGCCAAATACATCCCAGGAGCTACGTTATACAGTATATTATGATGGGCTTACAGTATGATGTGCTGGCTCTGGCAGTATTTAATACAGAGTTGCATGTTAAGAAAATGCCAATGCTTGGATTCAGTAGGGCACTCACTTAATCCATTGAAGGAAACAGAATGACATTACTGACCGCTTGTCTGCAGTCCTAAATACAACCAGACTGAAATACTTTAGCATGTAGCCATAAACACCACATACCAGAAATAATGTTGACTTAATGACTAGCATAAAGATGAATGGTTGATAATATCCTGTTTGACTATTGTGCAGGTATTAGCTGCTATTTCAGGAAACATCTAACAGAGGTAGTTCCTTTCAAACTTTTTTCCCTCCTGTACTGTCGATGTTTACATGCTGTGCTCAAGGAGACTTGTCTTTGTTTGTCTATGATTTGCCTAAGTTTGTGAGGCAGCTGAAGATCAGAACTGTCCAATTTATGCATGAATGCAGGTAAATACACACCCCACCCCACAACTGCATCTCGCATGATTTGATATATCTCAGCTATCAAACACTTCAAGGTAGAGGCTGGTTTAAATTCAACATCAAAGATCCACTGATCTGATGGAAGTGCGCTAACACCATGGCTGGATGGAGTTTGGTGAGATGTTTGATGTGGTCTCTAATAAAGTGAGCACAGACATGTTTAATCCCTGGATGTGCTGAAACTCAGCTTTGAATTGAAGTGATTAATCAGGTCAAGGGCTTAGAGGTTCCAAACTTTTTCTTTTTTATTAATTTTATTTCTTTTTTGTAAACTCTAATAAAACCTCACGCGTGTATAAAGGGCTGGCACTCCACTCTCATTTCTTAATGCTCTCTTCCTGATTAAATTAACTTACTGAAAAGAAAAAAAAATGTCAATACTGGCCTCAATATAGTGGGGGGCAATTAGTGAAGCACACTCCTTAGGGAGCCAGACTCATGCTGTTCACACTGACTGGGACAGTATCTAGGCAACAAATCATCTCAAAGTTTCTAACAATTATACAACTGTGCTGCATTAGATGTGCAGCGGTTTACAGACACCACTATCACTCGTACAATTGTAATCTGTCTTTAACTGTGATACTGTCTGATTGATTGTTTGATTTACGCCCATATTGAATTATCCAATTTGGGCTCAATCTGAAAACGTACCCCTATGTGAAGTTTATTAATAAACTAATTTCGTGAGGATCACGTGCTTATGATTGCTTGCATCCGGTGCCGCATTATTCAATTTATGATTCACCAATCAGACGATTCCTAAGCCATTATAAACACTCAAAGTTCCATATAACAGCCATCTTCATTTTGAAGAATCCACCTCCCACCCCTACTCATCCTCCTTTCCTAGATGGGTTGCACGGTGTCCCACTACTAGCTAAAATGGATGCTTGAGGGTTGTAGCTTTAGACTGATGTATAGTTTGTGAAGATTACTTGTGTTCTTTTTGGTGTAATCTATTCATAAACACTGACATGTGGCTTTTGGACTGGTTTTGTTTGGTATGAACTGCATCGCTATCTACAGTAGTCAACATTTGAAGTGGATCAAAAAAGCTTTTCTAAATTGTCCTAAGACAAGAATAGGCATTGTTCAATAGGTTTAAGACAACATCGGTGCAACGTTTTAAATCACTTCAAATGTCGACTAATGTATTCTCAACATTTCCAGAGTGTGTCTTCACTATTGGGTTCATCATCTTCCAGTTGCTAGAAACCTTAAAAATTTTTTAAGGTTTAAAGGTTTAAAAGTGCAAGTTTTTGAAATCGATCCTGTCTCGATTTGATGCAAAAGTGGGTTTTCCATAATACTCATCCAATCTCACAGTCATGAAGCAAATCATAATAATTTTATGGAGGAATAAACATCCTCTACAGTTTCCATTATAACTTAAAGAACAGACGCTAGAGGATCCTAGACAACTCAAAGGATAATTTTATTGCTCAGTGGTTGCTCTTTCATAGCTCATGAGACATAATGATAACATTTCCATATTTGTCAGAATTGTTTAAGAATAAAAAAAAAACATTATGAAGGAGCTGTCAAAGTCCACTAAGTTTAACATAGACCTGTAAGAACATAAATGGATAAAACACATTGTAAGAGCCAGTTTAATAATAATCATTTTATATTATTTTGTTGTTGAAATGTTACATTATCTATGTGATAACTAAAGATATAATTCCTGCCAAATGTATGTTTCATATTTATGTATAGCAAAGCTTTAGGGGACACATTTAAAGGTTTAATAAGGATGCAGGATGTAAGAAATACTTGGATTTTTGTATTTTTATTTGAAAATAAACACACATTTGTTTACGGATTTGTCTGACATTGTGTGACATGGAATAAAACTCAACGTGCCTGCAAAGCAAAGAAATATATATTTGCAGTTACAAACATCATTCATATTGTTCATGTTGAGTTCAATAATCAAATTCAAAAGCATTTTTGTTCTGTTTTAATTTAATTTGTTCACCAGACTAACTTGAATGCTATTGATGGTTTGATCTTCACGCCTTTCTTAACACTTTAAATTGTCAATTAATCTATCAATCAGTCTGTCATTCAGATGTTATGAAAGGTTTTTCCAATAAAGTTGCCAAATTTATTCAAGCCACACACTCTCACATTCACACACACACACTACGGACAATTTAGTTTATTCAGTTCACCTATACCGCATGTCTTTGGACTGTGGGGGAAACCGGAGCACCCGGCGGAAACCCACGCTAACACGGAGAGAACATGCAAACTCCATACAGAACTGCTAACTGGCCCTGTTCGGGTAGCCTATTTGTATACTCTGTATATTTGTTTTATTATAGTCTTTCACCTCTACCCCCTTTGTAAAAAGAAAGAAAGGCTCTATTTTCCATTTAATTTCTTAGCTATAAAGGAGAAATGACCATGAAGAAATCTCATTTGTTATGTTTGTTTCGGGGGATATGTATTGATTGAACTGTGTTACTGATGAGTCTATAAATAATGCTAAATCGTGAGAAGGATCAATGAGTTCTTTCAGCAGCATATTCAGTAAGTTCTTCCTTAAATAGTTTGATGGAAACTCAGTCTGACTCGATGAATATGTCTGAACAGGCGTAGATATAATTCATGCAGAAATAATATCAATTTTCAATGAACATTCTGGTCTTCGATATATGATCTATAAAATAGTTATGTCTGAAAGAATGAAAAAAAAAATGATGATTTTTCTATTGATTTTAACATCCTGCTGTTGCTTCATGCTAGAATTTACTGCAGAATTATATCATCGCTTTTGAGATCTCAAACTTCTATTGTGATTGCAATTCGTGCCTGCTCTTCTCTTATAAATCTGTCACCGCTGTCGACTGACTGACTGACCGATCGATCGATTCCCCCACCCACCCACCTCCTTCCCTAACCCAACAGATAGTGTTTTCAAAAGCAGTCCAGAAAAAGAAAACCCTCCGATTTTGGTAACTCTGTATTTTGATGGTCCATTTGAGTATTAGTACAATGTCTGCTTAATATCTGTTGATACTGACGTTCAACTCTTTGTAAACCAAGCCTAATAGATACGTTTCTTAAATACTCTCTCTCTGGCACCAACAAACCAACAACAATGCCATTTAATTGAATTGAATTACTTAATTGAGTTTCTCTTTTGAAGCTCAATTTAAACAGCAGCATATTACATTGACCATGTGTGCATGCCTAAATATTAGACATTATTGATGAGCAAATGTACTCTACCTGATAAAGTAGCCCTTGACTGTATTTTTCAGGCAGCAATGGCTCCAGAATAACCAGTCATTTAGCTTGAGTGACTGACTTAGCAACAAACAGAACTGAGCAGCCATGGGCAAAATGGCACATGCAACTTCAAATTGAGTTGTATTGGCATGCTAACCGATTGCCTTTCTCAGGTTTTACAGCTCTTTATTCTTTTCTACATTCTGCACCTAGAAAAAGCATGCTATGAGTGATCCTGAAGTAAGAGAAAATCCAGACACTCAGGCAATCAAAAAATTCACTTCTTGCTCCAGGCAAAAACCACACAACTTTGCTCTGCACCATTCATACAGTACGGTCTAACTACAGACTATGGACTCAAACACCATTGACATACAGTAGACAAGAAGCGTGATGCAAACAGTGAAAGACTGCACCACGGTTTCATTAAATTTAAGCTTTAGTTTCAGTTAAATATGTAAGTATGAGACTAGGTATTGGTAATAACATCAGAAATAAGTTACAGATTTAGGTTACACTTTATTTTAAGGTGTCCCTGTTAATTTTACTGCTGAATAATATTAATGGAATTAAAAATCTGCCATTTACTCTCCTTAAAGTGGTTTTAAACCTTTATGAGTTTCATTCCTCTGTTGAACACAGAAGAAGATATTTTGAAGAAATTAGCGTACTGGAACCTAAATACACTCACCAGCTTTTCTAGGTACACCTTACTAGTACTGGGTCGGACCCCTTTTTGCCTTCAGAACTGCCTTAATGCTTTGTGGCAAAGATTGAGCAAGGTACTAGAAATATTTTTTCTGAGATTTTGGCCCATATTAACATGATAGCATCATGCAGTTGCTGCAGATTTGTCTGCTGCACATCCATGAAGCGAATCTCGCATTCCACCACATTCCAAAGGTGCTCTATTGGATTGAAATCAGATGGACATGGTCAGCAACAATACTCAGGTAGGGTTTGGCATTGACACGATGCTCAATTGGCACTAATGGGCCCAATGTGTGCCAAGAAAATATCCCTCACATCATTACAGCCCTACCACCACCACCATTAGCCTGAACCGTTGATACAAGGCAGGATGGATCCATGCTTTCATGTTGTTGATGCCAAAATCTGACCCTACCATCCGAATGCCACAGAAGAAATTGAGATGCATCAGACCAGGCAACGTTTTTCCAATCTTCTATTGTCCAATTTTGTGAATTGTAACAGTTTCCTGTTCTTAGCTGAAAGGAGTGGTACCCAGTGTGGTCTTCTGCTGCTGTAGCCCATCTGCTTCAAGGTTGGATATGTTGTGCATTCAGAGATGCTCTTCTGCATACCTCGGTTGTAACGAGTAGTTATTTGAGTAACTGCTGCCTTTCTATCAGCTGGGACCAGTCTGGCCGTTCTCCTCTGACCTCTGGCATCAATAAGGCATTTGCGCTTACAGAACTGACTCGCATTGGATATATTCTCTAGACATGGTTGGCCTTGAAAATCCCAGTAGATCAGCAGTTTCTGAAATACTCAGACAAGTCCGCCTGGCACCAACAACCATGCCACGTTCAAAGTCACTTAAAGCACCTTTTTTCCCCATTCTGATGCTCGGTTTGAACTGCAGCAGATCATCTTGACCATCTCTACATGCCGAAATGCTTTAAGCTGCTGCCATGTTATTGACTAAATAGAAATTTGAGTTAACAAGCAGTTGGACAGGTGTACCTTATAAAGTGGCCTGTGAGTATAGCATGGGAAGTCAATGGGTCCCAGCAATCAGCGTTTTTAAAATATCTTCATCTGTGTTCAACAAAAGAAAGAAACTTAAATGTGTTTGGAACAAGTGCAGGATGAATAAATGATTACTATTTCTTCAATTATATTTACTCACTCTGTGGTTGTGCTAGTTTTGGGAGGAGTTGCATGCAATTATGTGCAAATAGTTGTAATTACTATAGCAAGTACATGACAGGTGTAACAAGGACACCGTCAGATAAAGTGTTCCCCAGATTTACTTGACAAGGAAAAAGAAAAGGTGGTTTGTGCTCCTGCAGAGACGCGCATGACATCAAGATAAGCAAAAGCAAGTAACTTTGTCATGCTTTAACCAGGGATGACGAAATAAATGGCAATTCTTTCTGAGTCGGTTTCTCCAGAGAAGGTGGGCGGTATATGAAACATAGCTCTGCTCTGAAAATGTATGACTGACTGCTTTGCAAGTGCAAATACATAGACATCAGATATCCACCGTTGCTTTGGCGCTGAGGCCCACAAAATAAGATGGTACTGAAATTAAAAGCACTGTATTCACAGTTTTCGTTTCAAAGATGCCACCTGACGGCACCTATCCACACATCACTATCAGAAGATAAGACTGTCATAGGCCAGAGACATTTTTATGTGTATTTCATTCAATGCAGAGCCATGTCATACTCAAAATTACCACTAGAGATTGTTTTTGTTGCTTGTGAATGCCTGAATGTGTGACAGCTTGATGATGTGAAAGTGCTCTTGCTTATGTCAGTTTTTAATGATTCCAGACTGTCGAACAGACGGGGATTAATGACAGCCGAGGTCCCACAGAGTGACATGGCTTATAACTAGGAATATTTTTGTATATGTTGACAAACAACAACTATAAAAGTCTGTTATTAATCATAGAGTTGTCCTACAGATTTTAGCTTCAACCCGAATCAAACAGACCTTAAACCAGATAATTATGATGTTCAAGACTTGAAGATTGCATTCAGGTGTGTTGAAGCAGAGTTTCAACTAATGTCTGTAGGATGCTGTGCAAACTAAAGAATTACAAATACTCAATTTATTGTAATTGAGTAGATGTTCTCAGGAACTGTACTCTTCTAATTAGTGAACAAAATTTGTACATTTACTTGACTATGTAAGGATGAAAATTATTATATGCATTTGTTTATATGGCAGAACATGTGTTTTTCACCAAAGAGGGCTCACACAAATTCCTGATGAAATCAGGAACTGCTTTGTGGACTGTGGGGGTTTGATAATGTAGACACATGTTGATTGGTCAGTTTGAATGTCTCAGGATTTAGGCTTTGGTCACATGGTCAAGAAAGGTACAAAGGAAGGTGTTACACTCAGCTCTGTCTCTTTCTTCTCCGGCCCTTCTGGCTTCTCCTGCTTTTGCTCTCTTCCAATGCTCTCTCTATCTCTCTCTCTCTCTCTCTCTCAGGTAACTTTAATCTACATTTAAGCTGGGTACAATTATTATCATATGTTTATATCATTTCATGTTTTATTGTTTCATACAGTTATTTGTAACTAATTCAGTTGTAACCATGGAGAATTATTGTCATTAAATCATCTCATTTTCAAGTATTTGTCAATTACTTTTGATTTAACATCAACATTTAATGGCTCCATATTGCAATACAATATAATCACATAATAGCAAAGCTCTCCCACATTTAAAGCTATTAATACTGCCCTTATTTCCGCTTTTGGTATAAGATTGCAGAAGGATGGTTTTGACTAGAATGTACATTTTTTTACCATCATACTGATAACTTTTTAGTCATTCGGCAGAACTACAGTTCAGAACCGCTGTAGTTAAAAAAAACAGCCTTACAACTACGTTTTTAGTACAGTATTGCTGTTTAAATTGTGCTACTTTCCTTCTAATCTGCAGTCACGTTGTTTTTTTGAATAATTATTTATGGCTACATTTTTGGGAAACGGCAAATATGTGCCTTAGAGCTGTAATCAGAACATAAATCGTTTCTAGAGGCTGCGAAATATGCACGGGAGGTTTTGTTTTCGCGAATCCACGAGAGGCCGCTGTGTATGTGTATTATCAAGTAATTAAAATAGCCGTTATTCACACATGAACTCATGTGACTCATGTTGTAGTTAAAGTTACTGTAGTTTATGATTAGTGCATACCTTAATTCATCATTAATTTATAATAAAGTAATGTTTAGTTTAGATATTAATACATCATTATTCATGTACTGTTATTGTAAAGTGTTACCGATAATCCTTTACTTACCAAGATTAGGCTATGTGTTTTTGTGGAGGAACATTATTGAATCCATCGCTCACTGATTGTGCCTCCAGCAGCACTAAATACCCTTTCACTGCTGCTGATACTGGCCGAGATGCATCTGGCTAATTTTGCAAGTTTTGGGTAGGATTGTTTGTTCATCTTCCACCACCCAAGAACATCCATTTCATTTTCCATGATAGCGGTTTTAATGTAGCTAGTGACCTTGTCATTTTCCCTGTCAGCTTGTTGTACATTTTCCCACTCTGCAAAATTTGTTCTTTTTGACTTCTCCGTTGTTTTGCCTTTACAGGGATGGGTTTTAATGTTGTAACAAACGATTTGATTACTTTTGCGCACTAATCGAAATGCATCATACGACTGTTCATTTTCTACGCAAGTTGGTAAATGAACCTGGCCCGACCCCATCTAAAATGATAGAAATTAAGGCTGAACCTGTTGGGTCCCGTCAGGTTCGGGGCAAAGATCTCCCACCTCCAGTCGCAATGACTTCTGGGACTTCCAGAGCGAGTTCGGTGTCTGCATTGGTGCGTCCTCGATACCAAGAACACATCCGGGAACTTTCATGCCTCCTCCATTCTTGCAGTCCTGAGTTTTGCAACTGAACTTTGGCAGTTGATGATGATGCTACAGGAGAACGCGAGGACGCAAGGCCGCCGAAGAACGCAAATTGAGAAACAGCACGTATTTTTGAAGAATTTGTCCGAGAGGTAGCATATAAATGCTTACTAAAAGTGGCCCGAGTTCCGACCACTATGCAATTTTCTAATCTAGTTTGCTTTTGTAAACACTATCGGTTGGGTCAGGGGTGGTCAAAAGAGTGGTTGTAAGTGTTAGGTGTAGGGTTTGCGGGGGGAGGCATCAAAAGAGAATGAGTTTGGGGTTATTGAGGGGAATTGATTATGCCCCCCTAATAGGACCTCTGTGGCTCCAAATTCCATGAGCGGTGCCCATGGCTTGGGTTTACGGAAGGAGTCAATAGCAATGTGATATATGCACGACAAGCCACGGCTTCTCACGAATCTGCGGAAGAAGGATGTGTAAATGGCTTGTAATATATGACAAAATATGACCCAGTAAAGGGTTTGAGATTGTCAAAAACGTATACAGCAACCTCTTGTGGATTTGTGAAAAAGGCTGCAGGTAGAAATCAAGTATTTCAAAGTTTCCAAAAATATAGCCCTTGGCATGTATCTACAATGAGTCTTCGTGTACCAGTAGCAGGGTTTAGATTCCTGCTCTAAGGAGATTTTTGAATTTAAAACATATAAAGCCATTGCTACAGAAAAGGTTTGCGTCATTCATCTTCTCACAACCTTCCCATAGGACATCATGGCAGTCTCTTGTGCATGCAAATATATCAAAAAGGTGAGAATTCAACAAAATACTGGAACCTCTCTCTCACTCACACAATGAGCAAATCGCTGATGTTTTGAAAAATATAAAATAGCTGTGATTCCTGTGACACTCAAGAGGCATCTTCCTCTCTGTGCCACAGTCAGAGAAAGCAAATAACTCACACATCATGCGAGACATACTCTGTAGATTATATTCATGATTTTCTCAACCTGATTCTCATAAGGCGAAGACCTTCTATCAGGTCACATTTCATTCTGCACTGAGCTGTACAGCAAAGGGAAAATAACCTAAAGGCTGAACCACAGAGACACGCCGTTCTTGTTTATCCTGACAACTGAGGTGTCCAGCTTGTTTCAGTTCATTTGTAGAATGATTTGTTTTATGCTGTGGTTTGCGCACTAAAGGGAACACTAACATTTATTTATTTATTTTCGCTTAGGAAGGAAGATATAGTGGTGTGAAAAAGAGTTTGCCCCCTTACTGATTTCCTATTTTTGTTTTGCATATTGGTCACACTTTAATGTTTCAAATCATCAAACAAATTTAAATATAAGTCAAAGATAACACAATTAAACATATAATGTAAATTAAAATTTTGTAATATTAATGTATAACAACATACAAAACAAAACAAAGCTCTGTGTTAAATAGTGTTTTCCCTCTAAAACCAATAACATGTTGTGACACTCTTAGCAGCAACAAATACGATGAAGCATTTTCAGTAACTTTTTTGATTAAAAAGCCACAATGGATTGTTTTTGAACATGAACCGCCTTTTCAAGGTCATGCCACAGAATCTCAATTGGATTCAGGTCAGGACTTTTACTAGGCCACTCCAAATTCTTCATACTGATTTCTTCAGTTATTCAGACGTGGACTTGCTGATGTGCTTTGGATCGTTGTGTAATTAAAAAATGTTAACCCTACCTTTTAAAAAACATGTATTTTAGCTGAAGCAAGCAGAACTTGTCAAGGCTGGACAGGACACACTGAACAGAAAATTACAAAACAAAGTTTATTGAAAAGTTCAAAGTAAGCAAAAACAGCTACTGTTTAACGAAATAGAAACGTCACCTTTAGGACCTGTGGCGAGGCGGGCTGAAGGAGCAGGGCGAGGAGAGAACCCCAATAGCAGAGCAACGTTGAGGTTGGACAGCGGGATGATTGCACAGATCTCAAGTAAGACATCAAACAATGAATGACACTGCGATAGGACTAGACAAGACTAACAAACTGGTAACAGTAACGGCGAGGAGAACAGCACAGAGTGTGTAGACACATAATCACAATAATCAGCCTCAATAAAGAGCAAGTGTGTGTAGTGGAGAGAATCAGTTCAAAAGAACAACAGGTGGGTAAAGCGTGCATGCCATAACTGATGGTAAGAGACAACAGCTGAGACAGAAAACAGATCATGACAGGGAAGTCCAGATCAAACCTAACCCTAGACAGAACTTGGATGGAATGGTAAACCAATTGAAATTGATAACACTATGATTTTGATTGTGTTGATAAATACTTCAAGTTCAGCAGGTTCCATGTTTTACAGAAGGACTTTAAAGAACCAGTGGTTAGTTTAAAAATATTTAAGTGTATGTAAATCTACTCTGTGTATTGTGTTTTGTGGATACCAATGCTAATTAATTAGACATTAACCTTATTAAGCACATATTTATTAGACATTAGTATCTTTTGTAATATTTGTTCATTTTACTAGTCTTAACTGTTTTAACTCATCTAATGTTGGTCAGAATAGCCACAGTAATGTTCAATTAAAAACCAACACTAGTAAAGATTAAACTTTTGATAAGTACAAGTATTTAACAAATCAATAATACAGTATGCAGTGAATAAGAACAGATACTGATAAATAATCGTGAAAAACTAGTATATTTAATAGATATCTGTAGCAAGGATTGATGGCTCTCTGGCCATCGAGGAGTTGGAGAACTAAAGAACTTTAAATACTTTTATTAAATAAATAAATATAAAAGAAATGGGTGGCGAATACTGCCGAACTGAAAGCAAAACAAACACAAAGTGTCCAGGCCTGGTCCTCTTTTGTTTTTCCCTGTCATCATTTTTATCTTCCCAGAGCTCCTCTTTATTGGACTCGAGACCGGGGTGGCCTGCAGGTGCTGCTCAATAACATTTACATCACTGCTTCCATGGCTCTCCGCCCCGCCCCACTCACTACAGTATCCATATTTACTAAATAAGTACTTTTTTTAGCATTAATAGTAGCGTTTTTAACATTAATAGTAGCATTAATACTAATACTTAAGCATTATTACAAAAATGTTTTCAATTATAAGTGGAAATCCTCAAACGTTATAACATAAAGACAGTTTACAGTTGCAGTTAAAATGCCAATGTAGTGCTATAGTCATTTGTCCAGCATTGCTTATGTTTTAATAACTTCCTTATAAATTTTCTGGGAAGAATAAACAATACTTATTGACTAGTTAACAGTGAACTACTAGTGCTATATGTGTGTTATTACTTACTAATTTGTTACTCAGAGTTTCCGGTTACAGTTGTTAACAGTATTTCTAGATTGTTAATTTTGCATTACCAATTTGGTCCCGTGGCTGGAAGGGCATCCGCTGCGTAAAACAAATGCTGGATAAGTTGGCGGTTCATTCCGCTGTGGCGACCCCAGATTAATAAAGGGACCAAGCCGAAAAGAAAATGAATGAATGAATGAAAAAAGCAACACCTACCAGTAAGGGACATAACTTGATGCATCATTCATGTTCATAAAATGTTTATGTGGAAACATTTATATGGTTTATGGGTTGGTCAAATACAAGATGCATATAAAAAGAAAGAAAAATAATGCGGCACACAATTCATTTGCATACTCTGAGACGGCGTTTGTTTTGATGTGCCAGTGCTCTACTTTTCATGGGTACAGACATTTTTGCTATAAGATTTGTGACCCCAATAAATCAACACAGCTACATCATCATGTGGAAGAGAGAATCAAAGAGAGCAATGCTGATGGACACATTTATTTGTATTTTGCTGTTCTAGGAAAATGATTTACAGCTAGATGTGTAGCCCAGAAAAATTCAAGACACCTCCGTCTATTGTCAGTACCCAGGGACCCCCTGGGTGTACCTCAGTCACCAATGGTGAGGGAAGGATGGTTTTAAATGCACTGCAAACACTAGGCATCAAATGTGTTTGTTTGACCTGTGTGTGTAGTTTATTGTGGTGTTCACACACTCTGCAGGAAGCCCAAAACCAAGCCCCAGGGAAAAGCATTAAGGATTTGAATAAATTCATGTTGATATCAACCAGATATTTTTTGAAGACATACATTAGCATCTGCATCTGGGAAGAAAGGCTCAACAGAAGAGTAAAGAAAGGCTTTATTACAGGAGAGATAAGGTTAGGACTTCACATCATTGGACCCTGCTGTTGATAAACTGCTTAGTTTCAGAAACTTCAGGGGGAAATTCTATATTGTGGAGGCAAAGAATAAAAACTAGAATATACAGAGCTAAAGCCTTGTGGACTTGTGTCTCCAAAATAAGTATGTTTCTAACGCATCTAACGCAGAAAAGAAATAATAATAATAAAGTAAAATAAATAAGCCAGCAAAGAGGTTTGTTTATTTCACTGAGCCCTTGAGCTTGATAAAGCCAAATTCGTTTTATGACAGCAGCAGCCTAATAGTATTGCTGATTCTGTCTCCATTTCTTTTACTAATCTCCTTCATGGTGCTTTAAAATACAGTATTCTGTGTAAAATTGAAATGGGATCATCATGTCTCAGCACCAAAGCAAACTGTGTGTGAGCGTTGCAGTGCTTGGCATGATATTAACGTCAGCCCATACTACATTCACCGCTAATAGAAAACATATTTACACTGTCTGAATCGTTTTCCCCCTTCATGAGGGGTGTCTAATCTTGCTCCTGGAGGGCAACCGTCCTGCATAATTTAGCTCTTACATAATTGAACAAAACTTAACCTGCTAATACAAGTCTTACTAGGCATACCTATACCTTCCAGAATAATCTACTGAGACAAATTAGAGCTTAAGTCTGCAGGACTGTTTGAACAGCCCAGCCTTTTTGAGTCTGTATGAAGCTCCAGTATTTCAATTCAGTTCTAATGCACCAAGTACTGCTCACTATATTGAAAATAGTAACTGTACTATAGTAATAGTAATAGTGCTGATTTCAGCCAAAGCTTCAGCATCTGTTTATGGTGGGGAGGGATGCTTTTAATTAAAAGCTGAATGATGACTTTGATGACTTTTGTTTAAATGGATTTAAATTCTATATTTGTGGTAACACTTTACAACAATTTTCGATTAGTTTAATGAGGGACAAAGTACATCCAGAAGTTTATTATTACTGAATAAAGCCAGACGTGGACGGGCTGTTTTATGAGACTGAAGGAAACAACCTTTTGGGTGTACTTTATCCAACCCAGGCTTATTCTGAAAACGTACCCCTATATACACTTCTGGAGAGCGCCAAATATGTCCCAGGAGGCACTTTTTGCAGTTTTTGTTTTCACAAATCGCAAATATGTCCCTGTTTGCACTTTTTGAGGTTTCAAATTTCCCTCACGAGTGCTATTGACACCTGCTGTTCTCATGTAAATCCACCAGAGGCCACTGTCAACTGACTGACTGACTGATCGAGCAAAACCCCCACCCACCCCATTCCCTAGACTGTCAACATTGGGATATGAAAATAAGGGATATGCCCGCCATAAAAAAACCCACTAAGATCGACATCTTTAGATGTTATTATTATTAAGTATTTGTATATGTCTGTATTCAAACACACACCCAAAACCCAGACTTTCACTCCGCTTCAAATCGCATGTACAGACCGAAACAGCATCTATTTATCACTATAGAGCGCGTCAGCTGACAGTCACGCACCATTTTATGGCTGTTTTGAGGATTGCATAGGAGGAGCAACGGCACCTGTAATGAAAAAGAAAGAGAATCCTGCCATTTTTATATTTATTTCAAAGTGTTTCATGCCTAAATAAAATGAAAGCACAGAACAGACTAACATTTAAGAGTAAAGGGCAGTCCCTGGTGGTTCGGCGGTATGGGTTGCGTAAAGGGAGGATCCTCTCTATAATATTTATTGCCACCCTTTAGAGAAAGACTGAAAATATGGGAAAATATCTTTACGGGAGGATAGCGGGATAGAACTGTAAAATATGGGAGAATCCCGGGAAAAACGGGAGGGTTAACAGGTATGGACTCAACCGACAGTGTTTTCAAAAACAACCCAAAAAAAGAAGAGCCCTCACGGTTGCTTGATTTTACCACTTTTTTAGGTCTTACCACATTCTCACCCTGTTATTTACTTATTTAATTATTTTTTTTGCCTTTTGTTTTGGTTTTATCTGCTTTTTGGAACCGTTCAATGCCAGATTCAAATCCCATCGTTGGGGTCAACTGCTTTCTGGGTCTCAAGTCTGCCGACATACTGTAGCCTAAGTGATGATCTACTGGGCAAATTGATAATAGTGAAAAAGCCGTCCACATGGAGGTAGCCAACAGAAACCGCCGGCCAAAGTGTTCGTTTTAAAGACAAAATGCAGCCCTACATAGCTCTGACTACATAACTCGCAATCTACAAAAATGTATATGGGGGTACGTTTTCAGAA